>RJWH01001638.1:0-338402 GCA_004363575.1 Solenodon paradoxus
AGAGAAAGAGAGAGAGAGATTCTTTCATCCCAGTGTCAGTCCTCCTGAACCTGGGCCTTTGGGCTTTACATGATCCCCATGTCAGCATCTCAGTTGCCTGCGCCTCAGGATGCCCCAACATTCAGTCTTAAGTAACACTGTTATGTTTCCTTTTTAAGTTTCTGTTTTCCTGGAGTTAAAAATTGCCTGTCTTTTTTTAATTTGCTTAGGTTCCCTCTGACTAAATTTCAGACTCTCCAGCAGCCTGTGTAATTTTTCATACTAGAAAATACATCATTTTATTTTCTCCCCTGACCTCTATCTAGCTCTGTTCTAGAATGTTAGTTCTCTTGGTCTGTTGTACAGCTGACATCCTGGGTCTTCCCATTGCTATCACCCAGAGAGCCCTCTTTACTTCTTCTCATTTTTGATATTACTGATCTTTCTAGAGTTACTGTCTCTGAGCTCCGCACCTGCCATTCTCTACTCTGCTCTATCATGCTGGGGCTTGGAGACAGCAAACTACTTTTCTCAGGCTCCCTTGCCAGCTAGCTTCCCAATATCTTCTGCCAATGTAAGGCACTAGCAGGCATTCAGAAAGCAAGAAGGATGACGCTGTTTTTCTTCCCCTCTCTTTCCCCACCTGCTTCTATCAGTCTCTGCAATTATTGACATTCTATCAGTAATCCCAGCTACAGCCACAGCAGCCTCTCTTAGCAGTCCCAGAACCAGCAAGGCAGGCCCTCCTCTGGTCTGGTGGCATTGCCTGGTCCCTGCACCAGTCCAGAAGTCCCATCCTTGATGGTTCTTGTGCTGGCCAAGAGCATCCCAGGAGCACAGCAGTGAGCCTGCTCCTGGGCTCTGGGACAACACTTCCTCACTTGCCTCCTCCCAGGTCTATGGGTGGTGGCTGCTTCACAGTTACTAATTTCTAGACCACTTCACTCACCCCCTTTTATTCTCTCAGTCCTTCCAACAGTATAACAATTCTACGAATTAAATCTCCTCTGCATGAAATACCTTGGATGGTTACAGTTTTCCTGATTGGTTCCTGATGGACAGGTCATCCCCAAGGGATTTTAAAAAAACCAAAAAAATCCAACAAACTAGAAGTCATTATTACAAGAAAGAGCTAAGAACCCAATGCCTCATCTATGGTTTTGATTGCAAAAGTATAATCTGACTTTGTTTTATTGATAGCCATATACCTCTAGAAGATGCCTAGTTACTCTAATGCAAGGCTCTAAAGTAAAGAGGCTATTCATCAGGATCCAAACAAAGTAGCTAGATGACTAATGCACCCTTTTCTCTAGTTTGATTGATAGAAAAATGGTTTGCTAAGATAACCAAAAAACCGAACAAACAAACAAAAAACAAACAGCTTTTAATGGAGAGATGACACAGAGTTGGGAGAAGGCTGCTTCAGTCTTCAGTTTTGCAAAATGTAGCCATGCTATACCACTCAGGTGCTACCTTCAACACAATTTAAAACCCATCACAGAAACCGCAAGAAAATAGATATGAGATATTATTTAAAAACAAGTTGAAGCACATAACAAAGATAAAACTTTTTTTTTTAAATGCACTTCTTGCCTATTCGTATCTTCTATAATATTCTATAACACACTTCCAGATGGTTCCAGGCTCTGTAACACATCAAGGAGAGAAAGTGGCTGGCTGGGACAGACAAAACAAACCAGGGGATGGCAGGGTTTCATGGATGCTGGGTTAGAGGGTGGGAGGAGATTGAGGAGTGAGGCTAAGAAAAGGCATATTCCTACTAAGAAGATGAATACAGAAGAGCAATGGAGAAAAGACTGGAATCAAGAGAAAACAGGAAAAGAGGATGTGTGTGGGAAGACTAAAAAGAAGAGAGGGCATGCCCTGGTGGAGTCGTGGTTGGGTGTGCCGTCTCTGGCCGAGAGCAGTCCACCTACATCCCAAGGATCCTGGAGCCAGGAAGGAACAATCAAGATGAACAACTAAATAAAAATAAATAAAAAGAAGAGATGACAGAGGAGAAGAGGGAGAATCCAGCATCTCAGAGTCAGAGATGAAAGGTCAAGATTGACAAGTTAGGGCTCTGCTTGAGGGACTGTGTCATAGTCAGAGCTCATCCACATAAGCCCTTGGGGGCTGCTAGAGAGACAGGGCTATTTGCCTTGAGAAGCCTGATTAGGGTTATTCATAGCCTCCTCTTGCTAAGAGCTAAGGAGCTTGAGCCTGACTTTGAACATGAATGTGGAGGAAAAGAGACAGTTACTACCTTCAGAACAAACACATCAACCCTGGGAGGAAAAGCTAACTAGGGGTCTTTAAGTCCCCAAACAGAAATTCTCCAAAAAGCTCCAGGGCCATTTTGTTACCTACCAACTGAAGAGTTTTCCGGGAGTTTGGCAATGCCAGAGACCTTGACTTTAGTTGAAAAGAATGGAGTAGATGTACAATTTGATCTCACCTTGGGCAGAAAAACAAAAGTATTGGGTTCATTTTAAGGGTTGCTATTGTCGTAATCTGTAGTAATTATTTCTTTTTTTCCAGAACCCACACATACCTTTAAATAGCTAAATCTTCTAAGTTGCCGAGACAAGTTATGCTAGGTTCAACTTAGTAAGGATAAGAAGAAGCAGTCATAGGGCAAAGAGTACTCCTTCCAGCTAGTTCTCTCTCTTTAGATGTAAACTTATAATCAGTCTCCACTTTGCAAAGTGGTTAGAAATGTTTATTTAGTATTTATAAGCTAAAAGAACTTTTTGCCCTGAAAATTTTACCTCCTCCAGAATTTATGTATGCCACTGGCATACTTTTGGGGGGTAAGGAAAAAGGAATATTTAAACATAAGCATATAATGACTATAAACGTAAATGGAGCTATCAGATACCACCAAAAATATGACATGGCTTAAGAAATATGTAAGGAGAAAAATCAGAGGAGTAGTTCCAGATGGAAAGAAGAAAGGGAGGGAAAGAAGGCAGGAGGGAAGGAAAGAGGTGGGGGAGGGAGGGAGGGACAGGAGAAATAGTTTAAAAGGACAGGCAAAAAAGATATAAATTTGGATCATGAAGAGGATACCTAAGGTTCTGGGTTTTTTGGAAGGACAGAATGTTTTGTAGGGAACAGAAAGCAGAAAACAATGGTAAAGAAAGATGTGCCCGTTGCCTACCATGAGAAGGCAGCTTCCCTAACTCATTTAGAGCTTGTCGTTCATTACAAACAAAGTCGGAACCAGAGTAGCAAAGCAGATTCAAGGCATCCCTTGATAGATAAGGATCAAGGATATAAAGAACATTAACAAAAGTGGCTGTTACTGATATTACTTAACTATAACATCAGAGAAATGACAGTAGAAATGGAAAGCCTCTGCAAATCAAACATTCAGGCATAAAACTTTCAGGTTTCAAAAATAAATTGGCAATATTTTAGATGAATGAGTGACTAGATCAGTGATCAGTTAACTGGACTTTATTAATAGTAATAGGACTAAAACCAGGAATAAGCTAAAGCAACAATAATGCTTAACTCACTTGCATTTATGGTTGAGACGTCCTGTAGTTTTCTGAAGCCATTTTTGCTCCTATTTTGTTTAGACAAATCTCTAGATATAATTATGACTATTACCGTATCACATAAAAAATGGTTGTATGGGACAGTGCAGTATATCAGGAATTTTAGAAATTATAATATCCTAACTTTGCTGTAATTTCATGGAATGGGGTAGCTCCAAATATTGATCCATTCTTTAGATAAATACAATTTCTTATTATGATAAAATATACTCAGTATATTTACCACCGTAATCATTTTACATGAGTACAATTCAACGGGGGAAGTGCATTCATGTTGCTATGCTCTCACCACCGTGTTTATTCACTTTAATGAGCAGCCTTTATCAGTTCTCTTTTCATTCCTCTGTGTGTTACAGGGAAAAGGTTATATAGGTCAAAGGCCAATACAATGATCAAAAATCTTAGATCTATATCTAGCAATATATTATTTTAAAAAGTAAGACTTACCAGAAATCCCAAAATCATTTCGAAAGGAATTGCTACTCTCAGGCGCACTGAGAACGGGCTTTATAAGCACAAATCAACACGTGGAAGAAGGTGGGGAGGCTGCTCAGCAGGCGCAGGCCCTCCCAAGGCCAAGGCCGGTGGAGGTGCAGGCCCAACAGGCAGTCAGCCCTGAGCTACGGAACTTGAGATCCAAGGAGAGACCTGAGGTGCCTGGCGTGATATGGACAACTGATACCCAAGTCTAATACCAAGATCATTTTTCTGTTCATCTGGAGAAAGTGATCTTGGGCTTCCCACTCAGGATAGGGAAAATCCAACGGTGATTTATAGTGACTCCATTTTAAACTCAATTGGTCTATGGACTTTAAGTGACTGAAAATGTTCATTTTACCTCACACCGAAAGAAAAGCAAGGAATGCTAAAAGTAAACACCAAGTCATTGGTGAGGCTTTTTCAGAGTCCACTGGTGGATCCCTAGAGTGGATCAAAACTTGCATTAGTGCAACAATGTCTAGAGTCAAGTTTTTAAAAAGTTATCAGGACTTTTGGGGAGTTTGGTAAAGGAAAATTATCTATTTTCTGAACACCATAAATGCCTTTACATTACGCAAACTCGTCTACTTCATTCAAACACATGCAGTTTGAAGTGGGTATCTGTTTCATTATCACCAATGAGAGCTCTAAGCTGGACGGTGAGCATATTTTTGCAGTTTTCACACAGCATCACCGTGAAGCATGCTGGGTGGTAAACAGGGATTAACTCGAGGACAGAACAATGAATGTGCCCCACAGAGATGCTCTGTACAGGGTTACTAAGTACCAGAGCCAAACATTACAATTTCTAAAAACATGATGACTCCTTTAATTTTGTTTCTATCAAACTTACTTGTCAATGGTTATTGCCTCCTCCTAAACAATGGTGGGTATCAAATATGAAAGTAATCAATCATACTTTATTAAAGCAAAACTGTATCTCATCCTTTGAGCACACACCAATAACTGAACAAGATTCCGCTTAAGCAGAGTGAACATGAGAAACTCAGGAAGGCAACTGATACCTGAATTTCCATTTTGGTCATATACCAAGAAGGCAATCCATTAATGAATAATTGTTAATTAAATAATCCTAAAGCCAGTTATATGTCCATTCAATCCATTTTAAGGGGGTGGGAAGAGACATAAAAATCTGTATCAAAAACTTAAATTTTAACATTTAAAACAATAGGTGGGTCTGGGTGGAGCAGTGGTTAGGTCAGTTGCCTCTGAAGGAGCCCAAGTCACAAACCTCTGGGTTCGATTCCTGGGTTTGGGGAGAAACAATCACTGTGAACAACTAAATAAAGATGAAATAAAATACTCCATCCTCTTCTCAATTCCTGCCTGCACCACCTTTCCTTAAAAATACAAAACAAAACCAACAAAAAACCCCACCAGCTCATTTCAATTAATGCGATTTTAAAGTGTAAGGAATCCCTACCAACTACCTTTGAACACAGAACCTAGGAGTAATTCTCAATAACCCCATTCCTTTATTTTTATATCCAAAGCCTATTAAATCCACCATATTTTCTATAAATAGTCCATTAAAAGATTTCCATTTCTATAATCTTTTGTGATGCAAAAAATATTATATACATCTGCTTGAAAAAATTCAACCAATATGCAATACATAACACCAAAAATACAAGTTGGGGTATAATTCAATTCTGTGTGTTTACAGTGGTGCCGGTTACCCTTCATGAAAGGAGATCCAGCCTAGACCTTTGGCTCAGATTTGATTTACTGGCGTGGTGGGGCCGTGGGAGGAGAGCGCTAATCCTCTTCTGGGGGGTATGGAAAGACAATGACAGAGTTAGAGGGGCCCTCAATGACCATCTAGTCTAAGACCTTGATTTTATGTGTTAAAGATATCAAGTGACCATCCTCCCAGGCCCACTCAGCTTGGATAATTTCAGTCACAACTAGAATTCAATTATTCATTTCAATTTACATATATAAAAGAAATCAACATATAAACAAAAAGAAGTAAAGTGTAATGGCGAACTCCTCAATTTAAGGTTGGGTTGGTAAAACGTCTTGAGCTGAGGTTGGGGTGCTCTTTCCCCCTCCAAGTAACAGACAAATTACAGAGGCAAAGTATACTTTGAGTATATAAAACACACTGTGCCAAGCCTACTGATTGCCCCCAGTCAGAGCTTGCTGGTCCCATAGGACTAGTTGAAAGCAGATGAATTCATGGGTGAATGAACATTACTAAAAACACACACACAAACATACACCAGCAGTAGCGTCAACCAAGGCCCATACGGTGTAATGATTATTCCATAATGAAGCCCCTCTTGGAAATCACACCTTATTTTTCTAAACCGGACCAAGCACAAACAGCAATCAAAAAGTGATTCTACTTTGTGATTATTTCTGACCTCCTGATGATAGCAAGAAGTCACTGTCTCATAACAGATTAGAGAAGCGTGGAGGTCTCTGATGTGGTCATGGTGATGGCTCTGAGTCCGTCAGCCCCTATCCATCACCTCCCATTAAATACGGGTTTTCCAATTTTGCGCTTCTCTCACAGGCTTCATTTTGCCTGGATTAAGCTGGAGCGTCAACATTTGAACTTACTGCTCCTATTCCCACACCCCAAATAAAATCCTGCTCGCAGAAAGCTGGGCTTTTCCACAGAAGGACCTTAAAATCAAAGATGACGATGGTGATGTGGCCACATTTAAGGCATTTGACCACAAACACTTCACACATGCATTATACAAACTTCATGAGCAACCACAGGGCCCAGGAGGGAGGAAGTATTTAGGGGTGCCAAGCAGAGGGAGGTCTGCCAGCTGTACATTTCAGCTCCTGAAATCAAGCAACTTCAATACATTCATCGGAGAGTCAGTTTTTTTCTCAGACACCAGAAGCAGGTCTTCTAAGATTTTTACATTATATGGTTTTACTACTTAGTATCTATTATCTCCATGAAGGATAAAAGTCATTCCTCTAAAATACAGGAGATATGCCTACGGGAGGAAAACAGTTTTAAACCAATTGGAAAAGGTATTCTTAAAAACAGAACACCCAGAGGAGAGGGGACTCTTCTATATAACTGATGACGGGGTAGCTGTTTGCGGCATTTATATACCAGGGCCACGAGACGCAGGCCCCAATTTAGATAAATATAACCAACATTGGCATGCCCAGCTGGAGTAGCATTTTGCTCAGCTGCTTTTGGCAGAGCACAGTCTACATACATTCCAAGGACCTGGGTTTGAGTTCTGGGGCCAGGGAAACGACCAGGATGAACAACGAAATGAAATAAAATGCTTCTTCCTCCTCTCTCTTCCTGCCTGCCTGCCTCTCTTACCTTCATGTCTGCCTGCACCTTTACTTTAAAATAAATAAACAAATATATATATATATATATACATATATATATAATCAAAGCTATAACCATGAATATTTTTCTGTACTTATAGACTTGCTTATTATTTTTAATGGTTACACAAATGTGTCAGAGACAGAGTAGGGGGAACAGAAAACAGATAAAATGGGGAAGAGAGAGCTTTAAGTTTGTACAAATAAGCTTAGAAGCTGACCCATGGGATGTGAAAGAAAGGTCCCAAAATAGTGCATTGTGATGTTTTGTTTGGCCCACACGGAATTTTTAAAAAATGTTAATGTACTAAATTGGGAGATTCTACTTAAAGACCTAGATTTCAGGCTTCTCTTAAAGAAAAATAAACAGATGATCCAGCAATTCTAGGCTCGCATTCCCACTTGGCAAAAATCTGCTGTTTACTCCCCAGTTTGCCACTGCAGTGAATCACAAGTGCCCACACCGTTGAAGAAGCACTCGTGAGTAGTCCCTGAAAGCATGTAAAGAGATGAGGAAATTTGGGGCCTGAAAAAATAGAAAGCACGGAAAAGGAATCTTATTTTGAGACAAAGTTAGTGTGTCTACAAAGAACATGGTCAGAGAAACTGGGGGCAGTTAAATTCAAGAGAAAGTGATTGACAGCAGGTAAGGTTCAGGTGAGGACCAGATCTATGAGACACAACTGTGCCCCCAGGAAGCCACTCATGAGAGCATCTGAGAGAAACTAGGAGAGCAGCTTAAAGAAAAAGTATTAAGAAAAAAAAAGAGCAAAGAACTGAGCCCTATGTATGGTCCTCCAGAGAAGAGGGAAGAGGGGAAAAAATGAGAGAGAAAAGAGACTGAATTAGCGTCCAAGCTCTCCATGATCTGGGCCCAGCCTGACTGACCAGCTTCACATCCTATATTTCTCCACAGCACCGCTGATCCTTGGCAGCCTGTCCTCCATCTTGTTCGAGAAACCAAGAGTTGTTTCCTGTCTTAGTGCCTCATTCAATCCTATATTTCCTATTGCCTCAAATGCTTTACTCTCCTAGAGGCCTTAATTGCATTTTGATTCAGCTTTCTAGAGTGAGCTCAAAAGTGGTCACTAGTTAAGATTGTACCCAGAGTCCTGCCTACATCTGGCAGGGGCTTAGGTGCTGCCTTCCATGGGACTGTGTCCTCCCTGAGACCAGGCGCCAGGTCTTCTCTGACTTTTCCTCCTCGTGCCTGACATTAAGCGGCCTCCAACAATGAACATCACAAAGGACAGGAAGGAGGAAGCAACTGGAAATGGTAGGGTATATACCTTGGATAACCACTGTGTGACAGAAATAAAAAAAAGAAGAGCCATGTCTGACAGATACAACCAGCTCAAGCACCAGAAGTTATTCAAGGAGAGTGAGAGTGAAGAGAGCCGTGGGACTTAGCCACACTCTGTCACTGACAAGCTCCAGTGGGGGCTGCTTTCTGATATATTATTGGAAAGTAATCGGCGATGTACATCAAAAGGCTTAAGACTGCTTCCATCGTGGATCTAAATACATCGAGTTGGGAAATATATCTGGAATGGACACCTCACAATTTGCTTTGGGCTTCTGGCTGTCCAGATCCAACTTCCCTTTCTGTTTTGAGGGGGTTCCCATCAAGGTCCTGATAGGAGGCAAAGCACTGGGAACACCAAGGCCGCCAGAGTCTTCCTCTGCCCACCTGGTCAGCGAGGCCGGGCAGGTGCAGTACTCCTCCTCTGACCAAGAGACATTAATGGTGAAAGGCAGTGATGTCATCAGCAATCCTGGCTTCGGCATCCCACCCACTGAATGAAGGATGACTCAGGGGTTATAAGAGACAGACACGCATGTAAGGAAAGAAAAGGGAGCTGAGAAATTTAACTCAACAAAGGACGATGAGAGAAAGTAAGGAAACAATACCAGAAAGAATATTTTTGCTCTCTCCTCGCCTAGAGCCAGCTGTACTTTGGTTCTTCAGCTTCCTGGCACTCCTGTGATTTTGTGTCACAACCTTCCAATCAGGGTCCTGCTCTCAGAGGACACCCAGAGCTACTCTCATAATTCTGGGCCCAGAAGCACCCTAAACCTTGCCCCACCTAACAGGAAAACAAAGCAAACGCCATCTAAATATGGGGGCGGGGGGAGGTTTAGACGAGCAATGTAGCAATTTTTATAACAAAATGTGGAAATCATCTTAAAGCCCCCCAAACAGGGGCACGTAAGTAAACTTGACAGAATGGTACTAAAAGAAAAATATGTTTATAAAAGTCATAAAATAGAAATGTTTAAAAATACAGCATTATTGTCCTCTTATAAAAATGCTATTTATGGGGAAAAATGACTAGAATATAAAAATATTAAAAGTAGAAGTATTTTTCTCTTAAATTTTAAATTACAAAAGTGACACAGGCCATGCCCTGGTGGAACAGCAGTCAGAGAGATCTCTTCCAAAGGAGCGCAAGGCCACATACCCCTGGGTTTGAGTCCCAGGTTCAGGGGAGACAACCAGCTTCAACAACTGAATAAAAATAAAATAAGATGCTTCTTCTTCCCTGCCGGCCTGCCTACTCTCCTTCATTCCTGCCTGCACCTTTCCTTTAAAAAAAAAAAAAAAAAAAAAAGTGACATAGGCTTACGGTAAGAAAAAGTCTGAAGACATATAAACACGGATAATCTCCCATCAGTCATCCACCTCCACGCCTGTCTTACTCACATCACCTGGAAGTAACCAGTGGCTGGTCTTCTAGCGTCTGCGTGCTCTCACCAACACTTCTCGTTAGTATTCCATATGAATCTTTTATCTTTGTGTCCCTCCCTCCCTCAAATGGGATCAGAATATACACACCCTGTCTATTTTGGGTTTTCATTTTCCCAGCTCGAAAATCAGCTTCTCCTATTCATCCTGCAGACCTCTGCTCCTGGGCTGTGTCCTGCTGGAAACCTCAGAGTCCTTAGAGTGACTCAAATCCTTTCTGCCTGTGTAGTCATTATTATTAGTAGTAACAGTACTAGTAGTACTGTATCGTCATCATCATCTATGGTCATTAGCGATTTACATGGTGTTCTTCTCCCACACTCTTAAGTTCCACAAAGGCAAGAACTGAACCCTCTCAACCTTCCAGCTCCAGCACCCAGCCCAGTCAGGGTCTGACCCACAGATGATGCCCAGGAACTGTGTTGGCAAGGGAGGGAAGAAGAATGAATGACTGGGGTAGCAATAAGCTTGAGGACAAGATGGCTTTGAAGGCAGACATGCATTCATGGAGGACTGGGCATTTCTCCATAGAGACAGAATGAAGGATGACTCAGGGGTTATAGAGACAGACACGCATGTAAGGAAAGAAAAGGGAGCTGAGAAATTTAACTACATTACCTCAACAAAGGATGATGAGAGAAAGTAAGGAAACAATACCAAAAAGAATATTCTTGATAAACAGCAAGAGAAATTAAAGAACTTGCAGTTACTCTTTTGCACCAGATTGTTTGTGTTTGTGGTCGGGTTTTGAAAACATTCCTTGAGCACTTAAACTGCCTCTGAGGTCAGTTAAATAAACTAGGCAACTGAGAAATCAGTTTCTTACCAAAGTTGTAGTAGGTTCAAATGCACTAACGTAAGAGAAAGCATGTTCAGAGTTATGCAAGAATGAGGCAGGACCATTGCAACTCACCTAAGAACTAGAGGAGGTTGTCACTACTTTCATGACTAGTAATGGACTTTGCCACACATTTCTAAATTTCAGTTAGGCTAAAAAAAAATCAGCTCCATTTCTAATCAAATGAGGATGTTAACTTCCTAGCCCCAGAATAACCCTGCATAACTTACTCGTCATACTATTCTCACAGAGAATAAGAAGAATAGTGGCTCTCAGCAGAGGTAAGAGCCTCTGAGTCTTATCTATTGATGAGGCGCTCAGGAACCAATTTAAACCACATTTTAACTCGGCTGGTGTTTATTTAGGACTCACCAGAACCAGTCACGATTCCATTCAACTATTTCTCATTTAAGCTGCAGAATAACCTTGGGTATAAGCAGTAGTCAACCCTCATTTTGTAGAGAAGGAAGCTGAGGCTTAGAGAGGGCAAGGTGTCCAGGCTGTCAGAGGCAGAGCCCAAGCTGCAGCCCAGGGCTGCCTGGCTGTAGATCCATACTGTGCGGGACCCTCTTAACCACTGCACTACCCCATCCCTGAAGACACAACATTCTGATGCGCTGAAGGCGAATCCTGGCTCCAGGTTGAGATAGTGTTAATGTAACATCAGTTGGGCTGATTTCTCGCTGCAGTGCTGAAACATGGCTAAAATCACAATACATGTGCTTAGACAACATTACGTAATGGTCAATATGCTGAGAAGCAACACTGTCCCTCAAACCGAGTCATTCAGAACTCTCAGTCTGGCCTTTCACAATTGGCTCTGTCCGTCAGACTCAGACGGGGCTCTATTTTGAATTCTAATGAGGACTCGGCACACTGAATATTTAAACTACAATTACAAAGATCCTGCTTTTATTGTAGATGTCCTTAATGCAAAAGAGAGATCTGAAAATATACACAGGTACTGATGGAAAATATCAGTCTAATTTGTGTTTAGGAGGTGGGGGTAAAAAACAACCTATATTTCTTTCTACTTGATGCTATTATTAGGGTGAGGATGGGTGAAGAAAAGGGAGGAAAAAAAAAACAAAAACATGCAAAGATCTGGTTAAAAATTATAAAGCCCAGGCTCCCAAGTGAAAGGTTCACAAAGAGGTGCTTGAATCTTTTGTTAACAACCGAACAAATTCATCATCAGGCCCTTCTGTGTGGCCCCCTTGCAATTTGGTCTGTACTTACAACTAGAAATTTCCTCACTGCGAAGGCATCTATGACTGATATGTAAGATCAGCAAGGACGGTATGAGGAGGGTAGGGAAACAAAAGACCATTTCGCGGTTCACAACTTATTTTGCACTCCCTTGAGTAAAATGATGATATGCTGGCTGCTACCCTCAGCTCACTGAAGTCCTCTTAAATACAAACAGTCAAGTGAATATAACAGATACATAGGGGAAAAACTACTTAATTCCCATGCCTCAAAATAGTTAAAACGTACTTTGCCAGCAGTTTCACGTATGCATGTGTATGTGTTTACATATAAAATGATCAATCTACATTTAGGAAGCGCAGGTGAATTATACTTTGCTATGCTGAAGGGGCTTGGACCAATCCCCCGTTTCCTCCGAAATGCCTGGTTTATTAAAGCTCGCAATTTAACTTCCATGGCATTTTGGATATTCTCTGGTAAATGTGAACATTTATGGAAAGAAAATGTGATTTTTTTTTCCTGTACTGTCCTCTGGCTCATTCTCTCTTCTACTGGTATCAAATATGTCCACTGAGTTTTAAATTTCAGTTTTTATTTCTAAAAGTTTTATTTGGTCCCTTTTCTAGTTTCCTGTTTACCTTTTTAAGAGTCTCTTATTCTCTGAAGATCCTTTCAAGCTTGTCGTTTAACTATAATAAGTAAAATTGATTTTATAATCCACATCTGATCATTCTAACACTGCAAGTCTGATGGCTGCTGTGGTCTGTTGCTGGTTCTTGCTCATGGGGTGCCTTTTCCAAGTGTGCTAGGTTCTCCTTGACTGTGTGATGGTCCCTGATCTGACATTTCTATACTTTGGTTTGATCCCCAGAGACCTATGTTAAATATGCTCTCCTCCAGAGAGGCATTTCTCTGTTCTACCATAACAGTTGAGTCAATCTGAAAAGCCAATTCAGGGTCTGAGCTTTTCTAATTCCTCCTGAGCATGTGCATCAAAAAGCCAATGTGTGTGAGGGCCTTTTTGTGACAACCTGTCAGGAACTATAGTCTTTTAGTTTCTTACTCCGTTCAGTGCCAATTCTCCAGTAACCCCAAGAACAAAAATTTAGTTTTGCCTCACTTTTATCTTCAAGTTCTCTGGGGTCTCACTTCTATGTGGAAAGGGGCTCGGCTCCCAACTGGGGTGGACCCAGGGCCTTACCTTCTGCCTCACTTGCCTGCTTCTCTCAGGCTGTGGAAGTTCTTCTTGCGAGTGAGCTTTATCAGATTAAAATTCAAAGAAAGAAAGAAAGAAAATACTAGAAAGTACCTTGGAATTTAGGGGCTGGAAGCAAAATACAAGATCAGGTCGATATGGTAGTTCCTCAAAGTTAAAACACTGAATTACCATTTGATTCAGCAACTCCAGTTCTGGGTACATATACATATTTAAAAACACAGGACCGTGAACCTATACTTGTACACTCAAGTCTATAGCAGTATTAGTCACAATAGCCTAAAAATGGGAGCAACCCAAAAGTCCACTGATGGACAAATGGATAAACAAAATGTAGTGTACACATAAAATGGAATTTCATACAGCCTGAAAAAGACAGGAAATTCTGACATATGATACAATATAAAGAAATATAGAAAACATTATTCTGAGTGAGAAAAGTCAGATACAAAGGAATGCAGACCACAGGAGTCCACTTATATGAGGTACCTAGAGTAATCAAATTCATAGAGACAGGTGCGCCTTGGTGGAGCAGCACATTAGCCTGATGACCTTTGCTGAGAGCACAGGCCACATGTCCGAAGGACCAGAGTTCAAGACCTGAGGCTGGGATGAAAACCAAAATGAACAACTAAAATAAAATAAAGTGCTTCTTCCTCTCCCTTCTTGCCTTTATTCCTGCCTGAACCTTTCCTTAAAAAAAATCAGAGACAGAAAATCGAATGATGATTGATAGGGATGGGGGGAGAATGGGGAATTAAAGTGTTCAGTGGGTACAGAATTTCAGTTTGAGATGAGGAAAAAGTTCTGCAATGGATGGTGGTGATGGCTGCACAACTTTTAAATGAACTTAATGCCACCAATTTGCACATTTGAAAATAGTTACAGTTGTAAAGTTTAGGCTATGACCATTTTACCAGAATAAAAAATTTTTTTTAAGGATCAGCCTAATCTTGTAGAGGGCTGCTAGACCTACTCAAAAATTCCACACTATGCCTTGTGTTCACAAGCTTAATATGGATTAGTGAGACTCAGAAGTTAATTGTTGGACGTCATAAATACAAGTCTGACCTCCCTAGAGCTTTGGAGAATATATGCTGAACCTTCATTAATATGCACTGCTTCACAGCAAATGTATCACTGCCAACTTCCCTTTAAAAAATAGAAATGCTTTTAAAGATATCAGCCATCACAAATGGTGTATGGATAGTTATTTGGGTGTTGATGGGACTGATAAATATTAGGGAAAATTTTAAGGAATAAGAGAATTTTCTTAAAAGTATATTGATTGGAAGAATAAAGAAATTTCTATATAATACTATTAGATTACACTTCTTTCTTTGAATTAAGAATTCCATTATAGAGGTTATATTCACACATATAACAATGGGATAAACTTATAGGGAATATATTTTAAGACATCAGTATAAGTTTTAAAAAGACGCGTTTAGTAATTCTAGGAGTCCCTAAATTTCTTTTCAAAAAAATTGGACTGAGTTTGTCTCAAAGATTTTATGGACATTTCTGGGTATAAATACCAACACCAGGTAAATAGAAAATAAAATAAAAATTGGCAACAGTATCAGCAGTAGTAGAATCAACATTTGTCCTTACAACTTCCCGGATGACCTGTGCTGGGAGCTGCTCTGCTGCAAATACAAAAACGTAGCAGCTTGTCCCGAATATGTTCATTCTAAGCTAAGAGCAACATGATTGCTGAGCATTTAAAAAATATCTTAGGAACTCACTTAATTGGAAGATTCTCCCCACTTTACAGATATAGAAATAATAAATACTACTTGCTCACTGCTTACTACATGCCAAACACTGTTCTAAGTGCTATGTATCTAAATCTGTTTCTCTCTCTGTTACCTAACTCTATCCCTATCTGTATTCCTTGTAATAACTCCCACTGACTCCTTTACCACTGTCAGGTAGATACCATTCTTCTTCTCAGTTCAGAGATGGAAAACTCAGGCAAAGAGGAATCTGGGCTTTCCTGAGGTCACAGAGCTGCTGGGTGGTGTTGCTGGGATTCAAGTCCAGGCTCCAGAGGCCACACTCTGACCAGTATGCTCCAGCACCTCTCCAAATACTATGAAACTCCAGGAAGATGGCCAGGGTGAGACATTTCACTTATTTTATACAATTACTGTTGATAACCAGCTTAACCACCTTTTTCTTTCTTTCTCTCTCTCTCTCTCTCTCTCTCTCTCTCTCTCTCTCTCTCTCTCTCTCTCTCTCTCTCTCTCTCTTTTTTTTTTTTACAGAAGAGGAAACTAAGGCTCAGTAAAAATAAGTTTATACAGGAATCAAAGATAGTGAGAAACAGGCGGAAATGAACCCACATCTTTCTGTCTCCAAAGTTTTGGGAGCTAGTGCAAAGAAAAAGGTCCTTGTGAAGAGGAGTCATTTGAGAAGTTTAATAAAGCAAAATGAAGGAGGCTTTGCCTCTGGCAGAGAGCAGCACTCACCTAGAGGAGCAGGAGTGGGTCACTTTATGGGAGAAGAGAACTGCTGGGGTTTAGGGGAGCAGAACAGGTAAAGTAGGAAAGTCCCTCAGGGTCCCTCTTTCTCCAAGGTTGCTGAGCCCATATCTACCTGGTCCTCTCTCGCCTTCTCGTTCTAGACTCTGCTTTAACCAGCAAACACAGGAAAGGAAACACTATCACACAGGTGATCATGGTAGAGACCCTTGTTCCAAACCTGGATAGATCAGAGGGACTTATATATTTCACATCAAAAGAGCTAAGACTTAGGCAAAGTGTATGTTCAGATGACAAGGGTATTTTTGTTTGCTTTTTTGGTACTATTGTGTTTCTAGTCACAGTAGAGGCATTCCCCTTATAAACCTGGTGCATCTTTGTAAGATCAAGCATCAAATAACAATCACTGTGATCACTACAGTAGTTGCCACTATTTATCATCACTTACCTTTGGGCAAGGTGCTGTGTACTGGCAATATCTACTCTAACCTCACAAAAATCTGCATCAGAACTTCTGAACAATTGCAAGTTCCTGCATCAGAACTGCTTGGTGCTCTTCTTAAATATGAGGACTAAACTGCCACCCAGTCTAACTCAATCAGAAATTCTTGAGGAGGGAGGGTCTGGAAGTCAGAGCTGAAGAAGCACTCCAAGTGATTCTTACCTTACCTGCATATGCCCATTTTCTAAGGTAGTCAAGTGACTGCCAGAGATAACATCACTAAATATTGGATTTGAACTCAGTTGGGCTTCAGAACCTATGTTCTTAACTCTTCTGCAGTTCAAATTTCAACAATTAAGCTTGATTCCAAAAAGTCACAAAAGTCGATGAGATTGTCCTTCAAACCAGGAGAGCTACCACTACCAACCTGCATGTTACAAAACTGCATCGACTACTAATCTCAAGCATAGAGAAGAGTTCTTAAAGTTTAAAAAATGAATGAAGCATTATATACTTGCCCTGTACTTAGTCTCAAAAAAATTCACTCCAATTTAACAAGATTTAGGTATCTAAGCAAGTTTAATGCTCCAAGGAAATAGGACTGCTTGCATTAGAAGAGCAATCAAATCCTTACAGTAATAAGACCAACATGGGAAACTCAAAGCAGGTAAACTATCCAGTAATTAGAGCAGCAGAACCATAATTCCAGCTCTCTTACCACAAGATGCAGACTTTCTGTCCACCACCTTCACATGCCTGGTTTCAGCGCGAAGTTTCTCATCTGTGTTTTCCACCAAGTTGGCAAGGTCATCAATTATCTCTAGAGAGGAAAACAAAGATGCATGGTTATTACTCCAAAAATACCTGGTTCATAGTCGAGTACTAGAGCTGTGGTGGTTTTTAGTAATAATTTTCTCGAGTGCAAAGCGAGAAGGGAAAGAACTCATGTATATTCCTTCCAAACTGCAATGCTGAGTCAAACGCGTCGAAAGTAGCAAAAAAAGAAAAAATTTAAAAACCTGGTTTAACACAATTCCAGGAGGCAGAGGAGAAATGTCAAAAAAATTTTGGGAGAGAACACATAACCCAATGAAATTATGACCAGCCAAGTGCTATTTGAATAAAAAAGTGACAGACCATATGGAAGTATTGAGGAACTCTGGGGTCCTTCTTGAGAAAACTACTTGATGGTGAAATCTAGTCAGCCAAGAGGTGAAGAAGAATTCTAGGATGACTAGGAGACCATGACATAAGGATAATGGTAAGAACGGAATGCATTTAAATACTGAGCTGGGGATAAACAAATACATGAATTGGCTAGAGAGAGATACATAAATGTTACAGAGACCATGTAACAGAACTGAAAATCAGGACGCAGTGCGGTGGGTGGGGAAGGAAGGTGAAAAGAAGGTGAAGGTGCTAATTTCCTTATCATTTGAGCAGAGTCTATTAAGATATTGACAAGTAAAACATACAGAAACTTCAAGCTTTATAAAAATCACCATTAACTTCCTCAATGTTTTGTGTAATTTTTAGATGAATCTTTTAGTAATTTTCTCTTGAAAGAATCCTTTATGCAAAGGGTCTTTTTTTAACACTAATCTTTTAAAGTGAAATTTAACATTTAAAATAGTACACACAGTATGCTCCTGACTTTGTAAAGTTATTTCTATCCATCCTTTTATATGTATGGCTCCCCGACTATCCTCTAAGAATACGTATCCTTAAGTGGATGCCTGATATGTCATATATACACTATATATTATGCTTATTCCTAAACGTACATATCAGTGAGGGTTAATTTATCAATCAGGCATATAAGAGATTAGCAACAAGAACTAATAAAACATGTATAACAATATAATGTAAAAAAAGCTTATGTGAATGTTGGAGCGCTTTGGTGGCCTAGCAGTTTTAGTCTACCAGGTGTAGTCCACATACATCCCAGGCTTCCCGGTTTAAGTCCTGGGGCAGGGGAACAGCCAAGATGAACAACTAGATGAAATGCTTCTAAAAAAGAGCACTACCTGAATGTGGTGTGTCTCTCAAAATAACTTATCGTACATAGTATTTTCATCCTGAGGTTGACTTGGACAAGGGTAGACTACAGTACACAACTGTAAGATGTATCTGGATGATGTTAATCTAGTATTATTTATATAATAAATATCATTTACCTATATTTATATGTTAACCGAATGACTATTTCTAGATATCCGAGGTCATCTGCCTTGTATTTTCTGTATTATTTGAATTTCTATTAATGAATACATATTACCAAGTTTGGTTCTCTGTCCGCCCTCCTCCCCTCTCTTTCTCTCCTTTCAGTGATTGCTTTAGTGATATACTGTCTGATAAGCATCCCTATTTTTCTTAAATAATTTAATAAAGCAAACAAAGAAGTCAAACAAAGTTTCCAGGGTGATGTTTGAGCTGAGTTCTGAAGGTCATGTGAGTAAAGAAGCAGAAAAAAATGCAGCCCATGCACAAAGAGTAACACATGAAAGGGGCAGAAGTTTGAGAGTGCTCCTTCCTAGCTGCCTTCTACTTAGATCTTTATATTTCAGTATTCTAATGATTTGCTTGCATGTCTTCCTTTTACAGAAAGAGTCTGACAGAAACTTACTTTAATTCATCTTGGAATTTCCCATCCCAAGGAGAGGGGCTAGTACACAGTAAGATAAAATACTAAAACATAAAGGCAATGAATGAATGAATGGAAGATAAAAGCAATGAATCATTTCAAAGAACTGTGCTGCTTTTCAGAAAAGTGGACCTAAGTCAAATTTGTAAAATATTATCTATATAAAAGTTGGCTAAAAGAATCTTTATGCTATTTAACAATTCATTCACAACTCTATTCCCCTGTATTCAGGGACATACTCTCTCCCAGTTTTCCTTCCTTCTACCTATAAGCTCTTGTCGTCTCCTCTTCCTCCTAAATGTTGGCAAGCCCAACATTTAGGTCTGTGTGTTTTTACTCTGTTACACTCTCATGGTGATTTCACATACTTTTAAGTTCATCCACATTGAAATTAAAAGACTGGAAATGTTCTGCACCACATAGCTCTCCAAAATTCTTGACACATATAGCCAACTGTCTTCTAATCTCTATCTTGAAATTTCTGCATCTACCTCGCAAGATCTCTGAAACTAAACTCTTCATTTACTCCTACATTCTACTCCCCTCCTATATTCCCTATCTCATTCAGTGGTACCACAGGTCATCTGATTTTCCAAGCTAGGAATCTGAAGGGCCACTTGGCCTTCTCCTTTCCCTTCATCTGACATTTCAGCTGTGGATCACTGTAGTCAATTCTACCTCCCCTAAATCTACCACTTTTCTTAATCTCCATTACTATTATTTTACAAAATTTTGCCAGTGTTTGTAAAACAATGTCCTAACGCACCTTTCTGTTTCTAGTCCTGAATTTTTTCAATGCATTTTCATACTATACCCAAAGACATATTTTAATTTTTTCATATTTCAATTAAATAAAATTTATAGTGACTACTCTACTGAACATAGCTTTAAAGCAATCACTTAAAAAAGAAACAACCATCCAAAACTCACACACACACACACACACACACACACACACACACACACCCCACCAAGAGGTAAAATTTTAAATATTGTATATATCAATATATAGAGGGAATAAAATTCAATATTAAAAACTGCATAATTCACCAAAGAAGGCAGAAAAGGAGGTACAGAAGCAAAGGACAGGACAAAAGAATATAAATACTTAGATGGCATATTTAAACCCAAATATATCAATTGTCATGTTAAATATAAGTAAACTAACAAAAAAACAAAGAAGTCAGACAAGATAAAAATGCTTTCATGAGAAATTCACTTTAAATATAAAGCATAAGAAAGTGTCTGCATGAGAAAGACATGGTTACAATCAGAGCAGAGAGACTTTAAGCTAAGAAGTATCATCAGATGTAAAAAGGAATCTTTCATCATGATGAAAGAATATATGACAAAATGTGAAAAATACCCAATATTTGAAAATGAAGGAAACCACATCTAAATAACCCATTGGATAAAAATCTAATCACAAGAGAAAACAGAAAAACATTTCTAACTAAACAACAGTGATAACCAAAAATAAGTCTGTGGAATGCAAGCAAAGCAGCACTTAGAGGGACGTTTATTGCTCTAAAAGCATATACTATAAAAGAAGATACAAAAGCAATAATTAGACTAAAGGAAGTAATCATATGATCATATCATCAAAGATGCATAAAAAGGATTTTACAAAAATTCAGTGTCCATGTATAAATGCTCAGCACAGTAAGAACAGAAAGGGACTTCTTCAAATGAATGAGAACACCTAAAAAATGTAAGAGTTGACATCACACTTAATGGTGAAACACTGAATACTTTTTCTCCAGGAGCTGGAACAAGACAAATATATCTGTTGTTAGGACTTCTGTTGAACACTGTATTAGAAGTCATAAACTTTTTAATAAGACACAAAAAGGCAAAAAGACTTATAAAGATATAAATATGTATGTTGGCAGATGACATGATTATGTACATAGAAAACTGTGGAATATATTCTAAAACTACTAGGATAAATGAATTTAACAAATCTGTAAATACAAAATCAGCTATAAAGAGAAATGTATTTCTATAAACTAGTGACAAGCAACTGAAAAATGAAAGTAAGTATCATTTATAATATCATCAAAATGTACATCAATTATTTAGAAATATAACAAATTATGTTCAAGACTTTTATACTGAAAACGTTGCTAGGAGAAAGTAAAGAGATCTAAATAAATGGAGAGCTATACCATGTTCATGAACTGGATGATTCAATATTTTAAAGATAGCTTTTCACTTTCCTCAGTTGATTATAGATTCAGTACAATCCCAATATAAATCCTAGCAGATTTTTAAAAATGAAACTTGAAAGTCAATTCTAAAATGTACATGGAATCAAAAGCTTTAGAACAGTTAAAATAATCTAAACAAAGTAGGCTGTACTATACTACCAAAATTCAAGATTTAATATAAACATATAGCAATCAAGACAGTGTTATAAGGACAAATTGAGTAATAGAACACAGTCCAGAGAGACCTGTGTGTGTCTAAATCAATTCTCAACAAAGCTGTCAATAACAAAAATCAGTCAAATAGGTTAAGAATGTCTTGTCAACAAATGATGTTTGAACAACTGGATATCTACATGGGGGTGGGGAAGAATCTTTACCCTCTGTTCCACCATATAGAAAAAATTAATGAGATAGGTTCATAGGCCTAACTATAAAATTTAAACCTGTAAAGCTTCTAGAAAAAAAAAGAAAATCTTCATGACTTTGTGTAGGCAAAAATTTCTTTGCTAGAACATAAAAAGAAATCCACAAAAGAAAAGAAACTAGTCAAATGGACTGCATCAAAATTAAAAATTTTTGCTCATCCAAAGATATTGTGAAAATTACAAAACAGGCCAGAGACTGGTAGATATTTGCATATATTTGATAAAGTATTTGTATCTAGAACATACAAATGCTATATATTAACAATAGAAGGCAATCTAATTTTTTAAAAGGCAAAAGATCTGAACAGATGTTTCACAGAAAGATATACAAATAACCTATAAGCACATGAAAAGGAGCTCAACATCATCAGTCATTAGGGAAATGCAAATTTAAACTATGATAAGATATTTCACACCCACTGGAATGCTAAAATTAAGGAGTGACAATACTAATTGTTAAGGAAGATCTGGCACAAAGGTAATAATAGATGTGTTTGGCAGTTTTAATCTAGTTAGTCATATATTCCCCCATGATACAGATTTTCACTCCTAGGTATTTTTCCAAACAAATAAAATCCTACTACTCCATGTGGTGGAGTAGCAGCTAGATCTGCTGTCTCTGTCCTGAGAGCCCAGTTCACAATATATCTCAAGGACTGGGTTCTTATACTGGAGCTGGGGTGGACAACCAAGATGGCAGTCCACATACATCCCAAGGACCCAGGTTTGTGTCTCAGGGCTGGGGGAAACTATCAAGATGAACAACTAAATAAAAATAAATAAAGTGCTTCTTTTCTCATCCTACCTACCTGCCTACTTGCCTTCATTCCTGCCTGGACCTTTCCTTTAAAAACAATCAAAAAACAACCTCTATTACTCAAAAGACCCATTTAAAAATATACTTAACAACCAATTCATTAGAACCCCAAACTAGAAACAACCAGCTATCCATCAACAGGAGAAGGGATAAGCAAATTGGGGGTAAATCTGTATAATGGAATATTAATCTGCAATAAAAACAATGAGCTACTTATAAATGTAAACAACTGAATTTCAAAAGCATTTTGTTGGTTAAACTAATACAATTCAATATATATTCATGATTCCACTTAGGTCAAGCATAAGGATAAACTTCATCCACTGAATAGAAATCACAAAGTAGCTGCTTCTGGAGTAGCTGAGGAATGGCGTTGAAATGATCACACAAATGTGTAGTTGTCAAAACGCACTTAACTGAACACTTGAGATACTAAGTTATACCTCAATTAAAGACGCAAATCAGAAAATAATGAGAAGTTTACAATATTATGGTTCTCTGAAAACTGTCCAGGAAGGACAGAAGGCAGGCAGGCTGGAGAAATCTAATGACTAACGATAACGAAGTGTCAGAGCTGTAATAAGTCAGAGGATCATCTTGTAGGTCCTTCGCCTTCCTATCCTTGGCAGTGGGGTGAACATTCCCAGCGACTGGTAATATGGAAACTCATGAGAAAATCAGTTCCATGACTGAGCTGGCGGGTGACACCAAGTATTTTAAGGTTGTGTATATAACGAGCTGAAAATCTGCCTGCTTTCAATTTCCACCTTTGTTCTTCTCTAGAACAACACACTACCAAAGCTATTTCTTCCACAAGACAATTTTCCTGGTGTATCTCCCTAGTTTTTCCTTTTAGGCTAGAGACACTTAGCTCAACACTTTAGCAGATCCTTCAAGGAAGTGAAGCTATTTTTAGATCTTGTGACATTTTTATGGCTTTGGGAACATTATTCATCCTGAATGTGATGCATGCAGAACACGGATATCATTTCAGTTTTTGTCTAGTCAGCACAGAACACAGTTGAGTTTATATATCAGATATAAAAGTAAGTATTTTTATGACCCATTCCCCATGTCCTAGCAGAATATTCCACAGCACAGCAACAGTTAGGCTTTATAGAAGTTGCTTCATATGCTGTTCTCATGCAACAGGTCATGGTCAGGTTTCCGTGGTATATTTAATGCTGCAGCATGCAATGTAAATGTAGGCTTAATAAGCCTTTGTCACTATTTTTTGACACTAAATAGGTCAGCTATTGCACTAACTATCTTATAATGATGGAGGTTTATTAAGCCTAAATTTTATAATGCATATCACAGCTTTAAAAACGTATCCTGGGTTTCCAGACAGATTCCTTTTTAAACTCACAAATATTCATAGCTTAGAGATGCATGGCAGATTAGCTCAGGAAAAATAAGTCAATACTGAAGGAGTAACTGTTTTAATCTCAGACAAACATTTTCATTTTGATTGGTAAACCTCTTCTGATTAATAGTTTCTTTTTAAACAGTTTTATTTCTAAGTCATAAAAATTATGTAATAGTAATTTATAAATGAGGAGGGAAATCAAAAATGAATTACCCAAGTAATCACTTCTATATACTCCCTTCTAAAATTTGATATAAATATACATTTTTATATACTTGCAACATGTAAGCCTTCTGCCCCATTAACACAATCTCATTTGTACTCTTTCATATTGCTATAGTTTAGTTATAATTTATAATGCTTATGAAATATTCATTCCATTAAATAAATTTAAAATAGTCTATTGTGTCATACTTAGAATGCTTCTGTATTTCTAAATAATGAGTCAATGAATTCTTTCCTCCATTATCATTTTCCTTTTTGGGTACAATTTCCTTAGGTTAACAAAGTTTGGTTATAACTACTGCATGGACTTTGAAACCTATTGTGAAAGCATTTTTTAAAAGGCTTACACTGCCACTGCTGGTTTGATAGAATTAACTCCACTCATCAGTTATTATAACCTCAGAAGGAGATGCTGAGGGCCGGGAGCCTGGGGGAATTCCCACGTCACCCTACAGACCACTAGTTACTAAGGTGGGAATTCCCCCAACCACAGTCTATTAGTGTAAATTAAACACAGGTTTCAGAGTACAGGCTGAGAAACGAGCAGTTGACTCAGATTTTTAACAATACAGCCTCCGAAGAGAAATGACAATCTTGCTTCCTGGTAAACATTTGCATAGGGTTTACAGAAGGAGCTTATATTTCTATAATGTGTTCATTTGAAACAGTATTATTCCAACCAACATAGAATGGGGGGAAAAAAAAAGGACAATCTAAAGTATGGCACACAACTGACAGAATCAAAAGCAGTAACAAAAAAAAAAAAAAAAAAAAAAAAAAAAAAAAAAAAAAAAAACACAGATCAAAATACGTGGTTCCAATTATATTTTATAATTTTTTTCTAGTTCAATTACCATCTCAATAAATTCTACATATAGGTAGAAAGTGTGCTGTGTACTTTCTAATAAATTTGGTGCCTTTTTGTACTCATCACGGACACTGGCAGTTGTAAAGTCATTATGCTGTTATGCCTTTCACTTAGATCACTAATAGCATTTGAAGACTAATGTTAAACAGTGAATAGAGAGCTTTTGTTGAGGGGCTTCGCTTCCCTGCATTCCTTACAGTGGAAACCATACTTCAAATCACGGGGGCAGGGGTGACATCTAATAATACCCTGAGAAAAGATGTCAAATACATCACAGCAACCAGGAAACAGAGAAGAAAAACCAATCTGTGACGCAGCAAAGGAGAAGTAGTAACTCATCCAGCAGCAGGGAAGGCAGTTGGTGGAGACCAGCACAGCACAGCATGGCTCTAGGAAGCCTAGGCTTCCAAGGCCTAGAGAAATCCCTGTGGCCACAGATACTCACGTCTTAAGTTTGGCCAGGTGAGCCAAGTCTAGGCAGAAAGCAGTAGCTCTTTGCCTTCTTTCTCCCTGCCATCAACCAAGGCCTTTTATTCTTCCTTCATTATGGCCTAGGCTAGCAGAGAATCCTTCCCCATTCTAACAACAGACGCTGAACTGTGTGAAGATGGGAAAACATCCAACAGGAGTAAATAAACAGCTCAAAATGGGGGGTCACCTGAGAAGTATTCTAGGGAAAGTCCTCTTTCCCACTCTTGTCTTCTGCCCTGAAAGATACAATTCCTTCCTGAAAGTGCGAAACCTGAAGAAATTGGCTTCTTTATTAAAAGAACATTCGTTAAATCAGTACAAGCAGGACAAAAGTTGCAAGATTACTAGAAACACTACATCTAGTTAGAAACACAACTGTCCAATTCAAATCCACAATTGGTCATTAAACAGGCAGCAAACCAGATAAGAGTTTTGGAAAATGAACTTGAATCATTTCCCAGAAGTTAAAGGAAAAGGAAAAAGGACAAAATATGCAAGAAAAACAATCCAGAAAGTGAGAAACAAGATTTTTTTCAAGTTGAATAAAAGCACTTGAATCCTCATATAAAAATAGATAGATAGATAAATAAATAAATAAAGACCAAAACTTCACTGAGTTCTGAACATTAATGGAAAAGGTCTAGAAGTGTCAGATGGAATTTCTGAATTTCAGAACATAGAAAAAAGTCTGCAAGCATTCATATGCTGGCGGAAGGAGAGAACGCTTACCCACACAGGCTGAAAATTACACTGGCGTCACACTGTCCTTGTGAAACACAGAACACTGGAGACGGTGGAGTGAAAACGGTGTGCAGGACAAAGGTGGTGACTTAAGGATTCAGACTCTCACCAGCCCTGGTGGGAGTTCATGAATCAGAGCCTCCCCGGCAAGAAGGCAGAAAGTGCTACACAGCTGGCTAATGCAGCAACAGGCCCTGGAAAGAGCAGCACTCACAGAAACGAAACCACTTAAGATGAGCCTGTTACAGTCCTTAGACCATCCTGCAAATGTACCCACTGTATGGGGCCCCTGAGGTCATGGCATGCTTTTGGCCAGTTTCTTCCAACAACCACTCAGTCCATTTTTGGTTTACTTCTCCCATGTAGTGAAGTTTGTGATGTTCTTCACAGCAGCAGAGGATTGCCCCAAATCCCTAAATGCCTGTCCATCTGGTTTTGTTTTTTTATTGCAGTGACTATTAAACACATTCAAATAATTTTCTATGTATAAGTTCCCCATTTCTTAGTTATGTTTCAGCACACCCTGCCCTCCACCAAATCACCATTACTTAAGTGCCCAACATCAGATGAACGGATAAAGAAGATGCGGTTCATATGTACAATGGAATACTACACAGTCCTTAGAAGAGATGAAACACTGTCATTTGAAACAACATGGATGGAACTAGAGGGGATTATGTTAAGTGAAACAAGTCAAAAGAAGACAGACAGATACCAGATGACCTCACTCATAAGTGGAATGTGAATAGACAAAACAAAGGAACAGATGTAATGTAACCAACCCTGAAACATTTGTAACAAAACTGAGGTTACCAAAAGGGAATGGGGCAGGTGGAAGCAAATGGTGAAGACATAAGAAAACCACAACATAAGGGAGAGGACAAAGGAGCCTATATGGTGGTAAAGTTCCTATGCTCCATTTGAAGTAGTAAAATATTGATTCCAAGCAGAATGTAATAGTATGTGTGTGTGTGTATGCGTGCGTGCGTATATATGCATATATGTGTGTGTATATATGTGTGTATATATATACCAGTCCTTGAAACCACTATCATAATCTGTACAAAGAGATATTGTAAAGAAAAAAAAAAAGAAAATGGAACACTAAAAATGTTCATATATATTGTTTTCAGCATAAGACAAAAGTAGAGCCAAAGAGAATAAACTAGTTGGTGGCTGTCAAGGCTCTTGGATGAGGAGGGGATGACTGCAATGGTATAGAATAAGGAAGATTTTGGAGTAGGGCACTGTCTGTGATAGTAATTATGTAAATCTACTCATGAGTTAATACTCATAGTACTGCACATACATATATACAAAGTCAATTTTTTGCTGTGCTAATTAAAAATTAAAAAAAGATAATAAATGAAGAGAAGTATGGGTAAAGGTACTCTCAGAGAACATTAGTACTTAAAGAATAAGAAGAGCAAAACATAGAAGCAAAGAAGGATGAAGGAAAAAGAAGAGGGAGCTGTTGCAGAGGCAGAGCTGGAAGAAAGAGGGTCTAGAATATACCATGCAGGGAGCATTCTGGCCTTTAGCATCTACCGCCTCTGGCTGAGTGCAGTCCACATACATCCCAAGGACCTGGGCTTGCATCTCAGGTTTGGAGGGGAACAACCAGAATGAACAATTTAATAAAAATAAAGTGGTATGTTTCTTCTTCCTTTATTTCCTGCTCCCTTGCCTACTTGCCTTCATTTGTGCTTGCACCTTTGCTTAAAATAAAAAAAAGAACTTTATTAAAAAATATATAAATATATACAAAATGTCCACTGGATTGGCAAATGGGCAACTGGTGTGGCGCACGCTAAGCGCTGCTTTCAGAGTGGGAGGTATGTAAGGAAGAGGGAAATTAGCCCGAGTTGCAGGAGTGAATGCATATGCCAAAATGTGGGGAAGGAAAGTCAGCCAGACTAGATTACTGTATTGCAAAAAGCTCAAATTATTTAAAATCCTAACAACGACCACTAATATTTACTGAAAATTTGCCATATGCTAAGCCATTATTTTCCATTGTTAAGTTGAATATAGTTATAAAGTTAGATAATTCTTCCATACCTGCAATATTAAGAAGTTATTGTATATAAATAATTTAAATATGAAATAAATGCAGCTATATATTCTTTGTTTATAATTCTTTATTCCATAGTTCTAAAAAGGAATATTCATATTGAAAGCTATAAAACTGAATTCTATTTAATGACAATAATTCAATGTTGACAGATAAAGCTTTTTTTTTGTAAATATTGAACTGCTGCTTAAAACATGAATATGCTATAGACAAGATCTAGGTCCTTTGGGGTTGTCCTGCTATTTTTTATTCCATCTGTGGAGACATCATGCATGTGGTATATACTGACAGCCTTTGGCCTTGTCTGGAATATTAAATAGAGTGTGTTTTCTCATCGTCAAGAACTACAGGGATCCAAGACAACTATACACACAAATACAAATGTAGGCTAGAATTGCCTGATAAGACACAATACAATGGTAATCCTGATGATCCAGAATATTCTTTTAATTTTTAAATATTATCATCAATGTGGAAACACAAAATTTAAAAACAGTCATTAAAAAAATCACAGACCTCAGAGAAGACACCATCAACCCTAATTTGGAGACACAATGCTGAAAGCATAACATACATTATCTTAATTTAGGCATTAAACAATCCCACAATGGGTCCAGCAAATAAGAGACCTCACTAGTTTTCTTAGCCTTTCAGAAAGAGTTTGCTTTTAAAAACGTAAGCCACATCAGACCCCCTTGCTAAGTAAGGTAACAATGAACATACATTTCCCATTATTTGAGAAGACTGAAATCCTGGTGTAATGTGCTTAGCTCTGACTAAAATGATTTACAGATAATCAACACATGTTTCTTAGCACCCTGCATGCATAAAAAGACTACATACCAGATGAATATAATTTCATGACATTCTGGAAAAGGCAAAACTATAGAGAGAATAAAATGATCAATGGTTTCTAGGAGCTGAGAAGAGAAGATCAGAGAGTTGAAGCGTAGGGGATTTTTAGGGTAGTAGAAATACTCCGTCAATATTGTCGCGGCAGATACTGTGTGTGCATCTACTACAAATATATGAAATGGCATTAATGAAAGGTGTAGAAAGGGAAGGTGCCAACCTAAGTTACTTTGGAAATGAGTGGTATTGTTAGACGAAAGGCAAAAGGAACTATATATAAACACTGAATTCTAATTGATAAAGTTGTCCACTGGGGTAAGAATGAACAATTCTGATACTGCTTATATGTGCATACTGGAACTAATGTCAGGAATGGATGATGGACAATTGGAGTCAAACTCTCACTGTTTGAGTGGGACTTTAAAGATAAGCAAGGAGATGAAACTAGAACAGGCCATGTGGTAATTTACCAAGGTTAAAGACATCAGTATTAATTCATGTTCTGCTGAATATAAATAAATATGGTTACATACAAATATACACAGGTTAGTAAACATACATGTATTTCTGTGCTTTGTCAACTGAGAAGGAATTAAAAAAACAACAACAAAAAACAAACAACACCCAATAACAAAAAACACATCTTGCACCCAGATCTTGGTTTCTAATAATTTTCATCTTAAAAAACAAAGGCCTGACTGTAAGATTGGGGCAGGAAATATATATAGTGAATGTATAGTATTTGGTAATATCAGGAAACAAGGAAGTGGTTTAAAAAAAACAACAAAAAACCCACCACATGGGTGGAGGTATGCCAAAGAGCAAACCAAAACCACTCCCAATGGTGAAAGCTAGAAAAATCCATACAAAATAGTTTGGGATTTTAACTGAAAGTATAAAACAAAGATTCCTGAGTCCATACTGATATAAACACATGACTGAATAAATACATAAATGGGGCACAAGAGGCAAATCTCTCACGAAGAATTCAAAATCATATATGTAGATACTCTGTCTTCAAAGAGCAGGGTACAACTCCTCACTATTTAAGTATGAGCTGCATGTATGATTTCCTTCCAAGAAGAAGAGTGTGGGAATGGAGGGCAGGGAAAGGAGGAATTACCTTTACAACAGAGAAACCTTACAAACATTAACCTCAGCCAGGTGTCCAAGGTAAACATAAACAGTCACAAATCACGCTGATAGTATGTACCCTGGGTAGGAGATGATGGAAAAGGCACTTTACCTCTGTGGTCTTCTGCCTAATAACTCATAACGCCAATCTTATGAGAAAAACATCAAAGTCTAACTTACAGTAAGTACTCTACCAAATACCTGACCAATGGCCCCCAACTCCATCAACACCATCAAAGACCAGTGGTGAGAAACCACCACAGCCAAGAGAAACCTAAAGAGACATCACAAAGAAATGTCACGTGGTATTCTGAATGGGATTCTGGAACAGAAAAAGGACATTAGATGAAAACTAAAGTATCTGAATAAATTATGAACTTGAGTTAGCAATAATATTGGTCCATTAAATGTAAAGATATATAAGATATGAGTAGTAGGGTGCAGAAATTTGTACCATCGTTTCAATTTTTCTGTAAATCAAAAACTTTTACAGAATAATGCTTATTATAAAAAATACAATTAGTATCATACTTAACGATGACACATTAAATAAATACTTTCCCCAAAGATCAGGAACAAGGTAAAGATATCTATTCTTTACCATTTCTAATCAATGTTTTCTCTTGGGGGGTGGGGATGGAAACAAAGTTGGAAAAGTCATGTTATCTGATTTCAAAACTTCTTATAAAACTACAGTCATCAAGACAGGATGGTATGGACAAAAGAACAGGGAGACCAGAGTTCACAGAGATTCGTGATATGGTCCATTGAGTTGTAACTGACGATATCCATACAAACCTCAAGTCCCATAAGAAACATCAGAAGGCCTATTTCCTCCAAGGTCCTAGGATCCCTCCTTATATGCAAGAGTGAGAATACATGAAAGGAATGTACAGATTCTCAAATGGTCCTTATGAGGAAGCACTCTTTCTGTCGATCCTCAGGATGATTGTGAAGCAAGCATTACTAGAGATGAAGTTCAAAAAAGGTAAGTGATTTGTTCTAAGTTACAGAGCTGGTAAGTGACACAACTGGTCTGAACTGCCATCTGTCTGATTCCAGAGGACTTTCCCCCATAACATCAGAAAGGAAACAGAGGGCATCGGATCAAGCATAACAAGCCTGGCTTGTTTATTCCATTTTGTTTTTTGCTTTGATCAAAAGATGAGAAAAGATGAGATCAAGTTTCCTCCATAAATATCTCCTAAATTATTATTAAATAAATGTATAATTATTATTTACTACAATGAACATTTTAGTTTATCAGGCTAAATATATGGCCCAATTGAGTTTTTCTGTATGCTGCAAATACACTTTGTAGTAATTTAGGGTTTTTTGAATAGTCACTGGAAGTATTTAAATGTTGCAAAACTAAACATATAATCTTATTTTTAATCGATATAAAACGTACAGTTGCTATGTGCTCTGCTAGAGATTGTTGGTCATAATCATGACTACCTAATTCTTGGCTTCGGTCAAAAATGAAGTCCAACTGTAAGTCAAGGTCATTTGCTAACATTTCTCCCTCTCACATATGAGTACAAAAACCCTGGACAATTTTTTACACCTCCATTTTACCACTTAAGCTCCTAGACTCAAGCTATCAGATCTCTGCTCCCTTTGAAAACCAGTCTACATTTCAAAACTAACAAGATCTGTCTGATTTCCTTCCCTCTGGGACTGAAAAGTGTAAAAGAAGATCATTTTCATATCCGTCCCTCCCCCAAAATATTTAGAATATGTTCAAATTCTTACAATACAATTAGAGCAAAATATATAAATCCAACAAGAGAAATTAAGAATAGAGAGAGTCTTGAATGTTATTCCGTATACAATAAGAAAGACTAAGATACAAAGTGAAATAATGGTTTACAAGACCAGCCGTTAAGTGCCTACCTCAGAAAAATATGGGCACAACTTTTTAAGAATGGAGAAACACACTTAAATTATGTCTTCCTCTTTGAGATCAAGAAAGCATACTAGCTTTTTATGAAGACCACACACCGGCATTATTTCTAAATTTGAGTTTCTAGTCTCTGTTTCAATTTTATTTCACAGAGGCGAAGAGTTTAAAAAATACTCATGATGGTGCTAACAGTTATAAAGCACTGTAAACATTTGTTAAAAGAAATGTGCAGGCAGGAATGAAGGCAAGTAGGTAGGGAGACAGGAAGAGAGAGAAGGAAGAAGCATTCGTTTTATTTTTACTTAGTTGCTCACGATTGTCTCAGCCTGAACCCACCCCCACGGCTAGGACTCAAACCCGGGAGTATGTGGCTTGGGCGCCTTTGGAGGTGACTGATCTAACCACTGCTCCACCAGGGCCTTCCAAGTACAATAAACATTTATGATTTCCTCTGATCCTTCTGACCATCCTGAAAGACAGACAAGCTGGTATAAGGGTATTTTACAGATGTCAAAATAGGTCCCCATAGATTATGTAACTGGTCCGAATTCTCCCAGGAATAATTAGTAGTGTACAAGACAGGTCTCTGGATTTCCATTCAAAGTGTTACTCAGTAGCTCGTGCCTCTCAGGTTTCAAATTTCAGGTCTACGTCTAACTCCAGACTAAACATAGTCTGTGTTTTTCCCATTCCACAGGAACATCACCTTGATTTCTTCTTATTTCCCTTTCTTAGACAAGCTTTCTGATGAAGCCCAGATAGCTGGTGAAGACCTAGTTTCTGAGACAGTCATTACCATGACAACCATAAGTCAGAAAGGGGAAGTTAACCATCACTCTGGTTTTCAAAAGGCAAATAATTTGAAGAAATATTTCTCCACTTAGGAGAACATTTCTCTTTTGCAGAAAAGTTGCCTACCGTTTTCTCAACTAGTCTTCATAACATATTTTAGGTGTGTTTCTCCATTCTTAAAAAGGAGTGTAGCAAGGTCTGTGCCAACATTTTTCTGAGGTAGGCAGTTAATGGCCTGTCTCCTAAAGCACAGTTGATCCACATATCTTAGCCTTCCTGATGATATACACGCTTCTAAATAATCCTTGTGTTTTACTTTATATTTTAAAATTCTCACTTAGAAAAAATGTCTCATTTTTTCCAACACTTCTTGAATTTCTCCCCAAGCAAGGATAAGACAATCAAATACAAAGTACTATTGGCCTAATGAACAGAAAAATGGAAGGGGAGTGTGTCCCATTATCTCAATTTTATAGAATGTATCAATAGACTGCTACCTTGCATTGTATTTTATTCCTCTATGTCAGTTATCCATTGCCTCTCAGCTCCAAATTCTCCCTTCAGTACTGATCCTGCACCAGTGGGCTGAACTCTAAGCATCTCTCCTTTACAGTGAGCATGAGGTTAAGCCTTATCAGAAGAGGGCTCTGGAGGAGCAATGCAAGAGGAAAGAGGGGCTCCAGGTTGGGTTGGGATGTGCTAGGGCTTTCTTCTTGCTACTGTGCAGCTGTCCAGTGCCTATGGATACAGGACACATTCAGGGGTGCTGGTGTGAGCCCAGAGTGGACAACCCCTCAGCAAGCTCAAAGCCCTGACCTGATGACCTTGCCACAAGCCCTCCTGACAAGGACATGTGCTCCTAATGCCTTAAAAATCCTTGTATGCTTGCCCGTCATCTTGGCCAGTCTTCAGCCCCAAAGGGTGTTTTCTGCTCTCTGATCCTAGCTGTGATTCCGTCTGCTAGCCTCAGTGAGTCTTTATCCCAGGAGTTGTGTTTTCAGGGAAAAGATGAACATATTCTGACATTTGAAACTCCTATAATAAAATGTTTGGGTCTCCATTCCACTGCTCTAGAGAGAAACCCACCAGTTAACAAATTTCGGCCAACTCAGTCTTTCCGAGAGAATTTTTGTGCCTCACTTTTAAATGTGAACATTTAGAATCAACAGAAATTTGAGGTTTCAACGCAAACTGGAAATGAAGGAATTTAAGGGTAAACAGTGATCACATAGGGAGCAAAACAAATACACGCATACACACAATATCCTCAGAGAGCTAGAAAAAGTCATTGAATCCACAAAATTATAATAGAAGGGTATAAAAAGGAACTTTCAGAGACCAAGAAAGAGTTCTTACAAATTAAGACAGCAATAATAACCGATTCTTGATTGTGGCAATGGTTACATAAATCTATACAGAACTATGATAAAATGATACAGAACTATGCATACACATTACCAATGTCAAATTTGTGGTTCTGATGTTGTATCGAATTACATAAGATGTCCCTAACTGTTGAGAGAAACTGGGTGAAGAGTACATGGGACCTCGGTAATATCTTTGTAACTTTCTGGGAATCTATAATTACTTTAAAAAGAAAGTTAGGGAAAAATTTAAAGACATAGGAGAGTGAGAAAGAAGAAAGGAAAGATGTGGAAGATAAGAGTTGAGGATATCGTTTTAAGAATAAAGCAATAAAACAATGAAAAATGAGAAAAAATGTTTATTAAATAGTTAATTCTTGAGACCCCAAACTAATTGACAATAGGAACTACAGAGAGAGGATGGGAAAGAGGGAGGACAAAATGGTGGTGGGGGGAGGGGAGAGAGAGAGAACGAGAGAGAGAGAGAGAGAGAGAGAGAGAGAGAGAGAGAGAGAGAGAGAGAGAGAGAGAGAGAGAGAGAGGAGCTCCCAGATGAAAAGGGAGTACTGAGTGATCAGAGAGCAATGAATGAAAAATAAAGTTACAACCATATCATAGTGACATTTTAGAACACTAGAGGTGAAAAGATTCTAAAAGCTTTCAGAGAAGCGGAAGGGGCAAAAATAGCTCACATACAGTGGAAATCAAAATGGTAGACTTCTCAAAAGAAACAATGAAAGCAGAAGCTAATGGAGCACTGCCTTCAAAATTCGGAGAATAAATTCCAACCTAGACTGCAGTCACTCTTTCAATCAAGCATGAAGGGAGAATCAAGTGATTTTCAAACATATATTGTCTTCTTTTATCTCCACTGCACCCTTTCTCAGAACCTCCTGGAGAAGATGTTCTATGGCAGGAAGAAAGAGGGAGACATGAGAGCCAGAAAACAGAGACGAAAGGGGATTACTCAGGGGTGGGGTGTAGGGATGCCTCAGTAGCCCAAGTACAGTCAGTCCAGATTAGAACAGGGATAAGGGTTACGACTGGAAGGTGAAACCGCCACACCCTGCTAGCCTAGTGGACAGGTCCACTGCCTCCAGCTTAGTGTGGCTCAACACATTCCAAGGACCCAGGTTCGCAGCCCAAGGCCAGGATGGGGCAACCATGGTGAGTAACTAACTAAAATAAATGGGGATTTTCCTCCTCCCTCTTCCTGCTTGCACCTCTTTAAAAAAAAAAAAAAAAAAAGATGAAACTCACAGGCCTTTCTTTGCCTGAATATGTCCCCTCAAAATTCAATGCTGAAATCTTAACCTCCAAGGTGATGGTATTAGCAGGTGGGACCTTTAGGAGGTGCGTAAGCTATGAGGATGGAGCCCTCAAGAATGCAATAACTGCCTTATTAAAGAGACCCCCGAGAGCTCCCTAGGCCTTTCTCCAGCACATGAGGAAACAATGAGAAATATGTGACCTAGAAGAGGGACCTTACTTGACAGCGCTGACACCCTGATCTCAGACTTCCAACCGCGGGAACTGTGAGGAAGGAATTTCTGTTGTTTAAAGCCTCCCAGTCTGTGATATTTTGTTATAGCAGGTGGAATTGATGAAGAGAGCTACCAATGGGGTTTCTCTAGATTGAAAGGAATCTCACAATTCTGTCAGAGATGTGGCAGGGATTGAAGAGGGTAGGTAGAGGGTGGATGAAAAAGTAGCAATAAAAGCAACTAAGCATATCAAAATAAAAGAAAGCGACTACTGACTTTAAGGGGAAAGGGTGCAATGAAATCCAGTTTGGCTTGGCCATAAATATTAGCATAGTCATAATGATGTAAACACTGATATAATGAACGGATGAGCAATGGGGGAGAGAGGATGTGTGTATGTACAGGATTGCTGTGGGTTAAATTGATCTCTTCCTTAGGAGGAAGGCAACAGATGTCCAAGGTTGAAAACATCAAGAAATATCAGCAGATTATTTTGAAATATTGGTATTATACTGAAGATAATAAAATATAAACCACTAAAAGAATCAGAAGCACTGCTTCTGGGAAGCAGGACTCTGAGGCACAGAGGGCTAACGGGAGACCTCTGCTTCTAATTCTAATTTTTCACCCTATGTAGAGGTATTCTTTTGGAAAAAAAAAAAAATTAAATAAAAAATAAATTCAAAAAAAGAATATTAAATAAATAACACTGCATGTGGATATGACAAAAATCATGAAGGTTTTGGAAACACTACTTAGGTAATAACAAACCAACGAAGAGCTTAAACAAACAAGTGACATAACCAGGGCTGCATTTTTATAAAGAAAATTATTGAGGTAGAAAATACAAAGGAAGGAGAGTCTGCAAATTATAAAATATATTCAGAAATGTCTAGTGGATACCACACTGATCTAAGAGCAGTTTCCTGTAGTAGGAATATCAGAAGATATAAGTGGTGGCCACAACAAGGATGGCTCAATTTTATCAAGTAGTTATCTGACTACAAATTAGTATTCACACAAGGAAAAGGATAGCCACTAGAGTCAAATATTATAGTCTTTCTTGGAGGATATCCTCTCATCTATGGATAAAGAAATGTCCTGACTTATGAATCAAGTCTTCCAAAAGGTTTCACCTAGAATGAATTTTAATCATGTCCCAATCGGACCACCCCTGAATAAGCTAACCATCAAAGGCCTGGACCTCAGGGCCCAGAGGCCAGATCTTGAAATCAATGGTGCTTGGTTGAAAACCGCAAAGCCACACTTATTCATTCATCCTTGTACTCATCAGAGTTGCCAACTACGGCATGTTTAGGGACTTAGAGACTGAGGGGCATCAGGTTAACCTCTTTCTTTTTTTCCTTGAAAACATGGATATATGAAGATGATAATAGATAAAGAGGCGGATGGTGTGTCGGGATTTCAGGAAGACATGACAAAAGATCTGAAGCTATGATCTCCGGCGAAGTAGCCATCAGAAATGTGTCCTAATTCACAAAACAGGCCGTGGGGATTCTCTGAAGGTTTATGAGAATCAGGGATTCTGAACAATAAGAAAGGGCATTCCAGGAAGAAAAGTAAGAGTCAGACCTACCCGAATGTACTCAAGGTCAAGCCACAAACTGGAAATCAAAATTAAGTCCAGATTCCTTGCTCTCCAGGTAGCATTATTACGTAGCACCTCAATATTCCAAGTGTGGTCCTGGGGCCAGCAGTGCACCATCCTTGGAGAGTCTGTTAGATTTTCAGAATCTCAGGCCCCATCCCAGGATGAAAAAATAAAAAATCTGCTTTTTAACAAGATCCCCAATGAATTTAAATTTTGAGAAATGCCGAATTAGAAGATAGACAGAGGCATCCTTCTGGCTTTACCTCCCCGTGATTTTCCCAAATGGTGCTGGAAGAGGTAGCAACTGGACAGCCACCCAAGCATCTAAAACTGCCTAGGCAGCCACAGAGACACTGGAACCGGATGAAATGGTCACGGGGAACTGGCAGCTATGTCTCGTCCAGAAAATGCACTGATTCCAGGACACCCAATTATTTCTTCGGTGCTGGATTTCAGACTCAAGTAAGAACCCAAGCATGAGCCACAGATTCCTCCTTTATAGCTGCCTATTTTATTCAAACAAAAAATGCTAAACATTAATTTTAGTTGTACTTAATTGAATAATTTCTCGAGGGAACAGTTCAGGGAGAGTTTAAAACTGCCTGTTTCCAAAAGCCATTACAAATTGGCATATACTATAATGTCACTGTGCCAACCCAAACAGCGCGCTTTAATGTCCCTCGGGCCGCCTTCGCTCCAGATGTGTTCAGAACTCCTAGTAATATAATGCAGGCAGAAACCATATTGACACAAAGTCGTATTTTGAATATCCTTTTCCAATTATCTGGAATGAGATAATAGATCCCTAATTAGAAGCATGGTTGGGGAGGAGTGTCAGGTCCAAAGTTTTCCCCTATCGAATGCTTTTTATTAGTAAAAATGAAGAGTCTACATGGGAGTCAGAGAGATCTTCTCTGTCACATTTAATCATATGAACATCTATAAACTTAGAAAGTGGCTCATGATTACCTCTAATTAACTGGTTGATTTTTAAAAAGATTTATCTTGTCTTTTCCCCTCTAAAAATGACATATATGAAAGGATTGGGGTTGAGAGAGGGAGAAAGGAACGTGAGTAAAAGAAATCCAAAAAGCACTCTGACACAAGAACAGACCAAAGTGGGTGGTGTGCAGGTGCTGCCCCCTCCCCACCTGCATCCCACCCAGACACCTTCAATTCTGTTTCCTGCTTGCCCGGATGGCACAGACTTGGAACTTTGCTTTTATTTCTGACTCATAATGGTCACAACACTGCCGCGCAGGCCATCACTGTTTACCACTGACCTGTTAACTCGCATTCCAAATTCAATCATCATTACTCCTCTTTTTAGGCTCTAATTTAATCATACACAAACAAAAATGAAATTATGTACTTTTACACTTTTTGCAAAAGTTGATGCTCCCAACCTTACCACTGATGGAGTAAGTGATCATTTAGAGTTGAGGATTATGTCAAATGTGCAAATGGGCACTCTGCTCAGTGATGACGGGGACTCGGGCCCCAGACATCATAAAACGCTGTAGCGTGCCATGCGATCGCGGCATGCTTAGTTCCTGAGGTTGTCTATTTTCACAGATGTCACAGAGAAGTCATCTGAAACACTATGCAAAAATGCAGCTGTTCTCGGCTGCTTGCAAGATACACTTAGAAACCTTGCTCCCTAAAATGTTCAAAACGGAAAAGGATTTTCCAAATATAAATTAATTACCAAATTCCATGTGTTGACAAGCAAACACTCTAATGTTTATGCTTCAATTTGACAAAGGAAATTTAAGCATATTACCCAGAAACCTCTAAAGGAAACAAAATCTATGTGTGGTATTTACTTCACTGCATTTTTTCCTAAAATGTTTAAAAGCTTTTTTTTTAAATCATGAAATGTAACATGCGAAGAGAAAAGAGAAAGATTTATCCGTACAGTTTAACAAATAGTCATAAGCAAAAACTGTCTAAACATCACATGCTCGCTCAACTTGGGATTGTAATGCTATACCAATCAATCTCCTAAAAACCCCAAATTCATTCACTCAGCCAGACAATCCACAAGCTATGTGCAGGCACTGTTATGTGTAAACTGAAACACTCTGGAAGGGTTACTTGCTAGCATATTTGCTCAAATAACTTTACTACCACAGGGTCCTTAATTGTTACCTACCTGAATTTCAAAGTAAATAAATATATAACTTTGTCATATGGACAAGGAGCATTTTCCCCCAATAAATCCACACAAGAGGTTTGTGCTCTTGGGACGCTTACCAATATATCACCTCTGAAAGCACCACAAGAAAGGGCTTAGTGGTCAGTAACACCCAGATGTGAACTTTTCTCTCTGACCTATTCCAACATGAATGATGTTCCCAGTGCCCCTCTGATTAACCCCTGAAGTTAGGCCTCTTCCTTCAGAACAAAGGCCTCTCCACTTGGGAGCTACTTAGAACTTTTCCAAGCACCTTGCAAAAGAGTCTTATTTTTCATACTGTGCTGAGATATGAAAAAAGCATTTATTTCGGTGTAAAGACACTGAAATCCCTGGTTATAAGACTACTGTTCTCCTAACCCTAAGAAAAACTTAATCCACACCTTTGCTATAGGAGAAATAGTTTTTCCTTATTAATCACCAAGCTTTCATATTAACTCGGGCTGTGGGAGTCTCGAAAGCAGTCCTGCTGCTTCCAAGTTGCACATCAGAAAATTCCTATATTACATAGTTCAGAAAAATCAGTGTTAAAACCATACACATAGCTGCATTGCTTCCTGACTATGCTCCATTTCTGTTGGGGAAGCAGGAAGAAATTTAAAGCAAGACAGCAATTTAAGCCAATAATCTACAGACTGCGGTGCGCAAGATGACTCACTGGAATGCGGAAAGGAAAAAACTAAAATTTGTATTAATAAGCTGTATTTTTTAATTTTAACCTTTTCTAGTTTCTAGTGTTAGGAGCCATATAACATCTAGAACAGTAGCATATTATATAATTTTATAAATGCCATTATTTAAAAAAAGCTCTAGGAGACTGCATGTCATTTTTTTTACTAATGTGATGCATGCTCTAAAAGCGGTATGATTAGCTATAAAATAACCTAAGTACATGTAACCCGAGTGTGAAAGTTAACTATGTTTGTCATTATTCCAAGAAAACATTAAATAATTCCTAATAGCAGTAACTGAGCAGTCAATTTGAGTGGCGGAGAGTTAAAAATCACACAAATACATAGACCAGTAATCTCATGGTGAGATGTTAATATTAAGGAGAGTAGAGTGAGGAATGTAAGGGGACACTATCATTTTTGCAACTTTTCTGTACATCTAAAATTAGTTGAAAATGAAAGTGGTTTATAATTAACCACAGTGCAAGATTTGCAACTTTATTTCAAGTAGAGCAGAATGGAGGGGAACCCTAACGTGGTCCACTCACATGCATTATTTTTAACAGTCAGTCCTTCTCTATGCCATGGGACACCATAACTGATTTGCTTTAATAGAGGCAATTAAGTTTTGTCTCAGAGCTCCACTTCACTGCAGCATTTTGAGGGCTTTTGTCAAAATATATATTTGTAATTAAGAGTGCTTCTTAAATGTGAATATGATATGTCTTGGAGTTCTGATAGAAGATGAAAAATAGGTTGAGAGCTGATGAACCTTAGATCAAAGAGAGTCGAGGAAGTAGAAAAAGGGTGCATCAGTGAAAAAGATGATGGAGTTTAGGATTAGCTGTTTGCTTTTGGACAAAAAGGGGAAACAGAACAAGGAGTGCCTAAAAATGAGTAAGTTCAGACACTGACTATGTCAGACACTGGACCAAGCACTCAGGCTATGAGTGACTGGGCAGATACAACCCCAGCCCTCAGGGACCTTACAGTCTACATTAGAGAAAAACAGACCAGTGAGGAAGCTATGTAACAATACTGAGTATAACATGGAAGGTGATCTAGATCAGGGGCAAACAGTAGGAAGGACCAGACGGAGGGAAGGCGGAAGGAAGGATATGGAGGAGCAGAACTTTTCACAAGGAGAAGAAAATTCTTTGCTCACAGGCAAATTGACAATGGCTAAGTGGACTTATACTTGAGACAGAATGGCAGGGCAACCCCCTACACATGACTGTATGTGACCTAGCAAACAATGCCCAAAGGTAAGATGTGGACAGAGAGGCAGATGATGAAGATGTAGAGCCGTGATTCTCAGAAACGCAGCTTGTGAATGTAATGGAAGAGACCTGTTTCTAGAGAACTGGAAGTTATTCACATCCCCGAGATCAGAAAGGGGCTTCCAGAATGTCAGCTTGTGAAGCCGTGTCAGGAGCTTAGGGTTTTGAAGGGCAGCTTTTATTTCTCCATTGTTTTCTATTTTTATCTACCTCAGCCAAGGCATTCCCAGGGCCTAAAGAAACAAGCCTCAATCCCAGAAAAACCACCATCAAGCTTCCAATATCTCACATTATCCCACACCACATCTCTCCATGGAATATCTGATAGCGGAATAGAATACAAAGAAGCCCCCAAACAAGAAAACCCGAGTGAAGCCAGGCTATGGGAAGCTATGAAAAGAGGGCTACCTACATGGAAAAGAAGGGTACAATTGTATTCCTTCCACCCACCCGCCTATCCTTCTCTCCATTCATCACCTCTCCATCCATCACCCACCCATCCATCCTTGAGTCTCCATAAGAACATCAATCAGATAAAGGGTTAGGATACTGTTTCTCAAATGACCTTTGATACAATATTTTATTTTTAATTCTAGTTTTTTCACACATCATTGCTCTTGTAAAACACGGTCAAAAAGAACTACAAGGAAAATGAAAAACTTAAAACTCCACCAAATGCAAGTCAACTAATAAGGCACCTAGATGCCAGGGCAATGCCAACATGCCGTGCAAAAGCATGAATTCTGACTCAGAATTCATGAATTCAGACTTAGCTGATTGTGCACTGGCAACAAACAGCTGCAAGGACAAGTTATGTTCTGGTAACAACAGTTTAAGTTAGGGGACTTGCTTGAGGTCAAGTTTACAGAGCCAACGTACTAGTTCTACTTCTAAATGCTCAATTAGAACCATCACTGGTCACAGGTTAGAGAATTGTAGGGTCAATCATGAGAACTGTTACATGCAAATCTGTTCATGTCTTTTTTAGATCTTTCCCTGTCACAGAACAAAATTTTTGGCGCTTGTTTTGATTTGCTGCCCTGGATTCTCTACTCCACCTTTTCCCACAGATCGGTAAGAGTGAGCACAACCTCTTTCCCCAGCACGTTCACTCTTTTTGCCTTTCTCTCGGCAGTTTCTTCTTGGCCTTTAAAAACTCGCCTCAGTCTGTGTTCTTCTCTTTGTGTCGTAACACTATTATAAAACCTCAAGATCCTTTACTTGACCTCAACGACTCTGCTGCTCTGGTTCGTACCTTCCTTTCACTGACAGATCCCTGACACTTGGTGTCTATTCCTGCAGCCTCTTCAGATACGATCCTAGAACCTGGCTTCTAGCCCAATGCACTGCAGTGAAACCACTCTCTCGTCAGTCCCCTTGGGACGTGACTGCTAAAAACCAATGTCTTTTCTTCTACATCAAGTTGGTCACCTTACCTTTGAACTCTTAATGTGTCCCGTGAAAACATCCTAACCTGTGAATGGTGTCTAAAGTGAGCCCTTAAACCTGTGAGATCTAACCCTTACTAAGGTCAGAATTGAATTAAATTAGAGGACACCCGGCGGGTATTAAATAATCTAAGAACTGGTGTTGGAAAAAGCACTATGGATTTGGTAGCAGGAGGGAAAACAAAAACAAAAAACCTTTCACTGGTATTGGGTGCAGCCTGGACATTTAGGATTTTTAAAACTCCCCAGTGATTCTATCAATATAGGAGAAGTTGAGAATTACTGCCCAAGATTATGTGCTAACAACTGAATGGGTCTTTCACTCCAATTAAATCTTCCTTCTTATTCTCAATATTATCTACTACTACTATCAGCCACAAATAACTTTTTTTGTAGCTCATGCATCAATATGACGTAGTGCTTAGTCAAAAATATAGAACTGTACTATATTTTTGGCTGGTTGCCTTGTGTACATTAGTCTTCCCTTCCTGACGCTAATGCAAGCACTTTGAAGATGCAAACTGCATCTTAGAATTCTCTCCCAATACCCACATCTTCAACTACACTACTAAGCAGACAGCAGATATTCAGCATATTTTACTGATGAAAATTACTTTTCCAGCAACAACAAAACTCTTGATATGTTAAAGCTTTTTGCTTTAATAATTGAAAAAATTGAATCAAATACATTCTATCTCCTGTGACAGCTTTCATGGTTCCTTTGCATTTTTTTTCAATCTAAGTCAAAATATTTTAACTATGGCCACAGAATCAGGAACAGCAATTTAATGTATTCTTTTTTTTCCCCAAAGAGGAATTTTACATTTTAAGTGTTTGTTTTGAAAAAGAAAAATAGTTCTCAATCATAATTGCTTAAATTGGCCATTCCTCCACTCAGTAGCATAGCAAACATTTTATCAGAAATTTCTAAGAACTGAGTCAATATTACAAATATTATTCTAAAGAAAAATGAGGGACTAAAAGCAAATGCAGAAAAAGTATCTATTAGGAGATGGTACACCAGGAGAGACAAATCCAAAAGGATTTACCGAAGAAATAAAACATAATGGCCATTTTTTTTTTAATCAGTACTTGCTCTTTAACCATGTTTTTCCCAGTTGAGAAATGTTTTGAGAATTGTCTTGAGAATTAAGTCTCCAACTTAATTTACAAAAGCTTGTTAATAATCACTTTAAATTAACATTATTTTACGTAGATTTAAGGTGTCCATCGTTGTAAATCAACCTCTGTATACACTAAATTCAGTTTACTGCCAACAGCCTAATTCTATCCATCACCTTATAATTAAGCCCTCTTACCTGATTTGCTCACACTCTCCCTTCCCTTCTGGTAGTCACTAATTTAATTCTACAGACTCAAAGACTATTTTTGCTTGACTTGGTTCATTCGTTTGGTTGCTTTCTCTATATATCACATGTCAGTGAAATCATTCAGTGTTTGTCTTTCTCCTTCTGACTTATCTCACTAAGCAGAATCCCCTCTAGGTCCAAACCTATTGCTACAAATGGCAAGATTTCAATCATCTTTTTACAAAGGGTGCACTATGGATTCCAGAGAATATGTGGTTTCCGCTGGGATCATTCACAGGAGAAAAGGTAGAAGGAGAAAATGAATTTTAGCAGCAAGAAGAACAAATAGGGGTAGTTATTCGGCATCAAGAATGTTCTCTCTGACAAGGCCTAGTGGCCTAGGGATGAAAATTTTGCTGTTTCCTGCAGGTGCAGTCAACATGGATTCCAAAAACCCAGGTTCAAGACCTGAAGCCAGAAGGAGCAACCAAGATGAACAATTGAGTGAAAATAAATAAAAATGTTAATGTTAGAATAAGTTACAATAATTAAAAAAAATCAACAAATAAATAAAAATGCTTCCTCCTCTCTCTTCCTGCCTATTCACATTTATTCCTGACTGTACCTTTCCTTTATAAAGAAAAGAGTGGGTAGGGAAGAATGCTCTCTCCAAGAATGCCAGGTCTACTCACACTGGGTACTAAAAACCTTTCTGTTAGCAGAGTTGGGTTATAGATCTGTAAACAAGTCAGTGGTCTCAGGACTCACCCCAGACTTAAAGGACCACTGACACATCCACTGAGAAGACTGCTGTCTGAGCTCAAAGACACTTGTCATGTTCTTACAGAACCTGATTTTTACCTAAACAAACAAAATGGGGAGTGGGTTAGAGAAGAGACAGGAAGAACACATGTCCAGTCTGCTGCTAAACTGTAAAATTCACAAAAACTCTGGATGAATAAGGAATTATCTGTGTGAATTAGGAATTAGTTTTCATTTTAGTACAGTTTACCTTCTCAACAACCGTGTAGATTGCTGTTGTCCATTTGACTCATCTGTCATGGGACTGTGCAATAGAATTAAAATGTTATGAGTCAACTTCCATAATTACTCTTCTGTTGTAAGAAGAGTGTGGGGCTGCATAGATGAAGAATTAGCAATACTTTCCTTACTTAGTCACACAACATTCTAGTTGAAAAATTAGAAAAGCATGATTTCAAGAAGTATTCCGGGACAGGGAACATACTCATTTGTTGACTGAATCAGTCCTAGGAATTCATCAACTGTACTGAGCATCAGCTAAAGGGGACTCTCAGAAATCTGGGCTCACAGCAGCTGCCTCAAAACTTGCAATTATCTTAAGCGCTTGAACCCACATCCACCTCCTTTCTCATTCTCAGCAGGTGCTCTCATCAATTTCACAAAGAGGTCCTACAGGAAAAGAGTCTGCCAAGTTTTTTCTCCTCCATCTCTAAACTTACCTACAGGTGGTCCACCAATTCTGTCTGTATGTCCTTCTCTCTCCTCACAGGACAATCCACTACTACCTACTGATTCTAATATGTCTCTCCTTCTTTGGTTCTTGCTCCACTCATAGCTCTCTTTTGTATCTTCAGGACGAAGATGGGTCCTTTTCAACTTGCAACATGCTCAAATAGTTCCCTCTCTAGTAAAAACCACCCCTCAAGCTTATGTTCTTTAAGATTCCTTTTTTCCTTTAACATCAATCTTTTTGTTAGTCTACAATTCTGCCTTGATGACTTGAACTCTACCCATTACTACTGGACTTGGGGCACCATTATTCCAGGGACACTGCTCCTGCTCAGGTCAATCATGAAGCTAATAGAGAGCTCTAGTGGCTTATTTACAGTCTTCTTCTTACTGACTCTTCTATAGATTTTGATACTTCTCAGAACCCTGGACTCCCTAATTTCTCACTGCCATTCTCTGAGAGTTTGAACTCAACTAGAACAGATCTATCTCTCAACCTTGGGATTGTGGCCAGGCATTTTATAGGCAAAATGTATGTGCATGCAGACAAATAAATTTGGGGTGGTGGTGACAGGTCCATAGTTTCATCAACTCAGAGGGGTCAAAGTGAAGAAACATTTCATTATTATTGCTATTCTATTGCAAGAGACTCCTGCCTAGCTTCCGTGCCTACTGTCCTTATACCAATACAATTTGAATATCTTCCTCATCCCTATATAACCAAACCTTCACATAACTATCAAAATCTGTTTTCATATTACTCTAGAGGTTGGTAAATGACAACCTGGGGTCTAAATCTGGCCTGCCTCTCCCACTGCAAATAAACTTTACAGTACAGTGTGCTTGGAACACAGCCATGCTCATTCATTTACATATTGACTATTCCTGTTTTTCCCTCTGAATTGTGAATTGCTTTTTCTTCTATTGAGTGAAATCAAATAACACGAATTTATTCTTTTTCTTTTTTATAGTAATATTTATTATTCCTTTAGCTCACAATGTTAAAATCCATTTTGGATACTGAAATTGCATCTCAGTCTATATTTCACACCACACCTACCACCAAGGTGAACATGTCCCTTACTGCCACTTTTTCCCCTCATCCCCCTCCCTCCCATCACCAATCCTGATTCTTCTTATATTTGTTGGAATTTGTATGTTCATTTGTTTTATTGCATTATAGTCCACATGTGAGTGAAATAATTTTGTGTTTCTCTTTTTCTTTCTGACTTATTTCATTCAACTTGATCCCTCCAGTTCCGTCCAGCTTGTAGCAAAGGGCACAATTTAATTTTTTTTAATAGCAGCATAGAATTTCATTAATTTTAAAGAAAATAATTTAGTGGCTCTGAGGACATTCACAATGATGAACAACAATCACCACCACTATTGAGTTCCAAAGCATTTTCACTGCCCACAAAGGAAAAGTCTACAACCACTAAGCAATTGCTTCACACTACTCCCTCTCCCCAGCCCTTGACAGCTACCAATCTGAATTCTATCTCTGTATAGTTGCCTATTCTAGGTATTTTACATAAAAAATATCCTTCAGTATGTGACCTTTTGTGTCTTGCTTCTTTCACTGTGCATATTCCACATCACAGCACATATCAGTAATTTATTCCTTTTTCTGGCTGCACAATATTCCCTTGTATGAACAAAGCACATCCTGTGTGCCCAACTGTGTCTACTGCAGCACTACAACATAGCTGTGAGCAGCTGTAACTCAGATGACACAGTCCGTCTCAAAGTTGGAAATATTTATTATATGGCTCTTTACTGAAAAAGCTCGCCCACCTCTGCATTGTACCATGCTCTGATCTCCAGAAGTAGCGGTTTTGGAATCAGCTGTGAATGGCCATGGTATGCTGTACTGGAAATAACATGTCTATCACTAAAGTGCTGGTTTCATTACAGTATATTAAGTTCCATACTATGACATACCAGGCGGGCTCTTAGAAGAAGCAGGTAAATGAGTACAAGCTGATATGGTGAGAACTCTGGGGTTGATTAGTTAAAATGCAAAGACATACAATATGTGTGGCATAGACTCCCTTTTTCTTTAAAAATAATAACCTACAAATTAAGCACACATTTATACGTGCAAAAAACCTCTGAGAATCACAAGAGAATTTAAGTTACTGTACTGTACCCCTCTCTACTGTCTGAGATGTTTAATCTTATACATGGATGTCTTGATTGGAACTGTCAACAGGCATTAAGTAAATACGAACATTATGAGACATTTATTTTTCTTCTTTATAAATCTCTGCTTACATGTAACAAGAAAAAACAATCTAATTAATATGTTTTTAAAAAAAGTAAAATAAAAAAGAAATTTCAAAACAAAATGTTATGCTCAAGCCTCATACGAGTTAAATATTTTTCTGTGCTTTCACTTTTTTTTTCCTGTGCAGATCAGTGATCCTCCAGAGAAGAAAAGAAAAATTCCCTACCACCAGTTTTTATCTGCCAGAAAGCTAGATATTGCACCTTTTCAGATGCCCTCCATGCCGGTCAAGGGCTAGGTTTTAATCCTAGTCTCCCACTGATTATTACTGAAAAGCATAACACATCTGCCAGACAGGACACTGCAATTCTTCTATGTCCACAGAGCTCAGTACGGTGGTGACTTGAGCCTCAGCATACAAGTCAGCCATAACAGGTTGGTCTGCAGGGTTTACCTACGTATGCTGATGGTTCCTAAACATTTTCCAGATGTGTTGACCTCATAAAACTGCCACCTACCACAGCCTGTGAAAGAACTGTTCCAAGACTCTATAGTTTTCCCATTCCTTAGCTATCACAACCCCCCAGGCCGCCTGGAGCTGGATGACCACATTACATTTCGAAGCCTACCCATCCCTTGTTCCCTGGGGCTTAAGCTCTTGTTAGGCTCTGGGGCTCTGTCTAACTTTCCCAACCTGTCTGGTCCTTAAACCTTCTCCCTTTGGTCGAGTCTCCTTAACCAACTGATATCAACCCACTAGAGATATCCAGAGGGACAAACGCCCCACTCCAGTACCTCCCAGGATGGCTGGGGCCTCCTGTTGGGCCTCCTGTTAGACCTGCTCGTGGAGTGCCCAGTCTTCTTCCCTTTGCCTACAGCTAGGAGCTCCATTCTCTCTAATGCTGCTTCTCCCTGCATGAAACTCTGGTTTCCACAACCTTCCTGTGCATTGAGCCTGGTCCATTATTGATCAAGGCCTGATTACAGCATCAGCTTTCTTATAGAAGCATTCTGGACAGGTCACTGGAGAGTCATGGATATTTCCTTCAAAGTTACAAATAAAATCAGTTGAGCAACCAACCCAAAATGGAAAATAATCTTTCTTGATGCTACCTGTGTCAGGCGCTGTCTTCCAAGGAAGGGGAGACATGGCAGTCCTCTTCCCTCAAGCAGGGTGAGATATAGTGGAGGAAGAAAGCCAGAAATAACTATCAATAATTCAAAACAAAGGACACTCCACAACACAAGAGAGGTACAAACATTATGGAGTCTAAGGGATGAAGAGATCATCTCCGATAGAAAAGCACAGGAAAAGATTCATGAATGAGGTGGTATTTGCGGTTGATACTGATGAATGACCTGGATTTCTGCAGGGTGGGAAGCAGGCCAGTTTCTGACTAGAACAAAGTCTATTTTTCAAATCCTCTGAATAAATAATGAGCAAATCTGGCCTCTTGTCAGTGTGTCCTTTCTAATCAGCTGGCTTTTTGTCTGAAACACTATCCTCCATCATCCAAAGTTGTGCAGAGAAAAAGTATCTTATTTTAGGGAGTCATCATTCAATCCTTTACAAAAATCTCAAAAACTTTTCATTTATCACACACACCCCCGTCCGGGTTCTTTCTTTTCAATAGCCTCATTAAGCATATTTCATACAGTCATTGTATTTTTAAATTATATATACTATTAATATCTGTATGATAAATGACTTGATTCCTCTGACTGTCATTAAAACAAAGATGTGCACTAAAAGGGGGGGCACTCTACTTAATAACTGCACTTAATAATGATAATAGCTATTAGCTTTGAGCTACGAGTACAGCATGGACTTTAAATATTACCATCCGAAGGTTTTCACCGTGAAAAGTAAACCATTTTAAAGAATTTCATTCTGATCCATTACGACTGCCTTTTTAATTCATTGAGATGCTACCCTAGGTAGTAATTGCAAAATAACAGCAGTGCAGGATTTAGTTCTTCCTTTTAGTCAAGGGACAGGTAAACTATAGCTTTATGAGTTGTCCCAAATAGAGAAGACTCCCTATGATAGTCTCCTCATGTCCTGCTCAATTATATCCCCAGCTTTTCTGGAGTTACGGAGTTTTTCCCTTGCCAAAAAAAAAAAAAGTTCAACACACACATCTAAAAGTCTGCACTTTTACAGATGAGTGTCTCAATTTCTGACACAGACTTGCATACATGCATGTGCGCACACACACGCACACACACACACACACACACACACACACAGCAAAAGGCCACATGCTTTAACTTGTCACATTCCTCCTCTTCTAAATAGGATCAGTCAACCACTAAAAGGCACCTTGTTACTGAGAATGCAGACAATAGGTCTTTTAATTTGATAACAGTCCAAAGTAGCCCAAGAATCATGAGTTTTGACAGTCTGAAGGATTTATTCTAAGCTTGTGAGGAACCGAGATGGAAAAATCTATTCTCTGAGGATTTCAGAGGTTCTGCACCAAGAAAACAAAATAATTCGTCAGTCACGTCAAAGCATATTTATTAGTTAAGACATGGAAAGGCAGTCTAAAATTCATATTCTGCCACTAATTACCTTCAATTTCTATGATTTTCATAACTACGTCAGCTTCCCCAAAATGACGTTTCCTATTTTCTCCTTACTAAGTAGTGGTAGCAGTGAGGGTTGTTTTCTAGAGACTTACAGGCATTTGTCAATTTACAAAGGGAAAGGACTCCATAAGCGGAATAATGAATGTTGTTTAGAACTCAAGAACGCCAGAATACACTTCCCCCAAGAAATAATTCCACATAGGCAGCAGACATGTTCCCAGGCATCCCAGGAGATCTCCTTACACTGTATCTTCAGAGTTACGAAACTAATACAGCAGTATCTGATGACATATACAACAATTTCAAACAGATTCTACCGTAAAATACCAGAAACACAGCTTCCCAGCGTGGCAGAGGCAGTTACCTAAGCAGCCTCAGACATGAAGAGGCAGGACAAAGTTCATGTGGATATTTTTGCAATAATGGTATATATGCATTCCTGAAAAACCTCACCCCTTGAAAAATCACTCTCTAAAAATCACAGGGTTTATGATGGAAAACACCATTAAGGGTAAACCACTTGAAACCTATGTAACTTTGTAACCAGAGCATAAACCAAAGAATAATGAATGCCCAGGGAGATGACCTGGGCAGCCCAAGCAAGCAGCTGAACTGTGGCTGAAGCTGCCTCAGGGGACATTAAACATGCAAAGGACAGGACTGGCCAGGCTGGTTTGCACACACAATGGCATTCTGAGCCGGAGGGCTGTTGTCAAGGTGGACAGGGAGCAAGTACCCCTGCTAGACGCCCAGAGCCCTACAAGGCAGGGGGTGCCCTGTCCAGGGGAGGGGGCGTGGGCCCTGGCATTCACTTTTAATTTTCTTAAAACAGTGCCTGCTGCCTGTGAGGGTTCTTTCATTTCTTGCTGAAGATTGTAATTCTGCTCCTGGTATTCCTGTCCCTCCTGCCACAGAAAAACTGCTTCTGAACCAATAATCCAACCTCCAGGATCTACTGACATCAGGCCTCCACTTTTCAGCATACTAAGGAAACACATGTCGCAGATCAACCTCCACCCCTAGGACCAGCAACTTGCTGATGCCTCAGAGTTCTCACCTGGTTACAGAAGGGCCTTTTCTAGGTCTACCATTTCCCACAAACTGAATTAGAGAAGGGGCAGCCATCTTTGGGAAAGTAAATTCTCTTAACAACCATGACAATCAAGGGAATTCTCTGGTACTCTCCTTAGTCATTAGAATAATTTTTCTTTTCCTTCTTTTTTTTTTTTTTTTTTTAGAGGAAGAAAGTGGGTAGGAATGAAGGTGAATAGGCAGGCAGGAAGGAGGAAAGAGGAAAAAGTTGTTCATTTTGGTTGTGACTTTCCCAATCCCCTGGATCTGGAACCCAGTTCCAGGGACTTTATGTGAACTATGCTGGAGCTTCAGACTTAATGCCTGAGGCACCCTAGGTATGCCAAGAAATTCTTCTTCTTCTTCTTCTTCTTCTTCTAGGTATAGGCAGGAAGAGAGAAGAGGAAGAAGCACTTCATTTTATTTAGTTGTTCCTCTTGGTTGTTCACCCCTTCCCCCTTGCCCCAGGACAGGAACCCGAGTCCTGGGGATATATGTGGACTCTGCTCTCCATCAGAGGCAGCAAACCTAACCACTACTCCCCCAGGGCACACCAGTAAATCTCGTTCAAGTGAGTCCTGGGTGGATCAGTTTGATTTCTAGACCCACCTGTCCAACAGAAATATAACGTGAGTCCCATGCATGCAATTAAAACAATTTTAGTAATCACATTATAAAAAGCAAATACAGTTAATATTTCACTTAACCTAATATATCCAAAATATTATCAAATCAACATGTAATTAATATAAAAATTATTAACAAGATATTCCACACATATTGGTACCAAATCTTCAAAATCTTATTTTGTACTTAGAGTACATATAGCTTGGACTAGTCATATTTCAGGAGCTTACCTGCCACAGGTGGCCAATGAACAGCACCATTCTATTCAGACAGACTGTGTCTGTCTAAAGACACAGAATTAAAAGAACATACAACCCAATGAAACACAAAAAAATGTTTTTTCAAGTTCAAATTCTTGAATCCCACAAGAAAATATCTTTTGCTTGCTAGTTCAGCAAAAATGTATTAGTCTTTAAACACCTAGAACAGCCAGTTAATCAGTACGTCCCATACCCTAATGAGTCTTTTAAAAAAACCAAAACATAGCTTTATTGAGATATAATTCACATACCATAACTTGACCCACTTAATGTATACTATGATTTTTGGTGTATTACATCACTAATTTTTATAAACTGTGGTCAAATATGCAAACAAAATTTGCCAGCTTACCCGTTTTTAAATGCACAATTCAGTGGCATTAATTGCATTCAAGCACCCTTACTACTACCTATTTCTGAAACTTCATGACCTCAGACAGAAACTCTAACCATCTGGAAGGTAGACCTCGTCTCCACTTCACTGAGAGTAGATGAGAAGGTAAAGCTGATTCGTTTAAGATGAACAGCTACTAGCAACAACACCACCAAACATCCTGGCATTAACATCATGGTGTCAGGACCAGGAGTGCTGTGCGGGGTTTGTGGAAATCTCCCTTCCTCTTTCTGAAAAGGAAAAGTTCCCAGGATAACATCCAGTTTCACAAAACGTTTCCTAATGCTGAGAATACCCTCGCACATAGTCTGCTCCCCTCAACTCAACTCCTGGTTTTTGAACAACAAAATCACAGGTTTTTTTAAATGAAAATACTATAATGGATGAAGGAGATATGACCCCCCCCCCTCCACAATTTTAAGTTAAAAACAAATATTTGAAAAAATAAAATTCTAATGCTTTTCTTTAACATTTGCTTCAAGCAAGAAAACATACCTTTAAGTTTCTTTTTTTAAACCTTGTTTTTTTTTTAAGTTCTCAAAATAAAGGAGTTCCAATTGATTTTATAAGTTTCATTATGGTAAAACAAGATGTGTAAAAACCATTTCAGAGCACCAAACAGAGTTAATTAATTCCAGTATAACCTCCTCACATAAGGCCAGTGCTTGTGAGCAGATGTGCTGGCTAAATATTTCGGGTCAATCTTAGCACATTACTGAAAGTAACCTCCCATTCCTCAGAAGAGTCTGGCATGCAGCTTGCAATCTACAGCAAACAGCTTGGACACATGAAAAAGTGGAATTTAACATCTCCTGATTTCCACTCTCCATTTATTTCCAAACCTTTGCATCTAAATGGGGGAGGGGAGGAGAAGAAAAGAAAAAGCCCCGTGATCACAAATAGACTATACTATTCACCACTGAAATAAAAGATGAGGAAGCAATTTGAAATGCAGCTACCACAAATGTGTTTGGGGAACTTTCACCTTGTTTCTCATAAACCAGAAAGTATACTTCATGTTTCTTTTGATTTCTAAAGACCAGTGCATTTAAACTATTAACATTTCATTTCCAACACGTGTCTGTTTCGGAGCTAGCAGCTGGACTATTTATTTTGCTAGCTGGTGATAGAATTAAATAGAGACTTTGAAAACATTTACAAGCTTTCCTTCTAACCTTCTGTGTACTTTCCAAATTAGGCTACTTTGATTTTTATTAGCTAAAGGTTTACATACTGCATTACTAACACTGTTACCTTCAGAATAAATTGTTTATAGCTCAGGTGCAGGTTCAAATATTTTCCTCCTTGAAATACTCTTGAGATTGAGAAGAAAAGTTGAACTCGTTCACTCTGGAACAACAATTTTCCTTTGTGAGTCAAACGATATTAAGGTCAAAAAGATATAGATGAAGTCAGGGGAACCAGTTGTGAAAATAGTCCTAGTCCTCTACAAAATCACAGGTTTCCTTTGTGCATTCCCAAGTTCTTTATAATCACGAAATCACTCTTCTCATGGAGGGCCTGATAATGTACTCTTAAGATTTATGCTTTGACATGGCAAACAAGGTAGGAGCTTCTACCCTGGCCCAACCTGGGTCATATCATGATTCTTTCACTTATTAGTTCTATCATCTTAAATAAGTAATGTAATCTAAGTCTTTGTCTACAGCTTTGCAAAGTAGAAATAATTATTCCTGCCTCCTAACTAGATTGTAAGCACTTGGCTTTGAATGGATGCTCAATTGGTGGTTTCAGATAGAGTCAAAGATCCTCATCACAAAGTGTTTCCCCACATCTTCAGCCCACAGTGTCATTCATTACACATTCACACAGCTCGAAACTATCTATTCTTACTACTGACTGTGAAAAGACAAATTGAATGTTGTTCCTTCTGGGGGTGACAGATATTAAAATGGAAGGAGGGGAATCCAAAATAGTGAGTACTTTAGTTACTGCATGGAACACTTTGGGCGCCCAAAGACAGAAGTCAACTCTTTCTAGAAATGAAGAGTTTTATGGAGATGATGATATTGGAATCATGACTGTATGTTTTACATAAAAAAAGCAGAAAAACCATCAAAAATAGAGAACAAGATGTAGAAGGTAGAGCTGTGAAATAAACTGTTGCATTCTGGCTACTGAATAGATGGGGCAGTCTAGAGCCCAAGATAGGCTTTAGTATGCCAACTTCTTAAAGCTGTTATTTTATCCTAAATATGACCATGAGTCACTAGAAGCTTTTAGCACAAAAATAACAAGGTCAGATTTGCTTTTGAGAAGGTAATTCTGTCAGTAGAGGGGAAGACAGATAGGAGTTCTCAAAGACTAATGGCAAGAAAATCAGCCTGGTTACAGAAATAATTCCCAAAGGGAAAGATGGGCCCTTAGATTGAAGATGAAGCAACAAAGGTAGGGAGAAAGACGTGAGAGTTTCAGAGGTGTGATTAATTTAATCCTGACAGGCTACAGATGACAATCTGGACGGTGACGTCAATAACTATGAAAGAATGCAAAGCATGAACAGGTTTGGGGGTGGGATAAAGGGCTGGGTTTTAAACATACATACCGCTCCAAACATACAGTTGTTTGGCCTCTATCTGCAGGGATGGGAGGATATAGGTAGATTTACAAAAGAAAAGGCAGCACTGTGTGGAAGTACAGCTCCAGGAGAAGATGTTAAGTGAAGTTATCAAACACACCTGGGATTGTGGAAAAATCAGATTAAAACATCATCAGTCCCTATATAAGGTTAAAGCCACAGAAGTGCATTAAGATATGTTTTAGCCATTTGGAAAACGAGAGGACCCCAATAAGAACATGCAGAGTAACAGAAAACCAAGCCCAGGGTCCTGTGGTGCCCAGGATTTAAGTGATGCCTACCTGTAGGACTCAGTTTGTACTTAACTAATTCCTGCACTGTGAGAACATGCCAATTCCCTAAATAGATTAAAATCATAATACTTTATACTCATTGCTTACAGAGTACCTAGAACTTTAATAGGTATGTAAAAGATATATGTATTGAAAGAGAAGAAACATATGGAGCCATTAGTACAGGCCTAAGGAATGTTAATGTCATCTATTAAATAATAAGAAAACAACGAAAATTTTTTGCGTATTGAAGTCATGTGACAAAATAGTATTTTTTTAAAGGATTCAGTAAGAGAAGATTATGTGGGAATAAAAGAAAAAATGGAATTCTGCAGGGAAGGAACTCACTGGGAATTGACTGTTGCTACTAAATCTGGGAAAACACTAGAACCAAAAGGATATAACTTAGATAACTGAATGGAACAATATGCATGGGACCTAACATGCTTTTTCTTAAAATGCACCCCACCTCTGACTTGGCAAAAAGAGAGAGAAGCATATTAAACCTAAGAATTGCATGAAAGATGAAGAAGAGAGCAGGTAGAACGAGAAGAGGTAAAGAATTTTTCTAGTGATAAAGGTGGTAAGCGATGGGGTATGCATGAGATAAAAGACAGAGGGGACTGGCATCTAAAATGATGATTGCGAAAAATATCAATACACAAACCAGAGCAGTTGCTTAGGATAGAACTGAACTCTTTGTGTGACTTAGGTTTTAATAATCAGGGCAACAATTATGATGAACAGAAGATAGCGGATAATGAAGAGTTGTCTGGGAAGCCTGAAAGAGCTGAAAGTTGTTAGGCCCCTATCTGCGGGGATGGGAGGATATAGGTAGATTTACAAAAGAAAAGACAGCACTGTGTGTTTGCTGCCTCCCACCATCTGTTCTTCCCCTAGGTTGGTGGAATGAAACAAACTCTCTAGGCAAGATATTGATTCACATTTTTCAAAAGCTGACTCCTGGTTCGGATACAGAGCTGAGGTCAGAATCCTTGTGTGCTCATCCAGCCAAACTGATTGTAGGACAGGCAAGCAATCACAGACTGCTCTTCCATGCAATAAATATGAAAATACTTAACCTCCCTGAGGTATTAGGAAACATAAATCATGTCTTTAAAGGCCCATGACAAGTTGAAATGAAAAGCATTCAAAACAGAAAAATACAATGAGACCACTAGCACAGCACTCGCTGAATGTTGTTCAGATAGTATTAACACAGCGCGCCTCATGGTTTTGAAAGTATTCATCGATAGTGAAATATCAGATTGCTTAAATACTCCATGACTCACTCATCTGCCTAAATTTGTGACAGTCTCCAACATTTATCTGTCTGCTCAAAATCACTAGTTTCTCGCCCCCCTCCACCCCTTTTTTTGTCTTAAAGGAAAGGATTCCTTCATTAGGGCCCAAAATGACTTGCAGCTGGGAGATTTGCCTGCTAGTATGGATTCATTCATCAGGCTGATATTAACAGATTTCGGGGGAGGGTGGCGGGAGAAAGGAGTCCAAGTAGAGAAACAGAAGGACAGGGAATAGCTTCTACTGCTTCAGGAGAGAACAAGTAAAATCGTATGATTCTAACAACTCCAACCTCTCCGGTGTCCAAGGGCTGACTCAAGCAATCTTAAGTCCAAATTAAGTTCTAAAAATCACAGCTAAACATACTCTTCAAGAGTTTACTAACATTAGGCCTCCATGGATTGTTAGTTCTGTTACAAAGGAAAACTGGCTGTTGCGCCATTTAAGAGTGATTAATTCCATGAAGACCATACCTGCTAGACTCGGCCTCCTAACTATTGAATTCAGTTCTGTCTTCCCAATTTCATATTCCCTCCTCACTTGCCTGTTGTTAATCAAAGAAACTAACCTGGAAGATACCTCAGTCACCATTTTCCACTTTGGGAAAGTTCAACTATTTGCCTCCCTTAGGAATCTTCTAATGCTCCCAACTTCATTTTTATTTGCAGCCTCAGCAATGTATGATTACCTTTAATCACTAGGAAAGGCTTCCTAAGGTCAAAATGAAGGCTGGTACCCACTAGCCCTGGGTCTGGCCTCTGGAGTAAAGTAAAACAAGTCCATTTCTACTTTAAAATTTTGACAACAGCTCTTTTACAACACACTTCTTTCTCTCCCTGCCCCCACAAACACCTAAGCCCTTGCAAATCATAGTATGATCCAAGGACCAGTAGTTGTATTCATCATCTGGAAGCTTGTCAGAAATGCAGACCCCACCCTAGACCTCCAGACTCAGAATCGGTATCTTAAGATTCCCAGGTAATGCATACACACACTAAAATGTGGGAAACACTGCTTTAGACTCTGGGTTGGTAAGCATTTTCTGCACTGCCAGATGGTAAATATTTTAGGCTTTGCAGGCCATATGTCTCTGTCGCAACTACTCAACTCTGCTGGTAAGAGCGCAAAAGCAACCATAGATAATACGTAATCAAACAGGCATGGCTGTATTTGGGGGGTGGAGGGAGGACCCTTATGGATACTGAAGTTTTAATTTCATATAATTTTCACATGTCACAAAATAGTATTCAGCTTTTGGTCTTTTTTTTTTTTAACCATTAAAAACAAAATAAAACAAAAAAACCCCCTAAATTCTGAGCTTGTGCTCTATAAAAAAATAGGCAGTGATCCATAGCTTGCTGAGTTCTGCTTTATGCCCCTGGTACTTCATGTGCCTTTACTTGCCAATTCCAATGGGGCCTGGTCCCCAACTCTAGATAATGTATTCCATTTCGTTAATGTGGCATGCATAACGGAATCAAATACAACAGATGATTTTTTCCAATAAGAGAATAGAGCAAGACCACTATTTCTTTTGATTCTAATACAGTACTTCTTTTAGTGTAAACCAATGTTTGACACAATAATTAACAGAGCAGTACATAGCACAGCTATATCATAAATACAATCACATCGCATATGCGTGAACAACTAAAAGGTTTTATCATTTAGCAAAATGAACTTCTGTCTTCAAAAGTTCATATCGTCTCCATATTATAATAAATGATGGCTAACATCACAACTATACTTTTTTCCATATGAATTTTGAAATTTTTATTAGGAAAGCACCATTGATATTCCTTCCTGACCGGGAGAGGAAGAGGTCTGGAACTGGAACATATTGCTGCACGCTATCATTTTTGAAATTCTTACCCAAAGAGAGGGACCTCATCGTAAGTGGAAAACAAAGAGACATGGCAAAGAGTAGCTTACAAGTTCCTCTCCATGTGGAATTTTCAAACGCTGGTGAGAATGAATAAGAGAAAGCTGGAGGCTAAAGCATGGTGGAGACATAAACTAGTCCATTTCCAGAACTCTGGAAAATAGCATTAGAAAAGGAATAGAGAGAAGGCAGTTGGATAGAAGACTGCTGAGAATTACTTTCTCAATCACATAGTTTCCAACCTGAGTTGCTCCATTAGACCTTATAAGGGGAAATACTGAATTGAAAAGATTTTAAAGATATGTTCTAACTTTAAAATGTCAACATTTGTCATTGGTGTCATTATTTATCTAGTTATATGGTTGTTCAAAGGCTGGAAGTCATTTCTTATTCATCCCTTACATTTCTCTGCAGATCCATCACCAGAGCTTGCAGAGCTTTCCTTTTTCTCTCTTCCCATTAGGTGTCACCATCCTAGTTAATGCTTCACTCCAGATTTATTGTAGCTATCCCCAACTGGCCACTGACATCTGTGATATTTCATATCACTGATCAATTAAGTTCATAATGAATATCTATTCCCCCATTACATATATGTTTTGGGGTTTGCTGTTTTTATCTATTTATTTTTTTACTGTCACTATCATGTATAAACCACTCCTGCTTCAGATCAGTATGACTGCTCTCCTCTTATTTCCCAGCACCCAGAGGCTGATTTCACTTCTCAATCCTTTCACTTGCTTTCCTCACACCCATGCAGTATTGCCACGTGGGGTCAAATGGTTATATATAAAAATAATTAACCATCCTGACTATGAAAAGGTAAATGCTACAATGGGCACGACAGACTAAAAAACATTAAATGAGAAAGGACGTAGAGCTTTAGAGAAAATATCATTTCCTCTTATTCTCCTATTTTCTTCAGAACTAAGTCAACACTTGGCATTGCCCATAATTACTAGTGTTCCTCAGAGTTCTGCCCTAAGCCCTCTGTTCTTCCCTATGCTCAGTACCATCTGTTTACTAATGCTCAGGTCTAAATTTTACATTTATAGCTCTCCCTCAAGCTTCAAATGCAAAAGAAACATACTCTTTCTGACATACCTAACTTGAGAGTACCTCTGGCACCTATAAATTCAATGTCTTCTCATCTACCTCCATGTAACTTCCTTTTCCTATGGGCCCTGTCTCAGTAAATGGCATTGACATCTATGTAGTAGTACAAGTCAGAAGCCAATCAATCAAAGAGTTCTTCTGATTTTAGCTCCATTTACATCTGTCCATTTATCTCCCTATTTTCCCCCAACTCCAATCATTCAAAGTCTAGCCCAATATCATCCTGTATTTAAGCAATCTTGAACTACTTCCTAACTGATTTACCAGACTTTAATCCTCACCTGCCTTGAGTCCATCATCCACTTCCCCTTCCCCAAGTCATCTTTCCTTTATGCAAATTGAATTGGTCACCTTGGAGCAACAGAGGTGATAGGAAGTCATAGGGGTGAGAGGCATGACTGAGTCAAGTGGTAAAGGCAAAGAGCAGTGGTGGTCTAGTAGCAGCTCGGATTCCTGAGAACATGTGAGATATCTTACCGAATGCACCAAAACAGGCCAAGAGGGAAGTTAGTGAAATTTGGACATTAATGTTAATATAAACCAAGTGGGCATTAATGTTCATGTAAATTCATTTATATACAGAAGTTGGTGAAACTGGGAGTTCTAGCTACAGACAGAACTATTTAGACAATTCTATAGATGAAAGAGACAAGGGGCTGTGAAGAGTTGGTTAGATGTTTGAGAAGAATACTAGTAATCGCAGTTGTTAATACCAAGGCAGTTAATTCTTCCCTTCTGCAGTATGCCCTTCTTGCACATCACTTCATAGACAGGCTTGGAACTATCCAACCCAAGGTGGCAATAACACCATTCTTATGAATTGGGAATAATCATGTTTAGAGCTAAGTAGTTAAATCAACTATTAAAAGCAGCTATACAGTCTTCAATTCTCTTTGCCAGGTCACTCATTTATTAAGCATGTACAATTGCCTACTATGCGTAAGTGGAGAGCACAAAAATGGACCACACACACTCTCTCCTTCAGGGACTTGAAATCTAGCAAAGTGGTGCAGACTGTTACAGTTTCACATGGTATGAGACTGGAAGGTACCATTAAGCTCATCTAACATAACTGCTTACTAAACCAGAAATCCCTTGTATGGTTCTAGGAAGATGGCTCAGCTGGGCAGAATTTGAGGCCAAAATGATTTCTACCCTCTCTTTCCAGAGTTCCATTCTTCTGTTTCACCTACTTTATTTTTACTAGCTTCCCCGTGAGTCAGGAGATTCCTACTCTCTGGATAAATGATTCCCACCTACCTTGACCAAGATACAAGAAAATACATTGTTCCTTTACCCTTCCATACTAAATGACAATTCTGTTTAACCAGTGGGCTAGCAAGAAAGGACAACTATCTGTTACTAATGCCCCATCAAATGATATACAAGTTTTCATTTTAACCCTTCTTCAAAGTTTGCTATTCCCTATCCATGACTAATTTCCACATTTGTTATCCTTCATTCATGAACACCTACCCCCAAATATACCGCAAAAAGACTTTTTTTACAATCCTCCTTTCCATCCACTGGTCCTCATTCCCTTCCTCATTCCCTTCACTCTTCACATATTCGCCACTTAGTTTCTTCTTCAGTTCTACCAACTGGCCTTTTACTATCCAATGGTTTCTGGACTGCATTGGTGCCTCTCTGCCCACTGAACTTTAAAAGCCAGTTCTTAAAAGTTCACAGTAAGACACATGGTATAATCCCATTAAGTAGAATTCTTTCTAGCCTAGACCTGCTTATTCTACCTTAATAAATAACAGTGAACCTAGATGTAGCCTGGTGGAGTAGCAGTTGGATTCACTGCCTGCAGTCGGGTGTAGTCCACATACATCCCAAGGAAGTGGATTCACATCTGGGACCAGGGGGAAGCAACAAGGGGAGGAAACTATAACAAAAAGAAATGCTTCCTCCTCTCTCTGCCTGCTTGCCTGCCTAACTTGCCTTCATTCCTACCTGTACCTTTTCTCTGGAAAAAATAATTATAATAAATCTCGACATTTTACAGCTTTTTAATTTCTACAGCAACATCACAATGTTGGCTTCACCTGGAGCTTGGAGAAGTAATTAAAATCCTCAACCCCAGAATCTTTTAATATTGAAGTGAGAAATCCATGAAGATGGTACAACTGAGTATCATGAGCACATCCTTCTAAACAAAAGAACAAACAATGTATGTATTGTGTCTCCCTGTGTTTGTGAATAGATACATACATATATTCTTTTGCTTCCTTTAAGTGCAACTTCCTGCCCTCTCAGAACAATTTCCTTAGGACATAGGCTGTAGATATTTGCATGGATGTTTCAATAGCTGGTTGTGTAAAGGGAGACAGACTTTTTGTCTTTCCCTCGAAAAGAATTGAAACAGACTCTTTCTTTCAAAAGTTGGCAGAGCTATGTGGCAGAGGGGTCCAGCTCGTTTGTCGAGGCAAACATATTGCCGTCTAACACAGATTGATCACCAGCTGGGAAGCAAGTCATTCGGCTGTAGGTTCACAATAACATTGGCTCTGTGCTGCTCTGCTGACCATCAGCGACAGATTGATGTGCAGTTCTTTGAGCAGAGAAGCTGGCTACAGAGGAGAACTTGGGGAGGCTAAGCAGGTTGCAAGTGTATTATTCATGCACTCCCTGCATAGGAAAATAAAAGTCTCCCACCTTTCTGACCTGAACTTGGAGAACCATTAGGGACTGAGCTTGCTTTGTGACTTGGAAGGCTGCTTAGGGCTTTCCAGAACAACATAAAAAAATGAATACTTATTGGCACTTTCCAACGAAATGCCAAAATCCACAAAGAGAAATGACCAAGGAGCACTTTTTTTTTCCTTTTCCCACTGTGAGTGAGAAAGACGAGACATGATATTTCATGTCACTGCTAAAGAGTTTGTTTTGTAAAAACAAATGGAGAAGTACAGGCTGTTACACCGTTCAAAGCAAGACAGTCCAGGGTCTCCGAAAAAGAACAGCATGTGGCTGGGTTTCTTTGGGGAAGGGGAGGGGAGTAAAGCTTGCAAACACCAACCAAGCAAGCTAGGCATATGTACTTGTTTAAGAAAAGTGATACTTGAGCGACAAATTTGAAAAATAGACCAAAGTGCCAACGCATTTTATTTTGCCTAAGTTTGAGTCATTAAAATTTTCCAAATGCCTCTCTTTAAAAAAAACTGTAACAGGCTTCCAATCTATTGCTTACTTTAAAAGCCATTATGATACTTTCGGTACATTGATACCTCAATAGATTTGCAGGCTGATTTGAGATTACATTTAAATAACTGTTAAATGCTATATCTTAAAAAGCTATGGACACACCCTGGCGGAACAGCAGCTGGGTGGACAGCCTCTGGGACACTCAGTCCACAAACATTCCAAGGACTTGAGTTCGTGACCCCTAGGGGGAACAACTAAGATGAACAACTAAATAAAATAAATGCTTCGTCTTCCTCTCTCTTCCTGCCTGCCTGCTCGCCTTCATTCTTGCTTGTACCTTTCTTTTAAAAAACAAACACAAAAGCCTATGGCTGCGTGCCAGGATTAGATCATCTTTAAAAATTTTAATATTACTGTTTTTGCAGAACAATAAATTCTGTGCATTGGTGCAGAATGCTCTATACCAGTGCACATTATCCCTTTTTCATATCAACTGTTCCTTGTTATAGAAATTTAATACTTTTTCAAGTTTTACATTGCTGTATATTCTAAGATTTGCTTTATTAATATGCAATAAAGGCTTAAAAATTGAGTTTTACTCTTTAAAAAAATGTATTTCAATAGTTGTCTCTGCTTACCTTACATCATCTTTCAATAAAAGACATTTTAACCAAAGACATTAGCACAAACAAATGGAGTAATTCTGTTGGGGGTCAGTCTTGTTCCCCACAGTCTCACTGAAGTCTAGAAGAATGCCTGGCACCTAGTAGATCCACATTAAATATTTGCCCGCTGATTTATTGGAAGCCAACTTAGCAACACCAGTACTTATTATTCCAGCTTAACAGACAGTCCAATGACAAAATGTCATGAGCAATTTTCCCACAAATTTCAAGAATTACCTTAACAAAGAAACACAATCAGATTATACCATCTCTGCTTTACCACTTGGTCCACACAGTTAAGTCTATCAAATTAAAGCTAAATATAAAGAAGACACTAAACTCATGGGATTAATTTCAGCAAAGCTAGTGACAGGGAGGAAGCAAACTACTGTTTTCCTTTTCATGGGAGTGCTGTATAGGTTACTATCCACAAAGATAGAAAGGAATAAGTATGTAGTAGCTAATGACGGGGAGAAGCAACAGTTTTTTGGCAGCAGTACAAAGTCAGGAAATTTAACAGTTTCCAAAGAATTGTACATGCTTTTCACTGAAAAGGTTTGTGATAGAACTTCCTAATGAAATGCCAAAATCCACACAGAGAATGACTGAGTAGCAGTTTTTTTCATTTTCCCACTGAGAGTGAGTTAGGAGACACATGATGTTTCACGGCACCGCCAAAATAGTTTGTTTTGTAACAATATATGAAGACAGACAGCTTAGTACACCACCTGTACTCTACTATTTGTTAGTATTTTAATAGGTAATTAATCTTGATTTGATAGGATTTAAGATTTTTATTTTTTGGCGCATATGCTCAAGCTATTATGTTATAAATCCCAAACATTTCAGCAAATGTCATCCTGATTGTTCCCTACTGCATAGAACACTACAAGTGAAATATTCAAGGTCAGGAACTTGGATTCTTTACCCACTGTATTCAGGAAAACCGATTTATTGTTCTGTCTTAGTAAGGAGGGATGATTTCTTTGGGGCCTATATCATATTGGCAGTTAATCTAGAAAACTTATAATTACTTTTACGCAATGGAGGTTTGGTAAGAGAATTAATCTGTCTCTGTAAATTTAAACACATACCCCAGAACTGCTGCTATGATAAAATTTGGAATTCAACATTTTATATTACTTTTTAAGAATGAAGTATGAAGTGTGTGCTTAATGTCTGAAGGGTGCACAAGATCTTTGAACATAAATCAAAAGTATTTCTTTGCACTCGCCTGGGGGTAAAGTCTTAGAAAGGTTTCGAGGTGTTTTTAAAGCTTCATACTGAATCATCCTAAGTTTGGTAAGTTAATTTTCTTATCAATTTACTAGAATAAAAATATTTAATTAGGTTTGGTGTTAAATCATTTCACTACAAATCATTTGAATTGAATTAGAAACAGCACTTTGTAAAATAGGAAAATTCAGGTGAGTTTTCCCCACTCATTAAATTTATTCACAACCCCAATACTATACTCGGGGGCCTGTGCAGTCATTTCTGGACATGTGCAGTGGTGAAAAATTGCAGTCATCTGACATGCAAGTTCCAGCTGAAGAGGACGTAGATGACGCTATGCCTTCTTGTTTTGACTCTCATGCTATAAACCAGTACCTGTTTCTCGGTTTATTTAGCATCATATTTTCTCTCTGTGTTTTTGCTGGTAATTTTGCTTGTTTAGAATGGCCCAATGATGTGCCCTATGCAGAAAATGCTTTTATTAGATAAGCTTGGCTCTGACTGTTGACTCTGAATTCAAGGTTGATGAATCAACAAGATAAAGCAAGTAAAATGTCTTTAAACATTTTTTTTAAACTCACTTAAAGACCGGGTTGCATATTGACCAGATTCTCATGGGATGCTAACCCTGCATTTCCCTTGGAAGCAGTGGGTCAGTGTTCACTCACTGGAGTTCATGGTGACTTTACAGAACACAAGTACTCTCAATAATGAGCACTGACCCTATTTTTTTAAATAGTCTTAATATACAATTTTCACTATTCAGAGAAGGAGAGATTTTTGCTCTTTAAGGGCAAGGCTAAGCTCTTTGCAGTATTTTTAAAAAAGTACTAATGGAATCAATTTTTGAAGAGATGGCAAAAATGGCTAAAATTTTCCTTAAATGACGATAGCAAGAGTGGCAAGAATGAGGCGCAGCTGAAATTCTCATACACTGCTGGTGGGGAATATATATGGGATGGCTACTTTGGAAAACAGTTTGTCAGTTTCTTATGAAACTAAACATATGCCTACCATATAGACCAGCAACCCTATTTCTAAGCCTTTACCCCCAGAGAAATTTTTAAAAATAGCTCACACAAAAAAACCTAAACACAAATGTTTATAGTGGCTTTATTCAAAATTGTCATAAAACTGGAAACAACCTGACATCCTTCAACTGGTGAACGAACAAGTGAGTTGTATTATAGGTACAAGACGGATATTCTTCAGCAAGAAAAGGGAATAAACTGTTGACACATGAAACAATATGAAGAATCCCAAGAGCATTAATGCTTAGTGAAAGTAACCTAACTTTATAGCTATATGCTGCATGAATCCGTTTATATTTCAATTTGCAAAAGGCATTAACTGCAATGACAGAAAACAAATCAGCAATACCCAGGGGCTGGGAATGAAAAGCGTTGACTATAAAGACGTATAAGGGAAGTTTCTGGGATGACGGGCCTGTTCCATACTGTGGATGGTCTGTTTTTATTGAAACTCAGAACTGTTCACAAAAAAAGGACAAAATGTACTATATGTAAATTATGCTCAAAACCTAACACATGCACAGAGGTAACAAAGAATAAAATGCTTTAATAATAGACATTTCTCCAAATTCTCCTGATTTTTATGGATGTTCACCAGCACATTTTTATCTAGCATCATATAAATGGATGATTTTCTTTTTAATGTGATGAATTTTGCCACTCCAGCAAAGCCAGGCAAGATAATTTGGCAAGGTGGGACCCATTAATTAGCTTCAAATGAGCATCTCTTCTACACCCTTATAGTAGCACCTCTCAAGAAGTAGTTTTATTTCATGGTGATCTTTTCAGTTTTATGGTCACATAATCTGTTTTCTCTTAAGGAAAGGTGCAGATAGAAATGAAGGCAAGTAGGTAGGCAGGCAGGCAAAGAGAAGAAGAAGCAATTCTATTAATTTTATTTAGTTGTTCATCTCAGCACTGGGACACAAATCCTGGTACCTGGAATGTATGTGGACTGTGCTCTGCCAGAGGCTGCAGATTAAACCACAACACCACCAGTATGCGCCGCATGAATGTTTGTAACTACCAAAGTAGAAGCCCAATTGACATCGCCTATTTTGTGATGCTGCTACCCCTGACCCCTTCCAACAGCAGAACAAGCACTTGCCAAACACACACCAAATAGCAGATGGGTCTGGTGCTCAGCACTTAGGACAGAAACATGGACCAATCTGCCTAGTATTATCCCCTCACTTGATCTTAAAACAATGGAGCCTACACAAAATTCATCCTTCAAAACTTTAGCCATGAGTTATATTTTAGAATTCTCTCCTTTGTTTATACTCCTTCTCCCTCCCAACATTTATCTTCTGAATTATTCACTTTTCCCAGATCTAATCCTTCCCATAATCCCATTAACGTCTCAAAGTTTGACTCCAAGTGTAGGCAGAGCTAATTCTGCTTAAATCTATTTCCTCCTGGAGAAAAAAACAGGGTCACACGGTGGACATCATTTTATCTCATCTTTTCATCTCTCACTTTGTTACTATGTGTGCTATCTATGCAAACAGACAGCCCAGCTTGAAATTTACACAAGGTACTCTTGCAAATGTTTAATGCAATGGGCCAAAGTAAGCACTAATTCCCTTGGGGTACAATGGGTTTCATTATTTTTCTAAATAAAATGGTGCCTTTGACATAGATATGAGCCCTGCTAGAGTATATGGTTTCCAATGACTCATAGAACTTAAAATATTATATACTTCGTGTCAAATAAAAGTAATTAGAATCCCTTTTCCAACAATTGTAATCTAGCTCCTATAATACTTACATCCAAATTATTTCTATAATTGTATAAATAAGCCCATTTCTAGTTTTCCTTTACAGAAAAAAATATTTAAGAATGGAAAAATACCCAAGGTGTTGATTTTCCCCCCAAATAATCACTGACTTTTAAATACTTCAATGTAAATACTTCAATAATACTTTTAATTTCAATACTTTAAAGTACTTCAATAATTCAAATATGCATATACATATATTAATATACATAGTCCCTGGATTCTTAGGAAAATGGACAAAATTTCATAAAGAAAAATTGAGTTTGATTGTTTGCTTCTTTTTTATTTGGTTCAATTCAAGTTCTGATCTATGCTTTTCTCTTAATCTAATTAAATTATTCTGATGATTTATGATCAAAATATAGAAGCACTTACTGCAATCTCTATTAGTAAAAGTTGCAAGGATTGTTCTATTGCGGTCAGATAATAATGAGTCACTATAATATATGTGCCAAAGGCAATTTCATCATTGTGTGTAGACTGGAAGGCTGGTATATGACTCAAATTCTCATTATTCAATAGGAATTATAAAATAATCTAGTGTCTTCTTTATGTTTTAGTCTAAGTATCTTAATTTATTTTTACCCACACAGTCCCAGTACTTGAGAGCTTCTTGGTGGAGCCTTTGTCTTGCCTGAAAATACTTAAGACAAGCAGCTCTATTTTCCCCTCTTTCAAACACAAGAGGGTTAGTGCGGAAGAAAACTGAGACTGGAGAAAGGTGGGATAAAAGGCAGGAAACTCTCTTCAATCTTCAGTGAAATTTAGCTACCAAATACAAGAAGGAAAATCTTTACCCAACTAGAAATTAAACATAAATGTGTTTCTGTTTCTAAACATTGGTTCTTAGTTACCCAATGATAGCACTTCCCAGGAGAAGAGACTAGGCCTTTAAAACACACTAGCTCTAAGAGGCTCAGGTCAGTGGTAAGAAGTGTCCATAAGCCTGGTGATGTGCAGGCAAAAAAATGGACATAGGGGGCAGGCAGCTTGTTGGAACTGACAGCGACTTCTGGTTCTGTGGGAGACAGCAGCAGACAACTAGGGGCCGCTGGGTATTGAGGAACGTCTGAAAAATCAGCACGTTCAAGGTCCAGCTGGGTACTTGAACATTTTCTTTTTCTTTTGTTTATTAAGAAAAGGTATAGGTAGGAATGAAGGTGAGTAGGCAGACAGGCAGGAAGAGAGAGGAAAACAGCATTTTTAGTGTTCATCTTAGTTATTACCCCGGCCTCAGGACGTGAACCGGAGTCCTTGGGATGCACATGGACTACACTTTTAGCTGAAAGTGGCTGACCAACATGCTTTTCCACCAGGGCGCGCCACGATGAACATTTGCAGTGCATGAGCTTCTGTATCCCTTAAACTGCTGATGACTTCTGGGCTAAAAACCCACGTAGGAACCAAGTGTCCCAGTAAGATGGACTGCACCTCAAACTCCGTTTAGGTCCCTTGCATTCCAAGGGCCCACCATGGCTAGAAGTTAGGGTGGGAATCTAAAATTTAACTTCTTTTGCTCTAAAACTCAACCAATACTGGTTCATGGTGTTTGTCCAGTCCATTGTAAAACTCCAGGAAAACCAAGAAAGAGAACTAGAAATCAGGTGAGCACTATCACTCTAGGAAGAACACATTTACTCCACAGAGAAAATACTGTTATTAACACCAACTACGCTCTAATGGCTGGACAGATGACGAAAAAGATAAACTAGCTCTGAACTGGAGAAGTCTGGCGCTGTGCAAGACCTTCAAATAACACCTTGTAATTCCTATTACTCTTCTTTCTTAGAAAACAATGTAATTTTCTGTTCATAATGCTGTCTTTGTAGCGAGTGTCAATTCCTTAGAGGGAGAAGAAAGCCAGGAGGACATAGTCCAATTTATCTTTGTACCTAGCACTTAGCACCGTGCAACTGGTGGACGCTGGGATAAATGCTTGCTGAATTAATAAATGAACTGTGCTAGGAGTCTCTTGCTCTCCTGGGAATTCTTATTGTTAAGACCCAACTAAGGAGGAGGCAGGGGGTGGCGGGGGTGTGGGCACTGTACCTGAAAAAGAGAGAGGGTAGGTGTGGGATGCTGCTCTAATGTGGTTTTCAATGACAAAAACACTGATGTCAAAGCTGCAAAGGAGGTATCTGGGATAAAATTTCTAAAATTAAAATGGGAAAGACTGTATTTCTAAACATTTCCCAGTTTTGAAGTATACATGTATATAATTAAATAAAAAATTGAATAGAACTAACAGACCATTAATTTTTTCAACAATAGCACCAAAAGAATATTTATTCCAAGTGGGACAAAAATATTGGTGGGGGAGAGGGTTTTCTCTTTGGAAAAATAAAGTATTGTCTTATATTCATGCATGCATTTTTACAAGAGCAGATAAATAATAATGAAGCCTTTGGGGATATCAGGGAAGGCAAAGGAAAAAACTAGGTGTGTTAGTATAGGAAATAAACACAAATGATAAAAATTACAGTGTCATAAGTAATCAAAAATTAGTTAAATAAAAAGAAAAAAGTAAGATACTGACTACAGCATCAGAAAGAGAAAAGAGAGGGAAAGAGAAACCCAAAATATGGACAAGAATACAGACACCCCAGCAATGTAATTGATGTCCGTTGCAGATGGCACATTTCATTATTATTCACAAAGCAGCTAATTATACACACAGTTTTCCATCCAAGAATCTCTCAAAATCTTTATAAAAGGAAGGTATGAAATCAACAAATCTACTTGGGATTCTCATTATTTCTCACATGCAAAATCATACCAAGAACTCCTCTGCAGTCTATAGCTCATGCCCCACCTGAAATTCAGGGGTATGATTTACTCTCCCCAGCATAGTCCCCTACTCCCATAACAAGACAACTGTGGTTCCCCACAGGATCCAGATCCAGGAAGGAACCATCATGACCCAGGATGTTTGCATATTAAATATCCAATCATTTTAGGCGGTCCTCGCTAGAAAGGGAGGCTAGACGCCATGATAAACAGATCTGTCTCTCCTTGGACGTGATCTTTATCTACTTAAAGAATAGTTTTTTGGTGAAGCAGAGGAGGGGGTGGCAAGGCTGAGCAATGTATCTGTGGCAATGGGGCTGAGGCTAATGTAGAAGGTGGATGTGGGTCTCAGGATGGCTTTTAGAGCAAAAATTAGAAAAAACTAATTTGAAACCCAGAAGTGGTAGAGAAAAGACTTGGAAATCAATTGAAATAGTATTTGATCTTTGTCCTCTCTGATCTTGCACTGGGCTGAGCCTCCAGCTGAGTTCACTGAGGCCATTGAACAGCTGTATGATGATAACTGCTTTCAGAGTTGTCAGCAACATTTGGTTAAAGCCAGTACTGGGGCTGTTTCCACTCTGAGGAGATGGAAAAGAGTCGATGTTTCCCTTCTTTTCTACCTCTGCTTGAGCTATCCTAAATTAGGAAATCATCTGGATTTGTAAAAATAATCACTTCTTGGCATGGTCACAGAGCCTGCTGAAATGTTATTTCGGAAAAGAGAATTTGAATGCCTGAGGTCACAATAGGAAATGAATCTGGCAATTTAAAAGTGCACCTGCTGAAGTTCCAGGCCATCTCAGTATTCAAATAATTTATCCGCCCTTCCAAACATCTTTTGTGTCTTTTATTAAAAAAAAAAAAAAAATGTTCTCAGTTATTACACTGAGTATGAATCAGAAAACAGCTCTGTTTCTTTTAGATGTGGATTTTGGAGTTGTTTTTTTTCCAACATTTTTTTCCACACTACAACGAATAATCATTTCGAGTCCACCTTATGCACGGCACTTGGTTGGCTCTGCCTGTATGCACCAATTAGGATGCTTAGGCAGCAAGTAGCAGAAAATTATGCTCAAACCAGATTAAACAACACAGAAACTTGTCTCACATGATGAGAAATTCATGGGTAACTCCAGGGTCAGATGACTTGGAGGTTCAGCAAAGTCATCAAGACCCATCTTTTCATTTCTGTGTTAGTTTCCTGTTATTCCTATAACAAATTACCACATACTTAGCAATCTTATGGTTCTGTAGGTCATAATTCTAACATGGCTCTCACTGGGCTAAAATCTGGGTGTAGTTAGCAGGACTAAATTCCTTTCCAGAAGCTCTAAGGGAGAATTAATTTCTTTATCTTTGCCAGCTTTTAGAGGCTGCCTACATTCCTTGGCTCACCGCCCGCTCAAAGCCAGTAAGGAGTGGTCACGTTTTTTCTCACATTGTATCGCTCTGACTCTAATCTTCCTCTTCCATTTTTAGGGAATCACCTTCATGATTAATTGACCTCATCCAGATAAACCAAAACAGTCTCCCAATCTCAGACTCAGATCCTTAAATATTAATGCCTACAAAGTAACACAATCACAGGCTCCAGGGACTAGGACTTGGAATCTTTGGGGCCATTATTCAACCTACCACCACCTCCATTCCTCCAGCCTCCTTGAAGGCTCTGTCCTCAAACTGGTTCTTCTTACAGTCACATATGACAACTATAAAGCAATTTTAAGTGTCACATCCAGACATACCTTCCTGAGGTAGAGAAGTGTGAGCAGCTTTCTTAGAAGAGACAGAAACCCTTTTCCAGAGGCCTTAGAACAGATTCTCCTTCATGTTTACTTGGTTGAGATGGATCACCCTCCTATTATCAAGCCAATATTTGTTAAGGAAAAAGGTTCACTGTAATTGGCACATGCTAATAATATGGGATAGCTATCAATAAGTTAGTCATCATATTCACTCTAATACAGCAAAAATCAAGAAGAGAAATATTTATAGACTATCATAACAATGTCATCTCACTTAATCTCACTTCAACTCTATTAAGAAGGTACTAGACCAATTGTACCAAGAAAATCAAAGCTCAGTTTGAATTTTATTACACAGTCTAGTGATAGATATTTCTGTATATACTATTTTATATGTAGGTATAAACATGATAGCTATTGAAAGCAGGAAAGCTGAGTTGTCTTTTTTTTTTAACCAAAAGATGGTTTTTAATTACCATGACAGTGTTGTCAAAAGTAATCATGCCTTAGAGAAGTCACGGCTTGCTAGAAAACAGGCCAGCAGTCTTAAATTCAAGTCCACTGTCATGCTCATGCTCCTCAAGCATGAGGAGCTCCAAAGCATGAGCTCCAAAAATCAAGCATGGGCACATCTAAGATGCTGCTTAGAGGACTGCTCTCCCAAACAATGATATATGAGGAAATGAAGTTGAAGCTAAGTATCAGAAGGCTGAATTTTATAGGTCTATTAGTCAGGGTCCAAACAGGAGACAGAAATTACACCACTTTTTTTTTTTTTTTTTTTTTTTTTTTTTTTTTTTAAAGAAAAGGTGTGGGCAAGAATGAAAATGAGTAGACCAGCAGGAAGAGAGTAAAGGAGGAAGCATTTAATCTATTTTCACTTGGTTGTATATCTTGGTTGCTTCTCCTACCCCCTGCCCTAGGACACGATCCCAGGTCCTTGGGATGTATGTGGACTGCTCCAGTCAGAGGTGCCAGACCCAATCAATACTCCAGAAGGGTGCACCAACATACCAGTGATATTAACAGAGAGAATTGTTGCCAAAGTATAGTCATTGCTAGGTAACAGAGAGGGTAGACAAACTCAAAGTATCATGAAAGCAGTATAAGAAACAACTGGAAGCCTGGATATGGATTCTATGAAGTGAAACTCAAACTCTCAAACTTCGGAGGAGGTGCTGCCAGTGGGGGCCAGTATCGTGAGGGCACCCCTAGAGGCTGATTCTACAGGTATTGGAAAAATTGAATTTCAGCTGCTGCTTCAGGAAGGCCTTGCTGTTGCCAGGATGAAGAAGCACTATTTGTATCATGCAAACAGGAAGCCAACTGGAAGGTACCTGTCCCTTGGTGCCCTTCACCCTCCAACATCCTTCAGTGCTCCCTACTGATCCAGCTTAATAGGCAACCAGCTGGCAAGGCAGACATGTGGCTTTGGCATCACAATGGAGAGCACTGAGGGGCAATGTCTTAATAAAGAGTGCAAAAGCAACTACCATATGGTAATAGTGACAATGCCTCTTCATTTTGGAGCTGAGTAGTAAGTCTTTGGGAATGACAAAGGGGATGGCTGGGCTGGAGAGTATAAACAATGGTTGAAAAACAAAATCCAAAGCTTCCACATTTGGGGACTGCTTATGTAGGTTTCCGGGCTGCAACTGTCCCCCTCCATAACCACATTGTAAGATTCCCTGATTCTTGGAATTTGCTCTCACTCCATTCCTTTTGGGAGGAAGAGGGTGGACAAGAATCCAGCCATATCTGTCTTACAAATATCTTTCAAAAGAGTTACTAAATTCACAGTAAGTATTTGTATTATGTAGGGAGGCAGTAAATACATATAGTGGTTAAAAGCACATAGTCATCAGACAGATCTGGGGCAAATCCTAATTCTGACGCTTAAGCTTTGGATAAGTTGCTTCCAGTGCCTCAGACTTGCCTTCCCCAGATGCTATGTGGGGACAGTAACTGTAAGGGTGCTGTGTCATCAGGGTGTTGTGGAGATTTAGTTAATGATCCCTGGAAAACGTAGACTGGCCATCAACTGGGTATTTGCTTATGTTTTCCCTGTGAGTCTACAGCCTAGGAAAGAAAAATGCTGCACAGCCTTCCTTCTGAGAAACTGCTGTGAAGCCTTCCCACAGCACTCCTACCCTGGGACAGCACTCAACGTATTAGGATTCCTTTATTATCCACAATATTCTTTCGAACTAAATTTAAAGTTACTTAAAACTAAAACTATGTATTTTTTTCACCAGGAACACAGCTCTTGAGGGGGGAAATGGTAACCTTCCTGAAGATGCAAACATGAACCAATGCGCTGAGCCAGAGTCCCACAGTGTGAGGGGGGGAGGCTACTCAGAAGGTCAGTGACGAGAGGGATGACTTTCAGAGCAGGTAGCACGGGAGGGTGTGTGTGTCAGAAGCACCCGGAACTTTTGCCAGTGGCAAACACCTTCTATATTCCACCACCCTCCATTATGGCTCATCTACCTTAAACATTTTTGACATATTGCTCCTTCGGGAGCTGAAGATAGAGAAATATAAAAGAAAGAAGAGGTAGCCATGTCCTCCCAATAACAGTGGATTCACAACAAGCCCAGATATATAAACCAAATGCAAGGAGACTGAATTTTCAGAGTCAGTGCCTGAGGGAAGTGAGTGAGGAATCGGGAGGAACACACAGGACAGTGGCAGTGTTGCTAGAGGAGGCGTGTCACACAGAGACAGAGCCCAGAGGATCCGGCCTTACCTCAGGAAACTTAAGAGTCCATGGAGAAGGCAGCAGGGAACCCCTGGAGTCACCTAACAAAAACTACTAACCTAGTAGCGTAATGAGTTTTAAGCAACCTGAAGCAGAGGTCATCTGTGACTACAGTGAGAACAAAACCTCATTTCAACCTTGAGTTCTTTTCCCTTTCGAGGATTTCTATCAGGAAAATGAGGAATGATAAAACATACAGTGAAAATCTAATAGCCATCTGGGAACATTTCTTTTTAAAAAGTGAGTCTGTACAGAGAAAGACTGGGGCACCTTCGTGATTCCTCAACACTGGGGCAATATTAGCTGAAGGAGAGAGAGAACTAGAGAAATGCACTGGATAGGGAGCTGGCCAGCCTCTCCCAGCACCAGCAATGGGAACTGACATGCAGGCCACAATGCTAGTAAGTCCAAGGAAGAAACATCCATTCAACCTGGGTCCTAATCATAGTGACACAAGATTTCTTTGATCTATTATGAAGAGGGGAATAGAGTTTCCCAGTGGAGTAATGTTAAAACAAACAAACAAATCCCCAATCCAGAATATCTTCCTGTGCTTAACTGGTCTAATGGTACAGAGTGAGATCTGCCACTTTAATGGTATCTGATCTTCAGCAAGTATTCAAGCCTCTGAGTGTCTATTTTCTCATCTGTAAGAAGGGAATAGTGTTGCCACATACACAATTGCTGTGAAGATTAAATACAATGCTTTGCACAAACTGGGAAGAAGAGTTCTCTGGAAAAGAACAAGCACCCAATACACAGCAACAACCTCACGTTTATTTTCTGATTGCAGGATATCACCAGACTCTATTTCATTAAGAGACTTCTTTTTTAAAAGTTCTTTCCTCCAAATCAAAAATAATTTAAATCTCTAATTTGAAGTCAAATATTTTATTTATCATAGGATTGAAATATTCCACTTTAAAATTTCCCTATGTGCTTTTATATTTCTTAAATCCACTTCTTAAAAATTAGCAGCTGTAAGAGGCAATTATTAAAAAAGAGTAGCTGCTCTAGAAAAAAAAGTTCTAAAAAATGTTCCTATAAATAGAAAGGTATGCTGAGGGGTTTAAATGATTATCTGCAATTATATTCTTTCAATTATGACATGTAATGATTTTAGGGATAAAGCCACCACACAAGGCAAATGTTTGCGCCTATATTACAAGTCTACTGTTAAGTATAATCCTTAAGTCCTCAGCTTGGCTCCATGCCTTACATGGAATAAGGTGAGTAAGGAATGGCTGAATACTTTTTCCTTAGATTTACAAAATAACACACACATAAAAGAATTTGAAAATGAAATCAAACCAGGATCTCTGGTGTCTAGCACTTACTAAGTATAACACTGAGATTCCTAGATGACCTGAAGTGCTAAAAAAATTTCAAGTGTGAGTCTGAAGTGAAGAGTGTCAGAAGTGGGCGCAAAAAAAATGTTCCAAACAAGTGTGGTAGCCAGACACGGGGACCAGCTATGGAATGCAAGTGCCCTCAAATGCCAATCTCGGTCTCTTAAATACACACATTTGGTCATGCCTTTGAGCTTTTTAGGTTTTAATGTATTCTCCACCATGAAGTTATTTGGAATTATTCTTCTCCCCTAAGTCATCCAATTTTCTCTTCTTTCTCACCAAAAGCACTTCCTCAGTAATAGGCATATTATTCCAGTTTGGTTTTTTTTTAACCCTGGAGAAATGTCAGGCATGTTATTCTCAGAGTGATTTAAACAGCTCTAGTGTTATAACTAAACCGAAAGAACAAAGATGCTAAAATATTAATCATCCTGCCCAGTTGTCCACCGGGAGTAGCTGAAAATGGCAACACGCTGCTGTCTTCTGGCTCCGTGTCTACATGACTGCCTGCGCAGCTCACAAACACTCCCTTTCCTGAACATATGGAGCAATCTCAGGAAAGAATTTGCCTCAGTGAACCCTGACTGGCCAATCAAAACCAGAAGGTTCCAAGTTCAGTGAGTAATATCAGAAATGAATTGTGCGTGGTGAAAAGGAAATTTTGTGCGCTGGAGAAATTTATACCCTGAGATCAGCCGTATCACAGGTGTGCAGGATCACCTGGAGAAACTGAACTTTCAAAAAGGCGAGTTCAAACATTTCTTCCAGCAGCAGGCCTGTCATCACAGAGTATGAAAAACTGAACGGCACTCCGTGGTGTCTGAGCACTGGAATCACCACGCAAGAAATGCCATTTACTGAGGACTTCCAGGGCTTGCTTTGGACAGCCACTAAGCTAGCACTGCATTTGTGTGATCCTGTTTAGTTCACGCCTCACAGCCCATAAGGTAGGTGTTATCATCATATGAGGGCGTGACTTGGAAAGATTAAGTATCCCTGCTCTTGGTCATGAAAGAATGGGGTTATCAGGCAGTCTCTCCAACTACGCCTTTGTTCTTAACCACCAGACTAGCCAATATCCTTTTCCTCTTCCTCATGCCCTGATGTTCACAGAAAAGTCTCAAAACAAAAACAAAACCACAAAACCTGGGAAAACTAGATAGAAAAAAAATGTTGAAACATGAACAGGTATTAGCTGTACAGGGTGGTCTTGGGAAATTTGTGGGGACACCTAATTTTCAGAATGGGCTAAATGGGAGGTAAATTAAGTACTACTTTTGACTGCTGAGAAGGTCTAACATTTTGACATTTCAACATAAGTTATGAAAATAAGCACTGGAGAGACATTTGCTATTCTTTAAATTTTCTATGAAATAAAACTCAAAAGAGTATTATAATGCCTAGTCAGTTTTATCCTAAAAGGCAGACTGGTAAGAAATCCTCGAACTTGTTTCTAACAAGAAAGGGGCAATCTACATCCAATACATCCTTGCCCAACTCCCTTGGCCCAGCAGGGACAGTGGTGTGGCCCAGTGGCTCCATGAGAACCTGTGGAACCTCTTATTCAACCAAGCTTCACTGATCACCTACAAAACACCAGGCATCATGACAATTACAATGAACAATTATTGAGCGCTTATTACATGCTAGGCAGTATGTGAAGCCCTTACATGTTTTCCCATTTAATCCTCCCAAAAATCCTGTAAGGGCACTAGGATTTTTCCCACTTTAAAAATAAGATGATTGAGGCCTCTAGAAGAATTAAGTAATATGAGTCTTGGGGGTCTCTAGAGTCCTCAAATGTAAGCACTAAAATTATGCTACAGGTTTGATGGGATGAAACAGTGCCTACCTTTCTGGATCTTACATTAAAGTAAAAGTAAAAATAGAGGCGCCACTATCTCCAGAATTAAGGAACACAGTGAATATCCATGACTGGCTCACACCCAACACCCTCATTGAAGGAGTGGGAAGTGGATTTGTTAATCTCGGGGGTGGGGGTGGGGGGTATTCCTGGAGAAGGGCAAAGAAAACGAAAATAACACAGAAGGATCCCGAAACCATGACTTCCACTCGCTCTGCTTCCCTGAAATGCAGGCCACCCTCTCCCCAGAGAAAGGGGTGGGGGGAGATGTGGTGCTCACTCCCCTCTACACAGTGGCTTAGGGCGTGGGAACATAAACTATAAGAGACTCCAGATCGCAGAGTCCAGGGGTCACCAGCTCTGACCCTCCCAGTTTTTCAGGTCATGTCAAGGGCCTTTTTATCCAATTACCGTCCCTCACTATTGTACCAAACTGTGAATTCAGAATGGATCTTGAGTTGATGTTAGATACAGGAAAACGCTTCTTGGGAAGGAGTTACTTTGTTAGATTTTTAAAAGATAGAGACACTATACAAGCTAATTGAAAAAAACAAAAAACAAAAAACAAAAAACCCTTATATCCAACTGAACTGAAAGAGTGGGATCTATACGTGGCTTCTTGCAGAGAATTTCACCATTCTCCAATTCAAATTCTGCCCACTTCCTCTTTCCCCTAATTAAATAATTACTTAATAGTAAAACTTATCAATAAAGTATGACATTTTTAAAGGAATATAACCATAAAGTCTGACTGGTTTTTCTTTTTTAACGTTAAAAGGGGTGTGAAGTTGACTATGCAGGTGCTATGTAAAATAGTTTTTTCACTGGGTTTGGGTTTTATAGTCTTACTTCAGAAGTTCGTAAAGACATCCTTTCATAGCTGGCTGACAAATTCTAGTTGTTTTTAAATAAGCTGTAACTGAATCACAGCTTTTAACCAGAGAAGGCCCTGAAATATACAGCTTTCTTAGTAATACACATTTAACTCAACAAGGTAATGGAAAGATATAGTACAGTGTTCCATATCTTTATCCCAACACTTAAGAAAGCTAAGGCTAGAAACAGCGTACAAACAATATGCTGGTCTAATTTTAAGGATTTATAAACAACTTGCACACATGTTGAGTATGGGTCCATCATACCCAGCAACCTATTTAACTCACATGCTATCTGACCTATTGACTTCTTACTCTATAATAATTTTCAAATGCTTAAGACTGGTCTAAGGTGTGGTCAGTCCAATGGAGATGCACCTCCCAGTTCCCCTTCAAGGAAGGACTTTTGCCCCAGCACCTTGGAGTGCTGTTAGCAGATGGTCTTCAGCTATCAGACTCCTTAGGGATTGTCTTAAGGATACAGAGCTGCCTTGCCCAAGGTCATGCTCTTTCCAGGGCAGTCCACGTCCAAGGACTGATAAAAATGTGGGAAAATAAAGGACCAGCCATGTGAATTCAGTAAGAGTCAACTCTGACGGGTCAATTTCCACTCCAAAGTTCCCCCGTGGAATTGGCTGAGGCTGTAGTAAAGCTTGGCTTTTCCCTCTGCATTCTGCTTCTATGGCCTCCCTCCCACCAGAATTGATCCCATGACATGACCCTAACAAACACCCTGTATAAACTCCCTCCTGAGTCTGTTTCAAAGAGAATACAAGTCATGACTCTACAGATAAGAAAAAGGAATTCCATTTTCGAAGTGGCGCGAGTTAAGCAAAAAGGCTGAAAGAAAGCTTTTGTAATTCTTTTGTACTTTTCCTCCTCTATATGTCCTACCCTTCAGGGGGTCTTTTAAAATTCTACCTAGAAAGAGTGAGCTGATCAGCGTGGGTTCGTCTTTCACATTATTCCAATCAGATAAAAGAGCACACCAGAGGTAGAATAGGATACCTACCTGGTCAGCCTACAAACACCCTTGAACAGGATGAGTAGTATTGCTACCCGGTACTAATATATTGTATATTGCACTAATATATTGTAATATAACATATTTAGACCAGACATATTCCTATCAAATATAAGTTTAAGCCCACATCTATCTCCATCTCTCAGTCTCTCTCTCAACATAGACAGACAGACAGACACACACACACACCAAAAAAAAAACCTGATTATACTCCATGTCTCTTTTTCTTTGGTCACATGGAAAGCTGAGGTCTAACTGAAAGGTATTTCAGTATTCAGGTTCCACATACATAAGTGATAGCAGATGAAAATTAAATACAATAACCTCATTACTTTACATCCCAAACCACTACTTTAAGCCCAACATCTCCTTGAACTCCCCTTAAATATATCTCCCAGAAACACGAATACTTCTTCCTAGACTCTCTACCATTTTGGCAAGAAAAAGTACAAGAGAAAATGTTATTTTTAAAACAAAGCAAAACAAAAATAACCACTCTTATGCCCTTTATCTGAATGGCAAAAGAATATAGTAAATGAGTACTGATCTTACTACCACCCCCCAGAGATGGCCATGCTTACAATGAATTAGTTGCAAGAATACTACATGAGTTGGGACTGAATCCAGAAACAGAAAGTGAGGGTCACTTCTGTATACACTCAAATTATCCTACCTAAATGACCCTAAAGGGGTACAGGAACAAACTGGGGTCACCTTAAGGTCACCTATTCATAGGTATACAACACTTAGCGCTGAAATATATTCAAAGGCGGGTGATAAACAATATAAATGACTAGCTGTTAATTCTTAGTAAACAATAAAATATTACTTAAGTTGTGTTTATAGATTTCAAACTAATGAAAATGGTTGAACTATTTTACCTTTGATGTCAATCCAATTCTAACTACTGTTTAAAATGGTTAAAGTCATTGTAATAATAATAATAGAATAAAAGATCTTTATCAGCACATTCAAAATGTTTTCTCTAAGAGCTCCCTCTCCTTGCCAGGACTGTCCAGCTGGAAAGAGAACTTCATGGTCCTCCCCAAAAGAAACTGTCAAGGCCACCTTCCTGCTCCAGCTCCTTTAAGATTCTAAATCAATTCAAACTACTGCTCAGCAACTTCCGTCCCTTTCTTGGTCTGTCTTTCCCTGCTGAAGCACTTGGTTCTAATCAGACCACTTCCTTCCTGCTGCTTTGGTTTTTATTATCAAAGTTCTTCAATCCTTTTCACCACCCCATATGCTAAACAACTTCCACTTTTAGAAGCATATTCTCTGAGACTCCTAAAGAGAAATCAAGCTCAGATAAAGGTTTTCCATCATGAAAGTGGCCTCCAAATATTCTAGATGGGACTGTGAAGAGCCAATACTTGTCTTCAGTGGCTTTCAGCTTCTTTCTACATGGTTTCCCTTCTGAAGAGCACACTCCTACTTATCTCTGGAATGGAACCTTATCGTTCTTTCTCAGCTCCTCCAATCACAGAGAAAAGTAGCATGATAAGTAAATCCTATCTGGGGTAGTCCTGTGCCGGACAGTTAAAACCGCAGGCCTAACTGCTGTTCTCAGAAAAGGCTGCTTACAAAGTTGGCTGGTGTTTAGGAACTTGGATTTCAGGAGGGTTTCCACCATTAACTGGTAAGAGTAGTCACTGTTCTTAAACTATACAAACAATATGGTTAATACTGAATACCTACTTTTCTTCTAGGAGTCTGGAATTTGGAAATATACCAGGGATGGGGGGCGGGTTGTGACCAATACCCTTAAAAAAACCCTTGGCCTTAAGTGTCTAATGAGCCTCCCTGGTTAGCAACATTTCACAGATGTGGTCACAATTCATGGTTAGGGAAATTAAGTGCATCTTCTGTGACCACATTGGAAGAGGGCCCCTTGGAAGCCTGAGTGTGGACCCTCTCTCTTCATCCCCTGTGCCTCTTCTCTTTTCTCTTTGCCAATTGTGCATTGTTTCCTTTTGTTGCACTAAATCATAACATGAATAGAACTAGAGTCAACTTTTGTTATTCATGGCAGGTATGTTCTATAGTCACTGTGAACAACAATATATTAGCAAATACTGAACCACTGTTCCAAAGAGATATGCATATGTTTATAAATATGTGTGTGTGCTTATAGAGAGAGATTATATCTGTACACTCAGAGTATTACATTGTAAAAATGGTAAATTCTGTTTTCAAAAGAGAAAATGAAGTTCAGAAGAGTTAAGTTACTTGCCTCAGGCTACCCCATTAGCAGGAGTGAGAATTGGGATTCAAATCCCATTAACCGCCACCAAAGCTGAGCATCCATTGTGTAATAGTTTCTGTATGAGAGCAAAAATAAAAAGGCAGACAGCATTGCCTTGTTTGACCTTCGCTGGGAATGAACATGTTGGATGATTCAAATTTTCACCTCCTTACACATGTCTCTGAATAATTTGTGAATAATTGCAAAAGCATGACTACTAATTTGGGGGCTATAGATAAAATTTAGTGAGCAGGCTAGTATATGCTAAGTCTTGTGAATCCTCCTAGCAGATCACCAAACCTGGGAGTGGTCTTCAAGATTTTTGAAATAACCTCCAATGAGAGGTCTAAGTTTCCCCTTCTTGCAAAGGCATCAAAGAGGAGGAAGAATATTATTATTGGGCCAAATGGTAAGAGGTGGAGCTTCCAGTTTCACCAGCTCTTTGCATCTGCAATCACTTTGGCTTTTCCTGAGAGATTCTCTTTGGTCTCATTTCAGCTTGTTTTTGTCACCCATTCTTCAGTTCTGCTGCTTCAGTTGGCTTGATAGCCTCCCTCTTGAAAGTCAAATGGAATCTGTAGTAAAGTCCAGGAGAAAGGAAGCCTGATGAATCACCTATGTCAGCTGTCCTAGAGTCGGAGGATAAATGTCCTTTTCCTTTGGAAAATCCTTGCATCTTTTTCATGAGACAGCCTCTCAGACTGGCTATATGACCCAGGTGATGGGTCTAGAAGAAAGAAGTTAAAGGAGGCAATAGACTAGAATGGAAAATAAGTCCTTGTGACCAAAGGTGGGATAAACCTAGTTTATCATTAGTTAAAATTAGTTGCAAAGCCATATAAGAAACAACAGGCATGTATCTGATTATCTTTTTTTGCATAGTCCATCAGCAGATAGAAAGAATGTGGACTCCCCACATGGTCAGTGATTTAATCAATTACACCTATGTAATGAAGTCTTGATAAAAACTCTTGACCTATGAGGTTCAGGGAGCTTATGGGTTGGTAAACCCCAACTATACATGCTTGCAAAGGTAGCATGCCGGGAGACGACACAGAAGTTCTGTGGGTCCCCCTACTCGAAGACCTTGAGCTCACTCCAAGATCCTGCTCTATGCAGTTCTTCCATTTGGCTTTTCTGAGCTTATCTTTAATAACAAAACGGTAATCATAAGTATAGTGCTTTCCTGAATTCTGAGTCATTCTACCAAATTACTGAATCCCACAGGGGAGTTTTGGGAATCCCATATTTGTAGTCAGCAGGGGTGAAGTGCTTGGGGATATTCAGCACTTGTGGCTGGTATTTAAAGTAAGAGCAACCTTGGTGGACCATATCCTTAATTCTGTGGGGTATGAAGCTAACTCTGAGTCAGAATGGAACTGAATTACTGACCATCCAACTAGTATTAGATAGCTGTTGGAATGACATCATCTCTCACCAGCTCACTTTCTCTTCCATCAGTCTCTGTTAATATACACTGGCCCCTTTCTGGAGATGAACAGTGAATGAATGTTCTGATAAAGAAATGATTTTACATTTACCAATTATTAATAACCATCTTCTTCCATATCTCTATTATACTGTCTTATCTTTAGGCAGATTTACCTATAAACACATCAGATAATCACTTGGAAGTATCACTTAAATCACAGAAGCCCTAGAAAACAATTTTTGCAAACTATATTTTAAAATTTGGCTAACTGAAGCTTCCAGAACACTAGCTGTTTCAGCAAAACATTTTTTTTTTTTTATAAATACTATGACCTCAGACCATGAGATCAGACTTTGAGCTCAAGACAGTAGGATAATTATACATAGATGCCTCTTTCCTTCTCAAAAGTAGAATAAAATGTAAGCAAAGATATTTTTTGAAAGAGTAAATCAATCCATAGTAGTAATGAAAACACAAAGGGGTGCAATCAGCGAATAAGTCATTTTGAAGACTCTCTTTCAAAAAGAAGATAGTTGGGACTGTATTAACAAATAAATCAAAACAGAAAAAAAAGTAACTTGAAATACACGATTAAAGCTACAGATAAGAGTTCTTTCTTCCTGGCAAAGCTGAGGAGAGGCTCCAAGCTTGGAATCAATGCCTACTGGAAATCACAGAATGGCCTACAAAGAAGAGGCTGTAAGGCAGGAATCAGAACATCTGAGTGGAGAGATGTGTACAGAACAGCTAAGTCAGTTGGCCCTTTCTCCTGTCCTGTGTAGACTATGGTCTGCAGTATTTGCTCCCAGCTGAGCCCCAAGGACAGTTCTCTCTAGAGAGGAAGGCTTGCTTAGGGAGTGCTCATGGTGTTAGTGGTGTCTAGGCTAGTGATTAAATTAAAAAAGAGAGAGAGAAATAAAGAAATAAAATATATAACAGATGTCACCCCAAGGTTAAAGTTCTCTTTACTTAGTAATTCTGGGGTGAAGTTACAGCAAAGGGGTGTTGAGTCTACTTGTGTCCTCTTCTATCTGATCATATAACCTAAAGGGAAATTCACTTATTGGGATACCCACCCATTGATACAGAGTACACAGCCAGATTTCCCATTCATGAAAAAAGATTTGGGGAGACATAAACCTACCTAAATAAAATGGAAGCCGATGACAGGTACGTCTACTCACTGACACAGTCCTCTATTCATCAATATGAAGTCAATGAAGAATTAGCAGCTATGGAAAGAAAAGTTGATAGCCTATGTATAGTTTGCTAGGGGTGCCATGACAAAGTGCCAAGAATGGGTGGTTTAAACAAAAGAAAATGACTTTCTCACACTTCTAGAGGCTAGAAATTCGACATCAGGGTGTCAGCAACATAGGTTTCTTCTGAGGCCTTTCTCTTTGGGTTGTAGACAGCCTTCTCCCTGTGTCCTCACATGATATTCCCTCTATGTGTGTGTGATCTAATCTCCCCTTCTTATACGGACACCTGTCATATTGCAGGAGGGCCCACCTTAATGACCTCAATTTAATGACCTCTTTAAAGACCATGTTTTCAAATACAATCACATGCTGATGTCCAGGGAGTTAAGACTTCATTCAGCACATGAATTCTGAGGGCGCTTAATTCAGCTGATACAACATGAAAGAGAATGATTGAGATGAACAACCCAAAACTTAACCAGAGGACACAGAAATGATGCAAGGAGCATAAGGAAAACTTTAAATTCTAACGAGACCCATTTGAAGGTTTAAGTGATTTTACAACTTTAAAAACAATACTTGTGTGGGGGGAAAAGTGTAAACATTAAAGCTTATTGGTGTTTAAAGGCACAGTCCTCAAAACATAAAAAAAATCAGTGAGAAGAGCTGACTAATAGAATGGATACAACAATTTAACAGAAATCAGTAAAACATGTTGGTAAATCTAAATAAAATTCGGACTGAAGAAAAAAGGGGACTTTAGTGCAAAACAACATGAAACATGGGGAGTCTGAAGTTTAAGAATTCTAAACTTGATTTAAAATGTAAACTTAAGGATGCGTGTAAAAAATATAAGGGTAGTTTGTGGTCCAAGGTGGGTGGCCTAACTGAGCATCTCATTCTTGGGTGGGGCTGGAGTTAATTAGTTTTCTCATAAAACTGTCATATCCCAGCTCCTGGCTTTACATGAAGAGCCCACTTTCAGCCCCTCACAATGCATAGTGACCACAGCCCCAGTTCCCATATCTGCATGGGTGTTAGAGATGGTAACATATATGCTTCAGCTATCTCTGAGGGCCAATTCTACTCTCTACTATGGGCTAGTCTCTTAATTTCTGAGACCTAGAGAATTTAAGCCCCGCTAAGAATCATAAAACACGTTTTTTTTAAATGTTTCAGCTAACATTTCCGTATGTTCGAAAAAGGGAGTATGGGCACTCCCCTGTCAACTCAACTTACCATTTTCATCTAAAGGTATATATTGTATCTATAGAGAGTTAATCATGTAAAACACCTTTAGAGTGCTGATAATGTGCAAAGAATCCCTCTAAGAGTTTTAAACCTATCAGTTCATTTTATCTTCATAACAACATTATACAATAGGCACTAGCATTCCATTTTATAGACAAGAAATATAGTGCAGAGAAAGTAATTACCTGTTAAAGGTCACAGAGCTAGTGAGTCCCAGAAGCAGTTTGGCTCTTTAACTGTTAAATACTGCCCCTGAGACTTCACTGGTAACATTCAACCAGTAGTTTCCATCCCCCTCCCTCCTCAACCTTACACACACAGGTAGGACTACACCTCCCAGTGGTTAGGTGGGGGCACATGATTAGCTCTGACAGGTAAATTGTGAATGAAGCTGACATCTTACTTCTGGGCCAGAGCATTTGATTACAAAGACAAAGTCCTCTAAAGCCCTCTTAGTCTCTGGCACAATGACTAAGAATATTTGAAACGGTGGCTATTCTATCAGCCAAGGATCTTATGTTAACTATGCCTACCACTGAAACACAATGGACATGTATTGAAAGATAAAAAATACAAGTGTTTTTACTATTTTAAGCAACATATTTGGTAGCTATTTCTCATAAAAGTTATTTATATTAACAGGTAATGGCTTAATATTGTTATTTTTAAATGAATTAATATTTTACATGTGTCTTTTTAGAGGCCATACATTATGAATTAACCATACATATACACAAATGCATGTACACATATGTTAAACTTTGGAAATTTAAACTATTCTATAGAGACAGAAAGTAGATCTGTAATAGAAGGGAGAGGAAATGTAGGAAGATATGATTACAAGAGGGCATAAGGAAACTTCTGGGATTATTGATGGGTTCAAAATATGGATGGCAGTGATATTCACAGCTTATGCCAAAACTTGTAAGCTGTATACTTTAAATGTGTGAAGTTCAATGTATGTCAAACATACCACAATAAAGCTGTCAAAATGTTTATAAAATAATAATATTGGCAAATAATTATACCAATATTAACTGGCAGGGAAAAAAAGTCTCTTTCATTTCTAATGCAGTTCATATTGAGAGATATAACTCACAGAAACAAAAGACCTTAGGACTTCTCGATAATTTTCAAGAATACAGAGGAGTCCAAGACCACAAAGCTTGAGAATCACTATACGAAGTAAATACTAACCCAATGGAAGCCTAGAGTAATGCTAATAACAGAACAACAGGTCTAAAGGTGAAAAACATTAGAAATAGAGAGATATTTGTGTAATGACAAAGATCTAACTACTAAAAAATAGATAAAATAATCATGTACATATATGTAATATTTCCTGGAAATCTATAAAATAAATTGAGCCAATTACATGGGAACAATGGTAAATTTACAAGCGCTAAAGATTTTATCACACAGAGGTAGAGAGGCAATAAAAAAAGTAAGATGTGGACCACAGAATTCACAAGCCCAAAGCTTTGTCTCCTGGAATAGAGACCACACCTTCTCCTCAGGCACACATGGAGTAGTCACTAACCATTACTATTACTAAGGCTCAGAGGAGAACTTAACAAGTTCAGAAACTGATACCATATAATTTGCTGACACTTGGGCAATTCAATGAGAAGATCAACAAGAAAAAGATGGCTTGAAATGCCTATGTTTGCAAATGTGGAAACATCAACTTTAAAAATAGTATCAACTATAAGATATAGCAAACTGAAAAATAATAAAACCCCTAAATATCAATATTTGTAGAGTATAGAAGTGCTACTTGAAAGAAGATGATAGCCTTTAGTGTATTTTGGGGAAAAAATAGTGTAAAATAGCATGGGATTAAAATCCTGTTTAAAATTACTATTAACATAACTGTTTCCTGACCAAGACTGTTGCAACTAAAACAAACAAACAAAATAAAAAAAGATAGAGTCCTTTCCAAGGAAATATAAAATCTCTAATTTTTTGGGCCCACCAGGTGTTTGCACGGTGAAATCCTCCCAACCTGACCCTAAAGCCCTCTACAATTTCAACACTCTCATTACTCACTCTTCTTCCCAGCCACGAATTTCTTCTTTTGATTTCTCAAACTTCCAAGGTTCTCTCCAGGCCCTAAGGTCTTATAGGAGATACCCCTTTTCTCCCTGAAATGCTTCAACAGCCCACCACCCCTTCATTGACCAACCTCCTCCCATTTCTGAAACAGCCACCATTCAAAATCTGTCCTCCCTGTCATCCTCTGCCACAGCAGCCTGGTCTTTTCCTTGAAATACTTTGATTTAAGGAAATATATACATATACATATATATATATATATTTTTTTTTTTTTTTTTTTTTTTAAATGTCCGTCTCCCCTAACTAGACTAATCAATACAGAAAGGGATCTTGGCATGCCCTGGTGACCTCGGGGATAAGACCACTGTGGCAGGAGTCCACATACATCCTAAGGATGCCTGCCTACTTGCCTTCATTCCTGTGTGCACCTTACCTTTAAAAACAAAAAAATGGGGGATCTTGCTGTTAGTTGTTATTGATGTTTTTCAATAAGTTAAGGGCCACGCACACAGCTGGTGCTCAGTACATATTCACAGACACATTCTCCATTGCAAATGTGCTTATTTCCTCTCCCCCAAAGGGACTAAACACTCATTTAAGAGAGTGCCAACTGCTGTGCGATAGTGCAGAAACACGGGTGTAGGTGTAGATCTCTATAAAGATCTAGCCCTATCCCTACATCAAGCTCCCTTATTTTAGGCACGCTATATAGACAAAATTACAGAAGTAATAAAATAGAAAACCGAGTAATTTTACACAACTAGTGGCACTAACCTGGTGGATGCCTAGGTCACCATGCAGTGTCAGTCAGCAGTCACATCTACATGTGGACTCTGGACTCCAGGGACACTGTCCTCCTTCTCCCAAGTATCTCAACCATGTTATACTCCTTTGTACGGCCTTTGTATATGCTGTTCCCTCTTTCTGAAATGTTTTTCCCTTTAAATCTCAGTTCAAATACAATTTCCTAAAGAAGTCTTTCCTAATCCTAAACCATGTCGGACTTTCCTGTTAAGTTCTATTAGGATCCTGTATGTCACTTACCCTGGTCTCTAACTAGGTATCTGCGAGTTATCGAATACCTGTCTTTCCCACTAAAAGAAATGCCTCATGAAGGCAGGAGTCATGTCTGTAAGAGAGAATTCCAGCACAGTACTTAGCACAGAGCAGGCTCTCAAAATTTTTCAAATGAATGGAGAATGTACTAAGGAAGGAAAAATAGTATTTTGGATTTAAGGAAAAGACCTTACTAGGTCTAATAAGGCCTTTTTTTTTTTTTTTTTTTTTGGAAAAGAAACAGCCTATTTCATCTGGATAAAGGGAAGTTAATAAGCTGGTCAGTAAAATGTTCAAACATATGTACAAATGTGGGCAGAAGAGAGAGGATTCTGCTGTTGTTGCTGATTTTGCACATAAAGAGAATTTATGATGCCTTCCAGAAGATTTCAGAGGAAAGAACAGATGATCACAGGTCAGAGATGACTGAGCAGCGTTCTTCCCAAAGAGGAAAAAATGCCAGGGGTTAGGGGAAGAGAAAGATCTCATAAACTCCATTCCATCCTAAGAGTCTCTGAACTCAGTAACTTACAAGTTTCTTTACGAATGAAATACAGACTTGAGAAACCATTCCACTAATCCTAGCAGTTGGTCAAAGGCCACTGAATGGAATGTCAATAAAGGTAGTCTGACTCCAGACCAGCACAGCCACTTAGAGAAAACTGTTTTGCTCCTGGACATTTATGTGGGTCTAAATTTCAAATTTGGGAGTAGGGGCAAGGTTCCTACATCAATTCATAAAAGTCCATTTGACTTGGAAAGTACCTGATGTCACAGGAAATGCATTCAAAGTGCTGGGCACACTCTCCTGGGACCTTGCTCTGGGTGGCAGATTGAGACATCTCTATGCCAAGTAGCAGGAACTCCCTACACCTCCAGTCATTTTATATTGTCTTTAAAGGAAAGCAGTTCTGCCTGCCTGGTTCCTTTAAAGGGCAAACATAGTTAAGTCCTGGGGTACAGCATCAGAAAACATCACTGCAGCCAGTCACCCACTTCCATAGTGACAAAGGTCACAGCACAGGGCTGGAAGGCATCCTTTAAACAGTTCTTCTAATCCGTCTACTTGTCTAATGTGTGACCTCACCACCAGGAGGCCAGGTGAGAAAGGGCCGCGCACTACATCACAGAGGCCCATGCCGGGATGAGGCTAAGCACTCTGCAGCAATCTGGACTCTCAGTCTTTTGTCTGTGTTCCCTAAATGTCAGTGTCTCAAATACTTTCACAATGTTTTACCATGTTCATTTCATCTGCACCATATGTGCTTAATGTTTTTCTTTCTATCAATTATTCCTTTTCTGTTTATACAAGTTAATTGAATAAGGAAACTTGGTATCGTTGTGAAATCACAGGTTTCAAATGTCAGTCATTTTTATTTCTATCACACATTGCAATTTTTGTCTAGTTGCGCTGGTAGAGTAGCGGTTTGGTCAGCCGCCTTAAATCCAGAGCACAGTCCACACACGTAACAGGGACGCCACTTCCTGTCCCAGGGCTGGAGGAGTAAGCAAAATGTACAACTAAATAAAATAAATAAAAGTGCTTCTTTCTCCTCCTCTCACCCTGCCTGCCTGCCTCTGCTTGCATTCATTCCTGCCTGTACCTTTCCAAGGGAGGGAGGGAGGGAGGGAGGGAGAAAGGGAAGAATGTCTAACTATTAAAATGCAAACTGCTTCTCTGGATATTACCTAAAACCAGCTTGCCTACATACTTAGGGAAATTCTGATAACCAAATACTCCACACAAAGATACCGTCACCAAATTGCCCACACATTTCATCAGGACAAGATTACATTCTGTTATCAAAGGGCTAAATAAACAGTTTAGGAGGCTTTCATAAAGGCTGAGTAAGGCACCAGAATTGCAAACTTCTATGAAGTCTGCTTTAAAGAAACCTATTCAAGATGCTCCAGGAGTTATAGACACAAAGATGAGTACTTAATATACATTTTTAGCAAAGAATGGTTAATCTGAATTCATTGACAATTGACAAAAAGACATCGTTATTACTTATATTAGTTTCTTATTCTAACAAGTATCAGAAACTTACTGGCTTAAAAAAACACACACATACTCCTTTTCTAGTTCTGGAGCTCAGAAGACTAAAATCAGCTTCGTGAGACTACAATGAAGGTGTCCCTCCAGAGGCTGGGGGAGAACTCACTTTCAGGCCTTTCTGGTTTCTAGAGCGGCACTCCCTACATCTCTTGGCTCCTAGTTTCTTTATCTTCAAAGCCAGGAGAATAGCACCTTGCTTCAGCGGTCACATGACCTTCTTCTGTGCCAAATCTCTTTCTGCCTCACGTTTATAAGGACATTTGTGATTGATTATATTTTGGCTCCAATCACATAATTAAATCCTAATTTATTAACAAATCAGGATAGCCCCTTTTGCCATGTAAGTCACAGATCCCAGGGGTCCTAAACTTGCAGTACAAACATCTGCTGAGGGGTCTAACACAGCCTTACAATAGCAATTCAATGAAGTATATAAGAAATCTTCCAATTTTTTGTGTCCTTCAAGGAGCATTTTCCAGCTCTTTCCAAAGACAGACTGGTCTCTTCAACCTCAGAACTGACACTCTCAAAACAAGTGAATTTCTTTGTCACCTTGGTTTCTTCTGTAAATCAATGAAGTGCTCAAAGATTGACAAGAGAAATATCAAAAGAATTGGCCAAATATCTGAACATCAAAAAGAATGACAAGGACTGACACACGCCAGGAGAGATTTGAGAATCAACTTGTTCTTGGTGCATTTTCATCCATCAGAACCATGCCTCTGTGGTTCTTTCTTGGTGATGACTTGAAGGTTTGGTCAATGCCAGAATTAGGTCTCAGAACCATCTACTTTAATCAAGTCAATCCTGTTCTTATTTTGATGTTCTTTTCAAAAGGTCCTGTCTTCTGGAGCATGAATGTAAAGGAATTTCTTAGTAAACCAGTGCCACAATTCTTTCTGGAATAACATCTGGGTGGTCTGACATGAACCCTTTGTGCCCAGCCAGCCATAAGTTCTGTGGCTCCATGAAGTGATGTCCTCGGCTCAGCACTCAGCCCTGCCATCCCCCACACTTTCATCCACTCCCCAAGTCCCACGGCCACGTCTCCATCACGGGCATTTTCAATTAACTGCTAATCCTTCTCCTAATTAGACTTGGTCACTGGCATCAGAACAAGGTAATTATTGGTGTTGGTCAGGCCCTTATTTAACTCTATATGAGAAGACTGGAATTGAATTCCTAAACTGATGATAATTCAAACCTTTGGCTTTGTGGTTATGTTCTAAGTATGATGTTTTTGTTTGTAAGGTTTTGCTACTTGATTCGAAAATGGCCTAGCTGGCCATTCTCTTAGCCTATTGTTTCTCTCGTTTACTGAAAACCAAAAGAACAACTCAGTAAATCAAATGCAGATATTTATAGCAAAGGTGGAGTCAGTGTCCTTGACTTCTCATTATATAATCAGGCCACAATAAAAATCCAGATGAAGTGCAAGACTGTTCTTAACACCTACAGATATAATGGCCTTTCTGATTCTGACAATAGGCACAAAGGCTGATTATAGTTCTGTCTGTTTTTATCCTGAGATAATTCCTATGAAAGAAAATGGCTGACTCTGCCCCATTTCTGAGAAGCGAACGTGCACATTAGAAAACCACCAGCCTAACTGCCATCTCTCTGGGAGGTCACCACAGAGAAAACCCAGCTTATTTTGGCAACCAATGGAAAAATACCTCATGTTTGTCTATGTACACATGTACACATCCAGGTCTGGAATGGAGATGGACTGTGGAGGTGGGAGAAGTAGAGAGGAGTGGGGTAAAATGTGTGATTAGAAGTCTCTGACTAGCATACCAGATATACATATACACGTAACAATGTGTTCTTCTGTGCATGTGTGGGCTTTGTATATGCAATGTGAGTATATGAGAGGCAGTATAAAAATGTGGCAATATAAGATAACCTTGCCTATATTCCACAAGCATAGTCCACAAAGGCAGTACACTGCAATTATCTGAGAAGCTTTTAAAAATCCTAATGCTTGGGTCCCCCCCTTCTGATCTAGTTGGCACAAAGTACTGTGGTAGGCAGAATAAGGACCCCGCCCCACAAAGATGTCTACATCCTATTGCCTGAAACCTTGAATAGGTTAGGTTACATGGCCAAGGAGCATTAACATCGCTGACAGAATAGAGGTTGCTAAGCTGATGTTAAATTAGGGAAATTGTCCTGATTACCTGAGCGTGCCCAAAGGAATCACAAAGGTCCTTAATAGTCCAAGGGGAGGCTAAAGACCTTGGTGGCGTGATGTGATGTGAGAAGGACTCCATGTATTGTTGGCTTGAAGATGAAGGAGGGATTCATAAGCCAAGGAATATACACAGCCTCCAGAAGCTGGAAAAAGCAAGGGAGTTAATTTTCCCCTAGGGCCTCCAGAAAGGAATGTGGCCCTAATGACACCCTGGTTTAAGCTCACTGAGACCTTGATCAGACTTCTGACCTACAGATCTGTGAGATCCTAAGTTTGTGTTGTCTTAAATCTGTGGTGACTGGTTCAGTAACAACTGAAAACCAACACAGGTATGGCCTAGGTTTTGGGAAATTTAAAAGGTCCCAAGGTGATTCTAACATACAGCAAAGTATGATAACTACTGAACTGGCGGACATGCTGGTATGACTATTTATGCTGGAAAAAGTATGGTGATCTCATCTGAGAAGTCAGCAAGTCATCCCATTAAAGTTTGCACCATCTGTTGCTAACCACCTACCCCCAGCTTACTATACAGTGACTTATCTGCACATACAGAGAATGTGCACGCTTTCCCAGGAGCTGGCCAGAGTCCTTCTGGTCTGACCAACTGAATAGGCTAAATTTTCCTTGGGATAAAGAACAATGATGTATATGATAGGCAGGCTTTCTATAGAGCTGATTTTCTTACTAATACTGTCTTTCAGGGAAGGAACTGAAGAATAACTGAATTACATGGAAATATAAAAATCAGCACATACATGTAACACTATCAGGAAAAGGACTAAATTATCTTCCTCTCTGTGCTTAAACTTAAAAACTGCTGTAAAAGTTATAAAGACAGAGGGCTTCTCCATTCACTCTAGTGATCTATTTATTTATGATAAACGGATAGGTGTTTTATTTATGACAGATAATGCTACTGTGGGAACAATGAACTCATTCTTCATAGAAATGAAGAAAAGAAGTACTAATACAGTTTGACAGATTACAGCAAGCATTTGCCCACTCCACGCACACTCACACATGATAATGTCTCTTGGAAGTTAAATCTATCATGAGCCTCCATGGCACTATAACTAAAGCCTAAAACCTTAGAATCATGCACTTTTTGTTTTTCTATCCTTACTTTGTTTTTCTTACAGAGGAAGCTAGCATAGTAAATGAAGTAGTCATGTTAGAATCCAAAGTGGGAATTTCTTTCTGTCATTTATAAGAGATGTGACTTTAGGGGATCCATCAGTCCTGAGCTTTATCGCCAACAAAGAAAACACTGCCTCCACAATGCTGTATACTAATTAGCTGGAATGACATGTGTGAAAGTGCTTAGCACACAGTTAGGGCTTTCAAATAAAGGCTTAGCTTCACTGAAATGCAACTATTCTTAGGCTCACACAAATCTGCAATGGTGCAGAGCACTGCTGAGCTCCGTATATATCTCCAACTGTCTCCAAGGTCTTCACTACAATCTCTCACTGGCCTCTAATTGAACAAGTCCCAACTGGACTTAGGATCCCCACTCACAAACCAGCGACCTTCCCATTTCCCCTGACTGTGCCCATCACGCTGAAAGTGCTGTCGGCCCCTCACATCCATCTTCTCTTTATTCCCACAGCTGTAACTCTCATTCAGTCTCCTGTCCTCACACCATACACATCAAGCACAAGAGCCGTTCGGGTACATTCCCAAATCATCCTGCCTGTGGTTGGTAAATTAATCTTTGCTCAGCTGGGTTTGTTGCACCAGGTCCTGAACAAAGATCTTCAAGCAATGTTTTGCCCTGGAGTCTGGGCACTGACGATGGAAGAGGGGCCAACTCCATCGGGTATGCAGACAACACAGAGACCCCACTGCCTCGGGGTGCCTCACAAGTGCACTCGGCAATTCCACCATGTTTCACATAGATGAAAGATCTTGTGATAAATGGATCATAAAACAAAGTACTTTTAAAAAGCTGTTATGGAGAAGTAGATATTTTTAGAATCAATTTCTTCCCATAATATTTAATAACTATAATCTAAATCTGCCAGCTGCATTAAACTAAAATAAACTATCGATGTTAAACCACTTTACATGTTCTATAATAGTAAGGTCATTTAAAAACTATTCAAGCCTTTAGTACTAACACTAATAAATGGCAAATTTCGTTAATTACAGATGTGCTCTTACCATTTTGTTCATCCAGTTCATTTCCAATTTCCCGTCCCATTTGTTTTTGGCGACTAATGATAGAAGAGAGGGCATCAAGGCCTGCATCCTGTTCTAAAAGAAAAAGTAAGACAATTAACTAAAATTCAAAGAATGACAATTAAAGTCCAGGTATGTAACACAATTCAATTTATAATAAAGCAACATTTTAAATCAGTTAGAAGAAAGAAGAGGTAACATTAATGGGGAAAAAAATTAAATTAAATATCTACCACACACCTTAAACTAATTTCCAGATGAGTTAATTTTTTTAATATTAAAATTGAAATAATACACTTAATAAACACTGTAATAATAAATACTTAAACTTTCTGATACTTAACATATAAAGAATAAATGCAAATCAACAGGAAAATGTTTAATATTCGATTTTTTAATGTGCAAAGACATAGACAGGAAATTTACAAAAGAACAAAATAAATATTTGACATCACCACTCATTTTTAAAAATACAATAAAAAATAAGGATGAGATTTCATCAGATTACCAGATTTTTTAGAACTAAACAGAATGCGAATACCAAAGGCTAACTAGGAGCTCCTAAGTAGAACGTAATGCAAGATAGCTAATACACCTACCTCTCTAGATAACAAAATGTGCCTCCCTTTCTATCAGTTCTGTGTATAGAAATGTATGAAAGAAGACATTCAGAGTATCCATGGTGTGTATGCAAGTATAGTCTTTGAAACATTGTTTTCTGTGCTGGTTATCATTCGATTGCCTCTCAGCTCCAAATTCACTCTTTTTGACTGGCTATGAAAAAGGATCTGGACCCTCTAAGTATTTCTCCTTTGTCTGCGCTCAGCAGGGGAGACTGCAGAGACATTGCAAGAGGACAGAGGTTTTGCTCCCAGTCTCCAGCTTGCTTTCCCGACAGCCTCCTACGGTGCTTATGACTCTTTGAAACACCCAGCTACTTCAGTGTACAGTGGTCAGCAGCATCCCAGAGGCAGCAACTCCTTCCGCGGCACCCCTTCCTTAGGCAGTTTGTCCCCAGTTAGATACTTCCCAGTGAGGAGTATTCCTTGGTGCTCTGGAGGGAGAATTTTCAGTGGGATCCACCAGCTCGGCACCAAAACAACGTCTCATAAATCCAGAGAACCCCAGCTATACCCACTTCAACAAGACCCACATCTCAATCCTGGAACCTGGGGAGCTTCCTTGGTTTCTCTCTTCCCAAGAGGTAGTAATTACAACTGTTCTCTTTACTTCTTGCCAGCTAGGCCCTTGTTAATCCAATCCTCTGAAATTCTGTTAAATTTTCCCTGTTTGGATTTCTTCCTCCTGATCAGGTTTACACTGATGTACTTATAATAGCAAAAAATGTGCAACTTCCTGTATGCCCAAGCACAGGAAGTTGCTTAAAAACATATAGTAAAACACTGTACAGTCATTAAAAATTATACTGTATAAGTCGATACTGAAAGTTTCATGATAAATAAAAAAAGGAGGATATAATGTATAGCGAAATAACATTTTTGTTTTTAAAAATAAAAAAGGATTACTTTCATAGATTTTGAAAAAAGAGAAAGGAACTCAAGTTGTTCAAGATCTTTTAAAAGTATTTTTTTTTTTTTAAGCCTGGGCAGTCTTGGTGACCTCTTCGTAAGAACTTTCTTTCCCTTTGTTTGCAGGTGCATTGGGAAGAACACTCTGAGGCTGAATCTTTCTACCCCAAGCGATATGGCAGATGAAGGTAACATGACCGCTATAGCTTCATTTGTTGATGAGTTCTTTTATATGGCTGTTTCACATAAAAACACATCCTCAAAGCAGGAATCACAAATGTCCTCTGACCCAATGCCACCTTAACATTTACTCTACATTTTTCCTAGTCTTTTAATGGAATTAAGCCATTACACTTAACTCTTTAATTCATCTGGAATTTGTTTAAACTAATGGTGTGAGGTAAAAATACCCTAGTGACTTTTTCTGACACTATGTACTCTCTTTAACCATACAAACAACTTACTGTGTCCAGGGATCATTCTAAAGGACTATTTTATAGTGAAATCACTTTATAATGAGGTCCTGTTGGTCTTGAGTAACAACGTGTTGGATGGTCGCCAAGATAAATCTATCATCATCCTAGTGCTGCTATAGGATGACCGATGTTATAGTAAAATTTCAAGTGCATCCGGGGAAAAATCTATATATGAGAATGAGGGTCAAATGTCAATGTGGAGTAAAAGGTAAAACAATTTTAAAGATAAAAGGAGATTCCTCTATAGTTTTCATTAGAAAATGTCATTAGAGACCAAAGCTATTTTATCTAGTAGAGATATAGATTATGAACGAAAAATACCTCTAATAGACTCTTTTCTCTCTTGACTCATTGGTCTGACTTAACTACCTAGAGGTTATCTCTCTAATGCAGAATAGACAGAAGGTTAAAAATTCTGCTCCACTCAAATCACTCTATAAAAACCTAGCACCTCCTCACTTGTCTTACTGATGCAATAAATTTTCATCTCGCAATGTAATAATAATCATAAAATGACAACCTGCATTTTTCCGAGTCCTATGGCAATATTTCTAAGGGGAGGTAGTCTGACCATCTTGAGACAATGAACAAAACAAAATACCACTACTCACAAAAATATAAACATTCAAGAACTACGCTGAACCATGCAAAACTACTATGCTATCTTAATGATAGCTCACTACTATATAATATGTTCTACCTATCGCATAACCTAGTCACTACATCACAAGAGATGATTCGCAACATACTGCACCCTATTAATACTTCAATTTTATAATGGTGCTAATTTTTTAAAAATGGAGACTCATTGTCTACACAGAATAATGCACCCCCGCCCCCTGCCCCAAGATGTCCATGCTCAAATGACTGGAACCTGTGAAAATGAAACCTTACATAGCCAAGGAAACTTTGCAGATATGATTAAAATTAAGAAATTTGATATGGGAGATTATGCTGGATTGTCCAAGTAGGCCAAATGCAACCACATGAATTTCAAAAAAGAGAACCTTTCTCAGCTGTGGTTTAAGAGATAAGAAGGGTCAGAGAGAGGCAAACTACTACTCTGAGATTGAAGAAGGGAACCGTGAGCTAAGAGATGTGAGTAGCTTCTAGAAGCTAAAAAAGGTAAAGGAATGAGTTCTCCCTTAGAATCTCCAGAAAGGAAACCAGGCCGGCCAATCCCTTAGTCTTAGCCCAGCGAGACCTGTATTTAACTTGTGACCTATGGAACTGTAAAATACATATTTAAGTCATTAAATAAGAGCTGAACTTACCCTGAACACTAGCTGAGCACATGACAATGGTCCCAAGGGCCTGGACTCTGTCTTCTTTCCCTATGTCTTTGCCTAAATTTGGAGTCCAACTATTGGCACAAAGGAAACACTTAGCTGCACTTCCTGGATAAGGGGAAGTAAAGAGTCCATGGAGCAAAGATGAGGTCCAGCTGGATAAAGTTACTCACTATGATGGAAAGACCGTCCTAAAGAAGAACTTGGATTTTTCTCTGTTTGTTTTAAGATTTTAGGAAAAGAATCCTGGTGAAAGCAACAAGAAAAGGTACTTTTCAAAGAAAGCTGTGTGTGACGGTATGATTACAAGGATTCTAGCCACCTTCCCCACTCCTATTTCACAAGGACATATACAGGGAGGGACCTAAGAACACAGAAATTCAGAATAATGCATAACTTTCTGCTAGAATCTAGAGAGAACAGCTATAAGAATAGATGCAAGTAATTAAGAAACCCCATCAACAGAGACCTCCTGAGTGAAGGCAGAATAACGCTTCATACCTTCTCCAATCAAAACATAATCTTCCTTTACTCCATTCTCAAGGATTTCTGAGGTGATTCAGTTATTGTCATCATCCTACCTGGCTTCTGAGCAATGTACATTTGTGCTTCAAATTACATCTAAGTAGAACAGAAGCTACCACTGGTTAACAGGTTGCAATGAGGTTTTAACTTTTAGGTTAGGAAAAGAAGCCATTCATTGCCTAGTGTCTAAGTTCTACTAATACACGGTTATTTTAGGATGATTTTCAAAGTGTTTTTAAGGGTCAACAAAAGTACAGAAAAGCTAACAGATTCCATGGGCCAAAGGAAGTTAGTAATGACCCTTCACCATTCTTTATTTTTATCTAGTGCAGGACCGGACAATGAAGCAAAGCCAGAACAACCAACTTGGCACATCACCGTGGTTCTTGAAACAGGGAAAAGGCAAACCGGGTTTTAGGTAAAGATTACTTCCACGTTTGTGTTTATCCTTGAAAGACAGCTCGCTAGGAAAGCAGACCAGGATCTAGCATTCCAAAGCACAAAGGTAAGAGTGAAAAAACAAACTGGTCTACAGATGTGCTGCTTCCCAGCCCGTACGGGCCTCCATAAGGCCCCAAGGCCAGCAGGCTTTCAAAAGGTGGGCATCTCAGTGAGTGTGCTGTCTGTTTTGGAGACTCAATGATAAAAACATGCAGGTAGGGTACGCCCTGTGGCTTGGGAGGCTGAGACAGCTAGTGGGGTGGACTATGTAAAGCCCAAAGATTCTGGTTCCTGAGAGTGAGGCGGCCACAAAAAAATGAAACACATCAATCAATAAAATGTTTCTTCCTCTCCTCCCACCCCCTCCCACCCCCTCCCTCTTTAAACAAACAACAACAAAAACTTGCCAGTGGCCTCCCTTTATACCCAACCTAGAGCAATGTCTCAAAGCAGCAGCTTCTCAGTGACAGGATACCTTTTCCCGAATGAACAGCTTTTCTGGTCAAAGAGCAGCAATACCAGCAATTTCATTGTTATTAGCTAGCAAGACACTCCTTCCAGGAATTGTGAATCCTGAAGAATAAAGCAGTGCACATGAATGGCTGTGCTCTTTGAGAACCTATGCCACTCTTAGTATTTTCACTTTGCTTCAAACATGGTAGTAGGGGAAGTATGTGGATCGAAGGGAGGCCCTGTGTTTCAGTTACTGCATAATATCACTGTGAAAATGGATTCAAAATTAGAATTAGATTTCTGCTTCTGGCCAAGCTGGCCTGCTGGGACCAGATTTATTTCTGGTCTGAAATAACTGGGAGAGGCAGCGGGGAACACAGACAAAACATACAAAACAACAGTTTCAAGATAGACACATCAGGAAATGGACAGTGATCCCTGAGAAAGGGAAAACAAATAAGACAAGACTTGATTGCCCTAGATTATTGTCTTGAGAGAGTTCCCAGGCCGTGGTGTAAGGATCGGGAACCAGGTGGTGCCCAGCAGCCTCCCTGAGTTGAGAAGAATCCAAGAGGTCAAGGTGTCTAAAGCATTCAGGGCACAGGATCAGAAAGAGCTTCATAGAGAGAAAGCTGGAGATCTGCACAGGGTGTATCTTGAATCTTCAGCTGAATATCGATCAGGGCAGGTGTACGAAGAAACTAACCAAGGAAAGGGCAAGAACTATCCAAAAGGGTTAGAGAGATTGTTCCTCTGAGCTCAAAGAGGATTGAATATAATTCCTATCCCTACCAACCAGGTCACCGAACAATTCATGGGGCATTGGAGGGGGTACTTCAAATGGTCTCTAGCTCAGCAGTGAGGGAAATAAACCCTAGGCTGGAGTCAGCACACGTTTTCTATAAAGAGCCAGATAAGAAATATTTGAGGCTTCATGTGGTTCTAAATCTATTTACATTCATATGGTCTCTAGAGCAACACTTCAATTCTGCCATTATAGCAAGAAAGCATCCTGCTATGATACATAAAATGAATACATAAAACGAGTGAAAATGGTTGTGTTCTTGTAAAACTATTATGGACACTAAACTTTACAAAGTTTTTTGTAAGTCATAAAATATTCTTCTTTTGACTAGTTTTCAACCACGTAGAAGTGGAAAACCCACATTTATCTTGCAAAATATAAAAAAGATGGCAGGCCAGACACAGCCAACAGGTAATAGTTTACTGATATCTGTTCTAAAATAAACACTGCTCTGGTGCACCTTACAAAGCAAGAGCCAGATAACTAGAACTGTACCCAACAAGCAAATCTCGAGAATATTACTAGAAATGCAAAAATATCCAGTACTATACAAAGGAAAATTCACAATATCTGACATGTAAGTACTCGTCTCCCTCCGCAAGACTAGAAACAAGGCAAGGATATCTGCTCTCACTATTTCTATACAACATTGTACTGGAGGTTGTAGCAAGTATAATAAGACAAGGAAAAAAAATGAATAAATAAAAGCCATCCAAACTGAAATGAAGAAGATATATTAATTAAAAGACAGACATTATAAGAATGGATCAAAAAAGAAGAGTGAACTCCATGTTGTTTATAAAAACCTCATTTTAAATATAAAGATACATATGGATTGAAAGTAAATGGATGAGTGTACCCTGGTGGCCTATCAGTCTAGTACAACCTGGGTGTGGTCCACATATATCCCGAGGTCCCTGGTTCAAGACCTGAGGTGGCAGGGAACAACCAAGATGAACAACTAAATAAAATAAAGTGCTTCTTCTTCTTATCTCCTCCTGCCTGCCTGCTCACCTTCATTCCACCTATGTCTTTCGACAACTACTGATCATCATCTGATCTACATGTCTTTCGACAACTACTGATTATCATCTGATCTACAAATGTGGTGAGGTCGACAATCGAACTATCAAAAAGGCTGAGAAGGAAGCTGCTGAGGTAGGAAAGGGCTCCTTCCAAAGTTTGCCTGTGTGGTGGATAACCTGGAAGCTGAATGTGAGCATGGTTATCACTACTGATGTCTCCCTGTGGAAATTCCAGACCAGCAAGTATTATGTGATCATCACTGATGCCGCAGAAGACAGAGACTTTATCGAAAACATCGTCAGGGCCACGTCTCCAGCTGACTGTGCTGTTCTGACTGTTGCTGGTGTCAGGGAATATGAAGCCGGCATCTCCAGGAATGGGCAGACCCAGGAGCAGGCCCTTCTGGCTCACACTCTGGGTGTGAAACACTCATGGCTGGTGTGAACAAAATGGATTCCATGGGCCACCCCACAGCCAGAAGAGACGGGAGGAAATCGTTAAGGTTTCAGCACCTACATTAAGAAAACTGGCGACAACTGACATAGCGGCATGCGTGCCAATTTCTGGTTGGAATGGTGACAGCATCCTGGAGCCAAGTGCTCCTGCGCCTGTTGTAAGGGCTAGAAAGTCACCCTTAGAGATGGCAGTTTCAGTGGAGTCACTCTGCTTGAAGCTCCGGATGGCATCCTGCCACCAACTTGTCCAACTGACAAGCCCTTGCACCTGCCCTCCAGGATGTCTGCAAAGTTGGTGGTGCCGATCCCGTCCCTGTGAGTGGCGTTGACACGTATTCTGGCGCCTGGTATGGCGGCCACCTCTGCTCCAGTCAGTGCTCAAAGTGAAGTAAAATCTGCTGAAATGCACCACGGAGCTTTGAATACAATGTGGGCTTCAGTGTCAAGATGTGTCTGTCAAAGATGAGCATCGTGGCAATGTGGCTGTGACAGCAAAAAGGACCCACTGACGGAAGCAGCTGGTCTGACTGCTCAGGTGGTTATTCTGAACCTTCCAGGTCAGTTCAGTTCACAGGAGAGGCTCCTGTGCGGGACTGTCACACAGCTCACACTGCCTGCAAGCTTGCTGAGAAGGAAAAGACTGATGGGTGTTCTGGGAAAAAGCTGGAAGATGGCCTCAGTCTTGAAATCTGACGATATCTTTGGTATGGTTCCTATGTGTTTATAGCCTCTCTGACTGTCCTCCTTTATGCCGTTTTGTGTTCACGACATGACACAGACAGGTGCTGTGGGTGTCAGCAGGCAGCGGACAAGAAGGCAGCTGGAGCTGGTAAAGTCACCAAGTCTGCCCAGAGAGCTCAGACAGCTAAATAAATATTATCCCCAATACCTGCTATCCCAGTCTTTATGAGCAGTGGAAAAATGGTGTCAGAACTGTTTGTTTCAATTGGCCATTTAAGTTTAATAGTAAAAGGTTATTTAATGATAACAATGCATTGGAAAACCTTCAGAAGGGGAATACTTTGAGGATTATTTGTTTTTTTATTGAGTGGTAGCTTCAAATTATAAGTTTTTAAAATCAGTAATGGAAACAACTTAACTAAAAATCTGTCACAGAATTTTGAGACCCATTAAACCAAAGTTTAATGAGAAAAAAAAGAATAAATGGATGAGCATATCCTGTGTCTCAGGTAGTTGAGATGCTGATGCACCAAACAACCCAGGTTCAAGACTCAGTGGGTGGGGGGGATGAAAAACTAAAGAAAGATGCTTCTTCCTCCTCTTCCTTCATTCCTTAAAATGCTTCTTCCTTCTATCACCTCTTTCCTTTCTCTCTTAAAAAAAATTAATTTAAAAAAACAAATGGATGGAGATATACATACCATGCTAATACAATCATCAAAGCAATGCAGATGAAGCTATATTTCTTTCAGACAGAGCAGAATTCAAAACAAAAAATAATCAGGGATAAAAGAGGCATTATACAATGACAGGGAGGTCAATTCTCCAAGAAGACATAGTAATGCTTACCACATACATGCCAAACAACAGAGCATCATACTACATGAGGAAAAACTGACAGACTTCAAGGAGAAATAGATATAATTCATCATTATAGTTGGAAACTTCAACACTCTCTATCAGAAATGGACCGAGGCAGCAAGCAGAAAATCAGGAAGGACATATAACACCACCACCATGAATCAAGTGACCACAATGGACATCTATAGACCGCGTCAGGCAACAACAGCAAAATCACATTTATCTCAAGCTCACATAGAGCATCCAAGAAAACAATTCACATCCTGGGCTATAAAACATGCTTTAAGAAATTTAAAAGAACAGAAATCATGCAATGTTTACTCTCAGATTATAATAGAGTTAAACTAGAAGTTGATAACAAAGATAACTGGAAAAATCCCCAAATATGTGAACACTAAACAGCACACTTATATATAACACGCAGATCAAAGAAGCAATCACAGAATAAATTTAAAAATATTTCGAGCTAAGTGAAAAACAACTTAATCAATATTTATGGGATGTAACAAAAGCCGTGCATAGGGGGAACTTTATAGCACTGAAAGCATATATTAGAAAAGAAGAAAGATCTATTATCAATAATTTAGGCTTCCATTGTAGGGAACTAGGAAAAAAAAGCAAATTAAATCTAAAGTGGCAAAAGAGAAGAAATAAAATTAGAGAGACATCAATGACATTGATAACAGAAAAGCAACAGAGAAAAAAAAGGTAGTTATTTGAAAAGATCAATAAAATTTATAAGCTTCCAAATAGGCTAAGAAAAAAAGAGGACATAAACTCATACTATCAGAAATAAGACATCACTACAGATTCTGTGGACATTAAAAGGACAATAAAGAAATTTTATGAACAACTTCCATGCCTGAAAATTTAATTCTCTAGATGAATAGTCTGATTCTTGAAAGACAGAAGCTGCCAAAAATTCAGACAAGAAGTAGACAACGTGAATATGATTAATTTATTAAATAATTGAATTAACAATTAATAAACTCCCCAAACAGGAAAAGCACCTGGACCAGATGGGTTCACTAATAAATTCTATCAAACTTTTAAGGAAGAAATTATACCCATTCTCTATAATATCTTGCAGGTGACAGATGCAAAGGGAATAACTTCCAAATTCATTCTATGAGGTCAAAATTATCCTAACACCAAAATTAGACAAAGATATTACAAGAAAACTATAGATCAATATCCCTTATAAACTTAAATATAAAAATCTCAAAAACATCTAAAACTTTTATACACCACATTCAAGTGGAATTTACTCCAGCTATGCAAGATTGATGTTCAACACCTGAAAATCAATTAACGTGATATATCACATTCACAGGCTGAAAAAGAATCACAAGATCTTATCACTAGATGCAGTGAAAGTATTCAACATAATTCATTATTTATTAACAATACAGGCTGTCAATCTACATGGAATAAAAATAGAAACTTCCTCAACTTGATAAAGAACATCTACAAAAACTCTATAACATCACACTTCACTAAGATGAAATAAAAGGCAAAGACATCCTCTCTTACTACTCCATACTCACACACACATCAAAAGAAAGCAGAAGCTATATTAATTTCAGCAGAGTAGACTTCAAGTAAAATTATCAGGGATAAAAGAGGCATAACAATGATAATGGTGTCTGTTCTCCAAGAAGACATAACAATCATTACTGTGTCTACACCTAACAACAGCATATCAAATACATGAAGCAAAACATTAAAGATATGTGCAATATGACAACATTTCTTTCAACAATGGGCTGCAAATATGACAGCGGTGCTTATATATAACCTAGATATGTGGGAGACTATTCCATGTAGTTTTTTATAATTATACTGTATGACATTCGCACAACAAAATCACCTAACTGCATTTCTCAGGCTATATCCTTATCACTGATGTTACTATACTGGAAATTCTAGTTAGATTAATAGGACAAGAAAATAGGAAGCATATAGGTTGAGAAGAAATAAAACTTTGTTTGCAGATGACATGATCGTCCTGTAGAAAATTCAAAAGAATCAACAAAAAATACCCTGGAATAAACAGATATTATAGCAAAGCTGCAGGAGAGATGATTATACACAAAAATTAATCACTTTGCTATACACTAACATTGAGGGGAATTTAAAATTGAAAACAAAACTGTATATATTAACTCCCCCCAAAATGAAAAAGAAAGAATTCTAACAAGTATGTATAAAATCTGTAACAGGAAAACTACAAAATCAATTAATGGAATCAAAGATATAAATAAATGGAGAGATATTCCATATTCATGCACAGAAAGACTCAATATTGTTAATATCAGTTCTTCTCAATCCTGTATATATTCAATGTAATTTCAATAAAAATACCAGCAAGCTATTTTGAAGATATGGCAAACTGAAGAGCAAAGTTAGAGGATAGCCAATACCCAATTTCGAGATTTACTACAAGGTTATAGTAATTAAGCGTGTGTGTTGCTGATCAAACAACAAATAGATCAGAACAGAAAAGAGTCCAGAAATAGACCGATATAAAATAATCAACTGTTGACAAAGAAGCAAAGGAAATACAATGGAGCAAAGATAGTCCATCAACAAAATGGTACTGGAACAACTAGATAATCAAATGCACACAAAAAAATCTATAGACACAAATCTTACAAATTAACTCAAAATGGATCAGAGATCTAAATATAAAGCCAAACTATAAAACACTTAGAAGGTAACATAAAAAAAATCTAGATGACTTTGAGTATGACAAAAACTATTTTTTTAAAAATTCATTTATTCTTTCTTCGATGCACTGCCTTTCTGGATGGAGTCCCAAGCTTTCTAATCTATATTATTGTCCTTCTCTCTAAAGAACCTTCAGAACATTTCTTGCAGGGTATGTCTACTTGCAACACATTTCCTCAACTTTTGAAGGATAATTTCTGTCTAAAAAGTCTTTCTCCTTCAGTTTAGAAGAATTTTGCAGAATAGAGAACTCCAGGGGTTTTTTTTTCTTCTACAAAACACTGCATACATTACTTCAGACTCTTCTTACTAGCATGGTTTCTGAAGAGAAGTCAGATATAATTTTCATCTTCAGTCCTTGATAGGTGAAGTAGTTTCTTTCAGAATGGATTCTTCCAGAAATTTTTATTTTTGATTTTTATAGTTTAAAATGATATGCCTTGACGCATTTTTCTGGCATTTGTCTTAGTTGGTGGTCTCTAAGCTTCCTGGATCTGTGGTTTGTTGTCTGACATTAATTTGGGATAAATTCTCAGTCACTGCCATTATTTCAAATATTTCTGTCCTTTTTCTCCATCTGGTATTCCCATCACATGCTAGACCTAATGTAGTTGTCCCAAAGTCCTTAAATATTTTGTTTTGTTTTTCTTTTTAGTCTTTGTTCTCTTTTACTTTTCAGGTTTTGAGGCTTTTCTTGAGACATCATTAAGTTGAAAGATTCATTCCTCAGTCATGTCCAGTCTACTATTAAATCCATCAAAGGCATGCTTCGTTTCTGTTACAATGTTTTTGATCTCTAGCATTTCTTTTTGTTTTGTTTTTTTTCTTAGAATTTCCATTTCTCTGCTTACACTGCCTACCTGTTCTTGTATGTTGTCTACTTTACCCATTAGAGCCCTTAGCACAATAATCATAGTTTTTAAAAATTCCTGTTTTTTCAAATGATGTTTTCCTTTCTTTTTGATTTACTTTGCAATTTTTTCTTGATAGCCAAATATGTATTGGGTAAGAGAACTGCTATAAATAAGCCCTTCATAAAATGTGATGGTAAGGTATGAGGGGGGTAAGGGGAATTAGGTCTCAATCTCTTAGTAAGCCTATGCATCTGGACTATGAACTTCACAAGTTTTTAATAGTTATTTCCTCCTCCACACTGCCCCACCCCTGCCATAGGTGGGATAGGATGGGCTAGTGGACTAGAGTTGATAATTTCCTTTCCTTTAGCTCAGTTAGGCTCTGAAAATATCCCAGCAGGTTATATTCTGGTTAACTAGTTTCTCTTGATAGCAGACCTTATTAAAAAAGGACAGTGTACTCTGGAATACTAAGAAATGGTTCTTTTTACCCTCCCTCTGCCAAAAATATGAAGGGATTTTTCTGATATCTACAGTAATCTCAGGCTCCTGGAGGTAAATCTCAAAAAAGGTGGGACTCCATTGCTACTGGGACCCCTGGAATTTGCTTTTTTTTTTAAGAGAGGAAGGAAGGGAGAGGAGGAAGAGGAGGGAAGGAAAAAAAAGAAAGGTAGGTAGGTAGAGAGGGAGGGAGGGAGGACTTTTATTTATTTATTCATTTTGGTTGTTTCCCCTAGCCCCAGGTCTTAAACTCAGGTCCTTGGGCTTTACATGGTCCACACCCCAGCCACAGGTTTATAGCCTGCCTGAGTCACCAGAGTACACCAAATTGCTTGGGTTCTTTTGGTTTTTTGCCACCATGTGGTCTCAGATCTCAAACTCAGGTTAGGACTTTCACAGCCTGCACCTTAGCCACTTGAGCCACAGAAGGGGGAAACCTGGAATCTTTCACTTTCAAACTTGTCCAGAATAAGTCTCCAGCAATTTTGTCAGTTACACCATCAAAACTCAACATTCTAGTCTCCTCTGGTTCCTTGAAAAGCCAAAGGAGGGACAATAGTAAGAATTAACAGAGAAATGAAGACCACTTTGGAGATAGTGATTATTTTGATTGCAGTGATAGTTTTATAGGTATGTACGTATGTCAAAGCTTATTGAATCTATACTTTAAATATGTGCTATTTATATCAACTATACTCAATAAAACCATTTTGAAAAAAACAAAGAATAACATGTCTTAATACAAATATGGAAAAATATTCACTATATTACTTTTTTTTAAAAAGCTGTAGAATTATATAAATCATGATCCCATTTATGCAAACAATGTGTGTGCTTATGTTGGTGTAGTATGAATAATAATCATTTATTCTGAAATTTAAAACACAGAAGTAAAAAAAAATTAGCAAGTTTATAAGCTACAGGCTAAGATACAGGTGAAGGTAAAAACCAAACTTACTTATTTTACATAAGATGGAGTCTTGTGTTTGGAGAAAGGAAAGAGCACATGCTTCCAATTCACTGGAGCTTGTCTGATCTGGACACGTGCTCTCTCTCAGTAAAGAATCACTACTTCTATGGATCATGGCATTTGTCTATATCTCAAGTTATCCTGAGACACAAAGTCATCAAGAGCTTTTAAAAACCAACAGTTTTCCCTCTGATATCCAATGAGCAGAGGGAACACTCAAGGCTGCAGCACAAATATGACAAGGTGTCTTAGCCTTGGGTATTAGAGTACCTTGGATAATTTTCTGCTGCTGTTGACGAATTTCATCAAAACCCAAGCCTCTGGTCTCTTCTGGTTCCTCAAAGAGCCAAGGGTTGGGCACTGTTCGCTTAGCCCCTCCAGTCATGAGGCTGGACCTAAGAACAAGATTAAATGTGTTACATAACTCAAAAAGTATAGCCCTGCTACAAATTACTCCCATAAGTGCAGAGGTGGCTAGCCTCACGTGCTTTGAATGCATTCAGTTTGACCACAATTTACTGCATCCTTAGTTTGTGCCAGCAATTGTGTTCAGTGGTGGAAGAGATGAGGACAAATAAGGCACAATTCTGGTTCCTCAGAGGTTACAGGCTGTTAAGAGACTGTGGCAGCACATCTTATTCTTACTAATCTGCCAAGATACACTTGAGTTAAGAATCATTAATGAGAGTCTGAAATTTCAAAAAAGAAGGCCAAATGGAAGTAGTCTTTTTATGAGGACGACGTTTGTCGTCAAAATAAATATTATTTCACTGGAAAGATACAGTGCTGTAACTACAGAGGATAGCATTAAAATGACCATATAATTTCTGATTAAAGGGTGTTTGGTTGATCACAGAATGAAATACATGAAGGATTTCAAATTCAACTTTATGAATATAATGCAGCTTTTATAACATAATCAATTCTGAATTATCTATATTAATAGGTACTCCCTCTAATAACCTACATGCTCCTGCCATACCAGACAAACTAGTCTGAGGAATAGGGAACACATGTTTTCAGCACTGGGCTCTAGGTTTATAGGATTCTTCTCATCTGGAGATTTCCTCGCCTCTTGTGTCTAAGCCATAAGGACCATTTTCTTCATGAACCATCTCTGACCACTTCAACCTGGTCATGGACAGTCATTCACTTTAGAGTATGGCTTACAGGGTTCAGGAAGAGTGATGATAATGATCATATGACCACGCAGCAGCAGTAACAATAATAGTTAACATATATTCAGCATTTGTGATACGTAGGCAAGGCATTTACTCATAACACAATTATTTATAATTTTTCTAGCCCTTTTCACATCTCTCACATTGTCTAGAAATACTGCTCCCTTACTGTTTATCTTTTGTATAAATAAGGCTCTTGTCTTCTAGAAAGATGGCACAATCTAAAAATCGTGGCTGACCCCATGCTGCCCTCTAACAGAGTAAATAACTATCAGCATCAGAAAGAACCCTAGCTGTGTCAGTTACAATATCTGGACAGTAAACCTGCCTCAGAGGGCTGTTTGGGACTAAGTAAAATAATGCATTTATTTAAAATGCAATTATTGGTGTTCCCTAGTGGAGTAGTAGTTAGGTCAACTGCCTCTGAAGGAGCACAAGGCCACATACCTGGGTTCAAGTACTAAATCTGGGAGGAAACAACCAGGGGGAACAACTAAATAAATACACTGCTGCTTCTTCCTCTCTCTTCCTGCCTGCCTACTCTTCATTCCTGCCTATACCCTTATTGGAAGAAAAAAAAAAGCATATATTTAGTACTTATTATGCAATAGGTTATGTTTTCATCAATGGAAATTTTTTTAAAAACAGACTCAAATCTCTACCCTTACAGAGTATAAATTCTTATCATGGGCACTGCTTTCATTTTGGTGGTGTTGGGAGTAGAGGAAGAAGGTGTGATATGTGTGCAAGTGCTTAGCACAGTGCCTGGAAGATAATAACCATTCAATAAATGTTTATCACTATCATTGCACCAAATATTGTGCATAAGCAAAGAGCTATGGAAATAATATTTTTAATAAATGAGTAAATCCCAAAGACTGTATTACTTCCATTTTCAAGTTAGCTCTATATTAAAACCTATGGAAGAATAAAATATGTATCAGGAAACAAACCCAGGTAAAACTGGAAGAAAAAATTTGATTCTCCAGACTAAGATGTAAGCACCCTGGTGGCTCAGATGTTAAGTCTACGCTGCCACATATTCCATCTATGAAGACCATAGACCCGGGTTCCCGACTTTAAGCACAGAGCTGGTTCTCCACCCAGGTGTACTAATATGACAAACAGAAGTATGATTTCCTTCCACTGTATCAAAAAGTCAGGTGTGTTTCTTTAAAGCTTTACTTTACTTGGTGACCTTATGTAACCAAGGTGTTGAGATTTTAGATTTGCTCCTTAGAATAGAATCATCATTTATTTTCACTTAGCTTTGTAATACAGGAAGCAAGCGATGGAAAAAGAAAAGAAAGAAGGAAATTTAAAATCAAAGTATATGATTTAACTATTATACCATTTTGCATGTGCCAGTGCTTGGTTAAAAGAGGAGCCACGGGAGTTTTTGTATAGACTATAGCAAAAGCAATAGCTAAAATCCTTGAAAGTGTATCTGTTACCAGCCATGAATAGCCGTTCAGATTAGTATATTGCACTTGAGCTGACAGACGATATTGCTCCTATAAAGGTATTGTTGGAATGTCCCACTTGTAGCTCTTGTCATACCTCGAGCCATGTTTTTGTTAATTATTGAAGGAGGAAAACACAAGGAAAAAGTTTAGCAATCCCAACAGCAAATTAGAACTACAGTCTTTATTATACCTGTGTGTGTGTGTGTGTGTGTGTGTGTGTGTGTGTGTGTGTGTGTATATATATATATATATACACACACACACACATACATATGTATAATACCTAATAGAAAGCAAAACTACAAGGGCAGAATTTAATATTAATATCAAATATTCATCAACCACCAGACATACAGGAAAGAATTTTCAAGGCTAAATTCAGACTTATAGAAAGAAGTTCTAAGTACTGAAAAAATTATTCTGCTCTAGCTCTCACATAGTTCAATATAAAAACAATAACAATCACAACAGAATTTTCCAAACTATGTATGCCAAAGCGAAAATTATCCTGATGCCTTCTTTCTGGGTTATCTGAGATTTCAGTATTTTGGTTAGGTTCTTTGGGTTGAAATAACTCTCTCTCTCTCCCCTTTCCCCTCCCTCCACCTCCCCTTTTGATGTTTGTACTTTTCTGAGGCCCAACTCTACTAGGAAACCCAGCAATGGGTGTACCTTTACTATCATAATGAGAGCAGGTCAGACTTGATTTTCTTTTCATTAGGATTTAAGCTCAACTTAACAACTGAACTGATGGCTATTATTGCTCAGTATTCTCCTAAACAAAAAGGAAAATATAAAAGAATTTAAGCTATAATTCTTGCTTTCAAGAAATTTACAATCAAGCTGAAAAGAGATGCCAAACATACATGAAGAAATTACTAACTAAAATAATAGCTCGCTTTGTATCCCTGAGCAATTCCAATAACCTCTTCAGTGTTGGGTTTTTCACCCAAAAAACAACAAACTAAGTAGGTCAATGGTTTTCAGTCTACATTCTGGCCCAGTACTTGGGGAATGACACCATCATTAATAGTTAGGTTGGGAGGTGAGGGACGGGAGATTCATCTTGGTGGAGGGAGACTAGCAGTCTTTTAAACTCTGCAAAAAATAATTTTCTGTGTTGAAAAATCACTAAATTACATGATCTTTAAGATCCTTACAGTTTTCATTAGTTTTTCACATTAAGTACTAAACAACATAAAGAACAGAGAAAAAAAGGACAATTTCCCCACAAAAGTCATTCTCCTCTCCCCTAGTCTTCCCAATTTCAATTCAAACCACTACCGACACTGGCTCAGGCTAAAAACCTTGGCATCAACTTTGACTTTCTTTCAAATCCCGCAGCATGTAGTTCATTTGCGAATCCTTCAAAACACATCTAAAATCTGACCATTTCTTCTCTATTCTACTCTTTCTACCCTATTACTTCCCTCTCATTACTGCTTCTGCTCCTGCCTCTACAGTCTACTCCCCACATATGTGCTAGAATAATTATTGTAAAAATAGGCACACCCTGGTGGAACAGTAGTTAGGTCAGCCTCCTCTGAAGGAGCGCAGTCCACATACATCCTAAGGACCCTGGTTCCCGTGTGTATGGGGTGGGGGGGCAACCCATGTGAATAAATAAAAATAAGTGCTTCAAAAAAATAAACCTGCCTCCTCTACTCAAAGGTTGCCTGTGTCTTCCCATTGTCTGTAGCTTCATATTGCCTGTAGCATGAAATCCAACATTTTTACTATAATCTACAAGCCACATTAGCCTCCTTGCTGCTTCTAAAATACACTGAGAACATTCTCATCTTAGGGCCTTTACATCAGCTGCCACCCCCACCCCCTGCTCCTACCCACACTGCCAGGGGCAAAGGCTATTCCTCCTCATGTGGTCTTGCTCCCTTACTTCATTCCACTAACGTCATAGCATCCCCTCCCCTCAAATGTTTTTCTGACTACTCTAAAACAGTGTTCCTCCCTGTATCTACTCAGCCACTCTTCCTTGCCCTGCTTTTAATTTTCTTTATAGCATTTAAATCAGCAGCTATTACATATATGTGTTTATTTTGTCTCCCATACTAGACTATACATTCCACCCTACTAGAGTAGGGTAGGGACTGTCTTCTTGGTCCCCACAGGAATACTTCATCTTAGGATTTTTTTTTTTTTTTTTAACAAATTGAAGGTTTTAGGGAACTATGCCTCAAACAAGTCTATTGGCACCATTTATCCAAAAGCCCACACTCGCTTCAGGTCTCTAGGGTACATGTGGTAATTCTTGGAATATTTCAAACTTTTTCATTATCATTCTATTATGGAAATCTGTTATAAGTGATCTTTGACATTATTATTATAATTGCTTTACGGTGCCATAAATGGTCCCCATGTAGGATGACAAACTTAATCATGCTGTGTGCTCTGGCTGCTCCACCAGTTCACTGTTGCCCATCTTCCTCCCTTCTCCCGGGCTCCCTATTCCCTGAGACACAATAATATTGAAATTAGGCCAGTTAATAACCCTATAATGGCCTCTAAGTATCCAAAAGAAAAGAAGAGTCACACATCTCTCACTTCAAATCAAAAGCTAGAAATGATTGTTCAGTGAGTAAGGCACATTTCAAGCCAGAATGGCCAAAAGCTAGACCTCTTTTATTAAATAATGAATCAAGTGATTAACGCAAAGGAAAAGCTCTTGAACAAAAGTGTTACTCCATGAATACAAGAATAAGAAGTAAAACAGCCTGATTGCTGATATAAAGTTTGAATGGTTTAGACAGAAGATCAAACCAGCCACAATTATTCCCATAAACCACAGCCTAATCCAGAGGTAGGCCCTAACTCTTTATATCTATGAAGGCTGAGGGAGGTAAAGTAGTTGCCTAAGAAAAGGTGGAAGCTAGCAGTGGTTGGTTCCTGAGGTTTAAGACGCCATCTCCATAAGAAAAAAGCACAAGGTGAAGGCATAAACTGATACAGAAGCTGCAGTGCGTTCTCCAGAAGACCTAAGATCATTGATTAATGTGGTTACACTAGTTAACAGACTTTCAGTGGAGACGAAAGAAGCTTCTATTGAAAGAAGATATCATCTGGGGCTTTCATAGCTAGAAAGGAGAAGTCAATGTCTGGCTTCAAAGGACGTACTGACTCTTATTAGAAGTTGATGCAGTTGGTGGCTTTAAGTTGAAGCCAATGCTTATTTACCATTCTGAAAACCCTAGGGCCCTTAAGAAGAATGCTAAATCTTCTCTGCCTGTGCTCTATAAATGGAAAAGCAAAGCCCAGATGACAGCACATCTGTTTACAACATGGTTTGCTGAATATTCTAAGCCCACTGTTGAGACTTATTGCTCAGAAAAAGAAAAAAAAAAAAAGATTTACGGGTCAATCAAGAGCTCTGATGGAGATATACTAACAGATTAATATTGCTTTTATGTCTGCTAACACAATATCCATTCTTCAGCCCATGGATCAAAGAGTAATTTTTACTTTCAAGTCTTATTATTTAAGAAATACATTTCATAAGGCTATAGACCTGTCATAGTTGTTCCTCTGATGGATCTGAGCAAAGTCAATTGAAAACCTTCTGGAAAGGATTCACCATTCTAGATGCCATTAAGAACATGCATGACATGGGAGGAGGTCAAACTATCAACATTAACAGGAGTTTGGAAGAAGCTGATTCCAACCCTCCTGGATGACTTTGAGGGGTTCTTTAGTGGAGGAAGTAACTGCAGATGTGGTAGAATCAAACTAGAAAGGGAGCCTGAAGATGTAATCTGACAATAAGCTGCTTCCTACAGGTGAATAAAGAAAGTAGTTTCTTGGAATGAAATCTACTAGTAAAAAAAAATGGATTGTGGAAATGAAAACAAGAAGTTAGAATATAAAATAAACTCATTTAATAAAACAGTAGCAGAGTTTGAGAGAAAGGACTCGGATTCTGAAAGAACTGACACTGCAGGTAACTATATCAAACAGCACCACATGCTACAGATAAACATTTTGAGAAAGAATCAGTGGATGTAGCCATCTTCACTATTGTCTTCTTTTAAGAAACTGCCATACCCACCCAACCCTCAACAACCACCACTCTAATCAATCAGCAGCCAGCAACATCAAGGCAAGACCTTCCACCAGCAAAAAACATTATGATTTGCTGAAAGCTCAGAAATGACGGTCAGCAATTTTTAGTATCAAGTATTTTGTATAATTTATTTTTATTGAAATTATTCTACATATTAAGATAATTTCCTACGTATAGGTTCCCCATTTCTTAGTTGTGTTTCAACACACCATGCCCTCCACCAAGTGTTCTTCCCATTGTCCAGTGGGTTCCACCACCATTTGCCCCCGCCCATTCATTCCCTTTTAGTCACCTCAGTTCTGTTGCAAATGTTTCAGGGTTGGTTATATTTCATCTGTTCCTCTGTTTTGTCTATTCACATTCCACCTGTGAGTGAGGTCATCTGGTATCTATCTTTCTTCTTTTGACTTGTTTCACTTAGCATAATCCCCTCTAGTTCCATCCATGTTGTTTCAAATGACAGGGTTTCATTTCTTCTAAGGGCTGTGTAGTATTCCATTGTATGTATGTACCACATCTTCTTTATCCATTCATCTGATGTTGGACATAGGTAATTTCCAGTTCTTAGCTATTGTGAATAGGGCTGCAATAAACATGGGGATCTTGAATGCAGCAGAAGGTTGGGTTATGCTTTTTAATCCATTCAGCCACTGTGCATCATTTGACTAGTGAGTTTAGTCCATTAATGTTTAGGGTCATTACTGATACATAGCTTCATAGTGTCATTTTATAATTTGTCTTTTGTATGTTGCTCCAGATGACGACTTTGTTCTCTTTCTCTTTTTAAGTCAGATGGATGCAGTTATGGTTCGATTTCACCTTTTGTTTCCTTCGCTTTCTCCCTGGAGATATATTTTGAGGTTACCGTGAAGTTAGCATTCACAGTTCTGTTTACTACCTAATTTTATTTGAAAGCATTATTAGTCTTCCACTCATTCTAACTAGCCACATTTTTGTTCTCTTCTCTTCTTCCCCACTTTTAATATTTGCTGTCTTACTGTTTTTCTGTGTGCTTTCTTTACACTTCATAGAGCATCCTTCAATATTTCTTGCAAAGCTGGTTTTGTGGTGATAAACTTCTTTAACTTTTGCTTGTCAGAAAAGGTTTTTATCATTCCTTCAGTTCTGAATAACCATGCTGGATATAGCATCCTAGATTAAAAATCTTTTTCTTTCAGAACTTTCAGCACTGAATGATAACCATGCTGGATATAGCATCCTAGATTAAAAAGCCTTTTCTTTCAGCACTTTGAATATATTATGCCACTCCCTTCTGTCCTGCAGTGTTTCATTTGAGAGGTCCACTAACAGTCTCATGGGGGCTCTTCTGTATGTGACACATTTTTCTCTGGCTGCTTTTAACAGTCTTTCTTTAGCTTGTATTTTTGACATTTTGATGATGATATGTCTAAGTGTATTTCTGTTTGGGTTTCTTTTATTAGGAACCCTTTGAGCTTCCTGGATCTGGAAGCTTGCTTCTTTCTTTAAATTGGGAAAGTTCTCATCTCTATTTCTTCAAATATGGTTTCTGTCCCCTTTCTTCTCTCTTCCTCTGGGACCCCTATAATGTGAATGTTGTTCCTTTGGATGTTATTCCAGAGGTGTTGAATGCTGTCTTCGATTCTTTGAATTTTTTGATCTCTTTGCTGTTTTGCTTGATTGAGTTCCTCTGTCCTATCTTCCAGGTCACTGATTCTTTTGGAAGCTTCATCCATCCTATTGCTGAGACCTTCATTGAAGTTCTTTAATTCAGCCATGGTGTCTCTGACCTGTTTGATGTCTTGTTTTAATTCTTCTCTTTGCTTCCCGACATTCTCGTTTACTGCCTCTACTGATTTCTGGATTCCCATGAGTATGTTTATCACTGTTACCCTAAATCCCTCCAGGTAATTTACATATATCTGCTGTATTCAGATTTTCCCCTGGGATTTTTATTGGATCCATCATTTCACATATATTTCTCTGTGCATTTGCTTTATTCTGCATTCTGTTAATATTTCTGATGGTTCAGTTTCCCTGGCGTTGTGCAGATTTGACTTGCCCAGGATTGGCAATCGGCCTGTAGTTTCGCCTCTACCCACAAGGTGGCGCTACGGGTAGGCGTTGAGACTTGGGACTGCCTTCTCACTGTATTCCAGAGGGTGGGACATCTGATGGGCAGGATTTCCGCTCAGTGACCCCAGGCTCTGGCACGAAATGGTTGTGGGAGGTGTTTGATTTGGCTGATTTCCAGTATGGCTGCGACCAGTGCAATTTTACCATGTGGGCTCCAGCTCAGCTCCTGGTGTGCTGGCTTTCCTTCACCCCCTACCAAGTCGGCTCTCCATGGCTCTGTGTCTCAGTCACATTGGGCCTGCCTCTCACTGCCTCCACAGCTGATCCCAAAATCCCTAGGTTCTGCCCCACCGCATGTCTGGAGACTTGCGAGGTCTGTCCCAAATTCAAATCAGCAGCTTAGCTGAGAACCATGCCAGGTGCCCTCACCCACCATTAGTCATCAGCTGCTTCATCTCCAGCTGAAGTGTCAGTTGTTTCTTGGTGTTTGTCTTGGGAAAATAGGTAATTTTTTTTTTTGGTCAGTATCAAGTATTTTTAAATAAGGTATGTACCCTTTTTTAGGCATAATGCTATTGCATTCTTAAAAGGCTGCAATAAGTGTAAATATAACTTCTATATGCACTGGGAAAACAAAAACTTCTGTGTGGCTTCCTTTATTGTGATTATTAGCTTTATCGTGGTGGTCTGGAATTGAACCCACAATATCTAGAAGGTGTGCCTATATAACCTTAGTGCCTGGTATCAAAGGCAGTAAAAAACAAAAAAGTGGAATGAATGGGTTTGTTTAGCAAGCCAAAAACAGAATGAATCAAATCAGTAGTTGGCAAATTATAATACCACACACTGATGTTGTATTCTGCTATTCCAAAGGCATTTCACAAACATGATCTCATATAAATAGTATATAAGCCTGTATATAAATCAAAGCAGGTGTTACTGACAAGAAAATCAAGATAAAGAGATATCAAGTGACTTTCTTAAAATCACATACAAAGTGGCAGAGCCAAAGGTTCAACCCACATCTTCTGAATTTTATGTCATTTTCTTTCTACCAACTCAGGGAAAGTTTCACAGGGGTAAAGAGACTCAAGACAGCCTTGAAGATTGGGTAAGTTTCAGCTAGGGAGGGAGACATGGTAAGGCATTCCAAGAAAGGGTGAAAACAAAATGAGGTCTTCAGGCCAGTGAATGTTTACCACAAATGAACTTGGAATAAGAGTGGAACGTGGGTGAAATTTGGAAGGCTGGCTCTAGAAGGATTAATTCTAAGTCACAGTGAACCTCCATTTGTTCTAATTCCTTTCACTCTTCCAGACTCTTGTGATTTTAGCTTCCCACTAGCTATTCCCATTCCTATAAGTCCTCAGGCAAATGACTTTCTTTCCTTGTAACAAAAAAACTTCCTTAAAGAATGATCTATGTTTACCAGCTCTACTTCCTGACCCTCTCATTAGTTCTTCGACCTACTGCAAATCAGTTTCTGCTTCATCACTCTATTAACACTATTCTCACCCCTCACCTTAATGTCAAGAACTTCTTCCCAGCTTTCACTTTACCCTTCTTCAGGACACATTTGTCACAGCTAACCCTCATCCATGGAACAGCCCTTCCCTTGGTTTCCTTCATACCACTCTCCGACTGACAGCTCCTTCTCTGAAATTTGCTGGCACCTCTTCAACCCACCCTTAAATATTAGTGTTCCTCAGGAATTCCATATAGATCTTCTCTTCTTACCGTTATTGTTTCCAATGTTATCTTTTCCAGTGGTGTCCAGCTGTAAGAACAGAAGCTGGCAGTGCTTAAATAGCTTTTATGCCCCAATATAAATGCAATGGGACAGTCTCTTGAGTCGTTATGGTGGTGAATTCTTAACTGGAGGTAAGAGAGGGGCATGCTCCCCTCCCTCATAGGGCAATAACAAATCTGGAGGTGAGAGGAGAAATGGCATGCAAATAATTTTAAAAAAGAAATCACATATCAAAATCCAGGTGAGGCATGTACTCTTTGGATAGAAAATTACTAGGCTAAAGATTTTCAAATTTATATTTGCCCATGATATTTCCTACAGACTTTCTGACTGTACTTACGGTTTGTTGTATAGGACGCCCCATCTGCATATTCCACTTCGAAGTATCCAAAATAGAATTCATTTCACCCCATAAGTTGATTCTTCTCCTACACCCCCTAGTGGCATCACTGCATACCCAAATCATCCAAGTCTTTTTATTGTTATTGTTGGTTTTGTCTTTTCTCTCCCACAACTCATCAATTACCAAGTGCTCCCTTAGAACATGGCTCTCAGGTCTGTGCCCTCATTTCTATCCCCTCATTTCTATCCCCGCTGGCATGGCTGTGGCTCAGATCCTCATGGTCCCTCATGTAGAACATGGTCACCACCTTCTGACTGGTCTTCTTGTCCCCAGTCACTTTCATTCAAATCATCTTAGACTCTGCTGCCATCACTATCTTTCTAAAACAGAGATCTCACCATAGCACTCTCTTTGTAAAACTCCCTAGATGCTTAGATCTACATTTAGGCCTTAGAACATGGCCCCAGTGATCCCTGCAACATCATCTCCCAACACCCGCTTCCATACTTTACTCTTCCTTCAGTCTTAGACTACTCACCACTTCACAGACAAAGGCACAAACTTTCACACTCTCATGTTTTCATATGAGTCTGGAGGGTCCCCACCCCCACCCCTTTGTCCATCTGGCAAAATTCTATTCATCCCCTAAGGCTCAACTCAAATGTCACTTCTGCTGTTTAGTCTTTCCTGATCCCCATCCCCACCCCCTTCCTTTGAATCAATCACTCCCTGGTACTCCCCTGGCACTTTGTTCAAAACCTCTAATGTGGCATTTATCAAGTAGGATTGTAGTTAGTTATTTACTCTTCTGTCTCCCTTACTAAATTATGAGCTCTGTGAGGAAAGAGGCCACATGACAGTCATGTTTGTATCCCTAGAACCAGAAAAGAAAAAACAAAGAACCTGTACCTCAGATTATGCTGGAGAAGAAGCATTCAGTAAATGTGCAACAGGGAAATTCAACAGGGAAAACCACCAAACTTGTTTTTGAGCCAGAGAGACAAAAAATGAGAGTGGTATTTAACATCCTTATCTTGAGAGACTGAAAACAAAATAAGCACAACAAAAACTTAATTAACTGCTACCTACCTTCAAGACTTTCCAAGACTGATATTACACAAGCAGATGGAGAGAATATTAACTTGAAAGGGAATTCTGTCACTAAAACACCTCGTGCCTCAAACCTGCTTTGGAAATGTCAATGAAGGAGTATTTCTCCTTTGAAAAGTAAGTTTAAGAAAGGAAATGTTAATGTCTATGCTTCTGAGGTTAGGATAGACTGGGATTGTTTTAAAAGACAAATCAGTAACTTTTATCTATATTCTTTCTACATGGAACTTAATAAATGTTACATAAATGGATTAGGTACCTGTCTTATAAAAATTTTACCAAAAAGTTTCATAGTTGCTCCTAAAGATATAAAAATTATTTATTTTCATACCCCAAAGTAAATGGTGAACATTATTCAATAATAATATCTGAGGGGGTGGATAAACTTTCTGCTGACAAATGATGCTGAAGCTTTTTAGGGTTCAGAGAGAGTGTGTTCCTATCAACTGAAGACAAAATAGGAAAAGGGAATTCCAAGAATTAACTAAGAAAAAGCTAAAGTTTTCTTAGCACTGCAAATAGATGTCGAAGTGACTATAAAAAATGTTTGCTTTGTCTGAAAAAATATCAGAGTTTGCATATTCACAGACCACAGGGAAGTTTTCAGTTAGGACTAGAGAAGGTATTTCTAGAGTGTCAGTAAAGTGAATTGAATTTGCAAAGTCTTCTAACTAGATTTGCCTATGATGTAAAAATGCTACTGGAAATTCCATTTCCAAAACTTCTTTGGTAGTTTCTTTCTATGAATTATAAAGATGCACAGAGGCTCAAATTTCAATCAGAAATAGATCCTTTGACAAATTCTTTAGAGGCAAAGTCTGGCAACAATATGCAGACTGGATTACGTTGAGGAAAGGCTACAGTCAGAGGTGGGCCAAAAGGCTATGCAATTTAGGCAGAAGGTGGTGGGGGGTCTAGACAAGGGAAATGACAAGAGAGTACAGAGAGAAAGGAACAATTAACACAGTGATTCAAAGGAAAACTCAACAAGTGTTGGTGAGTAGGCTGAATATAAAGGATAAAGAGTCTCAAACCTGGGCTACGCTACCTGGGGAATTGAATCAATTTAGGGTGAAAGGAAGGGAAAGTTTTCATTTCCTTTCATTTTCTCAAACTTCAACAGAACTGCTATATAACGCCCAAACAAAACTGTATAGATTCTTATAGTCGTATTTACTAGACTGCTAACTACTTTAAGTCCAGGACTCTGTCCTCTTCTTTTTGTAGGTTCTATTCACCTGTCGACCCCTTCCAGCCATTCTGCAAATACCTACTGGGTACCTTAGATATGCCAGGCACTAAGAGGGACCTGGAAGTGAACAAGAGATAAATAACTGACTTCAAGGAGCTGATACTCCAGGAATAATAAATGCCTAACACTATGCCTTTTGCAAAGCAAATAGTCAAAATATTGTTTTTGTTAAATTAAATTATATTTATTGAGTTGAATGCTATTTAATTATATTTCTTGATATTTATTATCCCGAACAAATAAGGACCCAAATGAGGAAACATTATCATTTAAGGAAAGTCTCATCATAGTATTTTAAAAATCTACTATAATCAAATATTTTTTCCAATTTTAAACCAATTCCATTTGTCCTTGTTATTGCTGACCAAGTTTACCAATAAAAAATTTTAACATTAAATTAAAAATTTAAGAAGAACAGGAAGTACAGGGTCAAAAAGTTCATCAGAATTTATAATTTGGGTTTCCAGCTTGATTTCAACAATCCCAGCATGCTCTTCTTGAGAGTCATGCGGGCAATCTAAAATCAAGCAAATAAAACCAAAAGGAATAGTACTCTACCTTAACTCTTTGTCACAGTGCCTGAAAAGTTGATGAGGGACAAGAAGGGATGACAGACAAAAACAAGGACATTAAGTGAGAGTCAAAGGAGTGCTCTGTTAAATTTATGGTGACTGAGAGCCATCTGCTGGTTAGCGGTTAAATTTCAATGACAAACTAAATGTTAAGCAATCCGATGATCATCATTTATTTATATGCAGCTCCTTACTTTATTACACAACGTACTCTTGAAAACTTGTTTAGAAACAAATTGAGAGAAAGTTAACATGCTTATATGAGGGAGTTGCTGTTCTGAGAACAGTGTCTCTTTGACGCTATTTTCAATAACAACAGTATTATATCTTTCCCATTGTTCTTCATAATCAAACATAGATGACAAATCCAATGAATGCTCAACAGAAGCAAACAATTTGCAAGTAGGTATTTGGCATGCCCAGTGATTTGCATCTTTATCTCAACTCTGTTTTCCTTGTTAATTAGTATATTTATTTCCACTCTCACTCATTTCATAAGAGACAAAATGCTCTAAAATGCCCAATTAATTAGGCAAATTAACACTGTTGGATGGACAAAGAAGCAAGTCTAGCGAAACAAAATTACTGGCTGGTAGGCAGGCTGGGTCGCCAACAGTAGTAGAAATTTGTATTTGTCAGCTGACATACAAAAATGTAAATCCAGCATTTAAAGACTGTAAGGGTATCATGAATAATGCATATACACTCAAAATGCACAAAACCAAAGACTAACTAAGTAACTATTGCATCCATGCCAACAACCTTGCTTTTTATTATATCAATACATCTAATTTGTATCTAAAAACGCATAAATTACTGAGATGGGCACCAATGTTTATTTTAATTATGGTGTCCTTTCCATCTGGCTCCACAAGGTGATTTCTATGCAATGAAAAGAGCACCAAGATGCAGACCAGGATGGAAATAATTGGTCTGATGAGAGAAGGATATAAGAAAGTACTCAAGTAAAAGGAAAACAGTGGCATACATATTCTACTCACTCTATAAGTGTTATCTCAAGTCATTTCTTCCATGGTCTTCTCAATTTCTTCACCTCACACCACCTCTCCCTTTTCTAATCTTCTAGGCCATTTATGGCCTGTACCACACAATTTATCACTTTGTTATAAAACTATCACAGGCTGTTCCCTACTTGTTTTGTGCCATCCCCAAAGGGCATGCCGCTTCTAGATTCCTCTCTGCTAAGATCAGTGGCAGCAGATGTTCAGCAATGTTTGTAAAACACTTTATAAAGGCACATAGATGCCTGCACATTCATTTCTCTCATTTGAACATCCTTTTTGAAAAGTCATCATTGTCATTGCACAGAAAAAGCAACTAAGTCAAAATTCAAATCCAGATTTTCAAATACAAAACCTACTGTTTCCTCCACTGAATTACACATGCAAATTAGCAATGTGCTGCTTGAGCATAAGAAGTTAGAGGATATTGTCTCCTAGGTGCAATGAACAGGAAGAAGGCAAATACTCAAAGTCAGTGAGAATGAAACAAATGGAGGTTCCTACAAGGAAACCCTGAAGATATCAAAATCTAGAGAGAAGCAGCCTGAGATTTAAAAAAAAAAAAACAAAAACCATGGCCAAGGAAAAGAAAACTTGAGCTCTAGTTCTCTTTCAGTCATTTCTTCACCTCAGACACAAAGATATCTCTAAAATTCACTCTCCTAATCTGTAAAACAAAAAAGTAATCCCTTTTCTGCTTATCTCTGAAGATTATAATGAGGATCAAATAAATAAAAATATATGAAAGTGCTTGGTAAATAGAGACGAGAGAAATAAAAAAAATCTTTTTAATAAAGAAGAAAATTCTTTTGTTTCTTAAAATTTTTTCAGCTACAAAAAGAACAAGTTGGAAAGTATGACATAGGCCTCTTAAAAAAATTTACATAACTGGTGTGTCCTGGTGGTTCATGAGGTCACTGAATGTAGAGCACAGACATCCAAGGACCCAGGTTCGAGACCCAGGGCTGGGGAAACAATTAAGACAAACAACTAAATAAAATAAATGTTTCTTTCTTCTCTCTTTTTGCTTGCCTACTCACTTTCATTTCTGCTTATACCTTGCCTTAAAAAAAAAAAAAAGGAAAAAAGAAAATCTATGTAACTGATAATGCAGTATGTATAGGGAACATCTCTTCTTCCTGTGTATTCACAACCGAAATTCTTCTCCTTTTTCAATTTCCAAAAGATTTTTACAATTAAAAATTAATGCATGCTGGCATGCCCTGGTGGCTCAGGGACTAAGCCAACAACTGGGGCGTAGACCATGTAAATCCCAAGGACCAGGGTTCACAATCAGGTGGGGGAAGCAATCTAAAGTAAAGGGGTTTCCTCCTCCTCTTCCTTCCTTCCTTATAAATGCTTCTTCCTCCTCTCCCTACCTCGCTTAAAAATAAATAGAAATTGAATCAATGAATAAAGGAGAAGGGAATCTTTTTACTTTCGATCATAACTGTGAGAAATCACAAATATTCCAATGGTTAATGAGCGCAATTCAAAACAATATGCTGTTTTTTACATATATCCGCAGCAAACCGAACAAGTTCTGTAACAAGTGTGAGAGCTAAGGATACTGAAGTAGGTGCTCTTGTATAGTGCTGGAGGGAATGAATAGCACAACTTTTCAGGAACAGATAATGCTGTTAAATGTTGAATACCCACACATTTTGTTCCCACTTTGGGGGTTCTGACCTACAGAAACAGAAGCCACAGTCATTACAGGTATTCACTGCAGCATTGTCTGTAATAGTAAAATAACTAAACTACACAACTCACTAGTCATCAAAGAAGGAATGGATGGATAAATGACTGCATATGTATACCATGGAATAACAGCTATTGAAAAAGGTATGTTAGATCTATTGACTTGGAGAAATATTCAAATTTAAATGAAAAAGCAAATTAGAGTAATAGATATAATAAAATAGTGCTTTTATTAAAAAAAAAATAGGAAAGGAAAACTCATGTTTATGTGAATGTATTTGTAAATGTTTGCTTAAATACAGATAAATGCAGGGAAGGAAAGCCTCCAGATACCACTAGTTACTTTGAAGGAACAGCAGTGGAGGGAAGGGAAGAGAGACAGTGTTAACTTTGGGGTTATACCTCAGTGCATCTGACTTGCTATAACAAGTAAGTATCATGTTGATAATTTGTTTTAAATCCAATTAAAGATGAGTCATTTCCTCCTGGGGAGGGAGAACAAGGAAAGAAAAGATAATAAGGGAATAAAGACCCACAAAAACAAAAGACAACTTAAGTGAAGACTTAGAAGTACTGAAAGCATCCCTCTTCTTTTGAAATTAAGAATGGCAAATATCATATGATTTCACTCCTATGTATTACAGAGAGAAACCAAACAAATGAATCAAGTCAAACAAAAATAGACTTTTAGTCTATAGTATCAAATTAGTGTTACCAGAAGGGCAGGGATGAAATTACATAAAAGAACCCAATTATATGTTGAAGGGTAGAACTGAACTGTTGGTGAATTAAATGTAGTATATACAGATCATTTATGAAGATATAAATCTTAAACCTGTATCATGTTATGCAACGTTCCTTCAATAAAAAAAATTGTTTAAAGGAAAGGTGCAGGCAGGAATGGAGGTGAGTAGCACACAGATAGGAAGAGAGATGAAGAAGAAACATCTTTATTTTTATTTAGTTGTTCACACTGGTTGCTTTCCCCAGGCTACGGACTTGAACTCAGGGATATGTGGCTTGTTACTCCTTCAGAGGCGACTGACCTAATTACTGCTCCACCAGGGTGCACCTCAATAAAACTTCTTTAAGCGACAAACAAAATGAAAATCAAGAAACCCCCAAATCAGCATCTTTTTCTGCAGAGAAAGTCATGGAAGACAAGAAAGGAAAAGGCAAGGAAGGAAGATGAAAGACAAAACAAAGACTCAAGAATAAATAACACTGGTGGCCTAATGGTTTAGCGGCATACCCCACTTATATCCCAAGGACCCAGGTTCAAGACCCAGGACCAGAGTGGACAGCCAACGTGAACAACTACGTAAAATAAAGTGCTTCTTCTGCCTCTGTCTTCCTGCCTATACCTTTTCCTTAAAAAAACAAACACACACATAAATAGACTGAGGATGGAACAAAAATCTAACGAGTCATTAAGGAGGAAGTTTAAACATTTTTAAACTTGACAAACAGGTTTCTAGTTACACAGAGCAAGAGGGAGAAGATTTAAGAAAGAACAGAAAGGTTCCTTTTTTAAAGTTAGGCAGTACAAGCAATCTTACTATTCTCTCCTCACTTTCAAGGGAGAAAACCCCAATTTTTCAAAACCTAGAAAATGAAAAGGGCTGAGTACGTTTCCCCTCATTCTAATGACTTACATCTCCATCTTGTGGTCTGTTCAGGACATAGCTCATAGTGTGTGTGCAAATATGTGTGCATGTACACACACATACATATACATGTAAATGCACATAAGTGTATATGCATGTATATTTATATATTGGGGTACATGATTATATAAATATATAAGCATACTTATAAGTACTTAAAGTATATATTATATATTATAGTTATATATGCATACTTGTGTATCTACATGATTATATATATATATAAACACACATACATATATATGTATACATGCAACACAGCAGGTCCTGGAATATCATCATTCAGTTCAACATCATTTCATTACAACACTGATGAGAAAAACCACCACCCATGGGCCCTGGTGGTTCTGGTGCTGCGCCAAAGGCAGCGACACACCATGTACAGACGAAGGACACAGTTTCCTGACTCAGTGTCTGAGGGAACAACCAAAAATAATAAATGAAAGTGCTTCCTCCTTCTCCTTTACTTGCTTCAAGATGTTTCTCCCTCTCTCCCTTGCTTCTTTTAAGCAAAAGAGAAAAAAAAATCCTGATCAGGACCAACCTGCTTTCACTATGCCCCATATTGCTTAAAGCTGCAGTTTCCAAGAACCTAGCAACAATGTCAAGTGAGGACTTACTGTGTATATGTTACAGAAAAATGTGTGCAAAGAGTGGCCTGGGGGCCTAGTGGGTTAATCCGGCAGGCACAGTCCACAATCCACAGTCCACATCCCAAGGTTCCTAGTTCAAGACCCAGGGCCAGGAAACAACCAACGATGAACAACTGAATAAAATTAAGTACTTGTTAAAAAAAAAATGTGTGTGTATGTGTGTGTATATACACATTCATATATATATATATACACACACACACACACACATACACATTTCGAAATTCATGTAGAATATATAAACTGAAAAATCCTAAGTGTACAGCTCAAAGGTAATTCACAAAGTGAACACCCCCAGCTAACCACTCCCCGGGAGAGACACAGAGCATTAGCAGAACTCCAAGACCCCGGGGGCTCCCCTGTAGTAACTACTTCCTCCAAAGGGAGCTACTTTTGTGATTCATAACACCACAAATACATTTTGCCTTTACAGGAGTGGAGTCTTACAGTATGTACTCGTGAGGCTTATTTCATTCAACATTGTTTGTGAGATGCTGCCACAGTGCACTGTGCAGCTGTAGACAGATCTGTCCCCACCTGCTAAAGTGTCATTGTATGTATGTGCCATAACGTATTTATCCACTCTAGCAGACATGTTTATTGTTTTTCCAGGTTGGATTATTAAGAATGCTGCTCTAAACAGTCTTATACAAATCTCCTGTACAATTCAGTTTTAGGAGCTAGCCATTTTCCATAGTGGTTGCAGGACTGACACGCATCCATAGTATGAGAAGTCCAGTCACTCCACATCCAAACAACCTGATGTGTCTGCCGTTTACTGCAGCGTCCCGGTAGGCTTAGTGGCATGACTTCATGGTTTCAGTCTGCAATTTCCTGATAGCTAGCAAAGTTGAGCATCTTTCCACGCGTTCATCAGCTACCGGATAGCCTCTTCCGTGAAGTCCAAATTCAAGTCTTTTGTCTTGATTTAAAGTGGTTTTTTGTATATTCTGGCTTTAACTCATGTCTGAGAGATATGCTGCCAATAGATAGTCCCATTCTGTAACTGACCTTTCTCTCTTTGTAATTTATTTTGATTAACAGAATTTCTTATTTTAATGAAACCCAAATTATCATGTGTCTCTTTCTTTAGTGCTCTGTCTTATTCAAGAAATCTTGGACTATCCCAAGGTCCTACATTTAATTCTAAAAGCTTTTCTGTTTAACTTTCTTACATTTAGATCTACAACCTTTTTAGAACCAATTTTTAGAGGGTGACAACAGAGGCTAAGATTCACTGTTTTCCATGTGGATACCCATTTGCCCTATTTATTGAAGAGAGCATCTTTCCTCCACTGCTCTGCGGTGTCACCCTTGCCATAAATCAAGTGACAATGTGTCCACAGGGGTGTTTTGTTTATAGACTCGTATTTTGTTCTACCAGTTTATTTGCCTGTCTTGTGTCAGAACCAACTGCAGCTTTACAGTAAGTGCTGATAACTGGTAACGTGAGCCCTCCTGCCTTTTTGGTCTTCAAAATTGCCTTGGGTCTCCTTGACTCTTTGAATTGCCCTCTAAACCTGAAAATCAGCTTCTGTGACAAAACAAAACAAAACACCAGCTGGGGACTCTACATGGGTTGCTCTGAACTCTCAGATCAATTTTGAGAAAACTGACATCTCTACATTATTGAGTCTTCCGATTTCTACACATGGTGTATCCCTCTATTAGCTTCTCCTTCATTTCTCTAAACAATGCTTATAGTTTTGAGTCTAGAGAACTCACACATCTTCATTTGATTTATTCTTACATGTGTCATGTTTTAAACGTTTCAATTATTAAAGGTAACAGCATTAATTTTTCATTTGATGTTCTTTGTTGCCCAGCTTTCAAAACTTTCTAAGAGAATTGTTAAGGTTGCTGCTGCTAAGCTGTCTGTGGAAAGACTGTGCTTTATTATATTTCACACAGTAATAACTGTGCACCTTTGTTGACCTGATCAAAGGCATGGGATTTCAATGCTGATATTTATTTAGATCTTAGCCTCTGGTTTCACTTGCTTGATCAATCATCTAAATGGATAATCTTTCTTTATAATTAGTCTCTAGCTGAAAGTCAAGCTGCTAAAAAGAGCTTCTTTTCCTATTCCATGGAGGAAAATTAATCTGGACGAAATACAGAAATCCTGCTCAAGTGTTAATCAGTCTCATGAGTATACCCATAACCAAAAAAAAACTTCAGACAGCTACTTTGCCAAAATCTGAGACAGGCAAGATATTTTAAAAGTATGCCTTTAAACATCTGACTTCATAATTTCTAAAATATAATGTTAATTTTAAAAAGGCAACAAAATAAAGAAAGCATATTATACTATCATTCATGTTTAATTTTTTGCTAAAAAGGAAAGGAAAACTGGAGATGTACCACTAAACAAAAATAAACGCTTCTTTTTCTCTCTTCCTGCCTGCCTACTCGCCTTCATTCCTGCCTACTCAACTTTATTCCTGCCTACACCTTTCTCTTAAAAAATAAAGGGAGAACATCCACTTTCATGATTTTTTTTTTTTTTTTGCATGGTTTGAGTTTTCACTACATGGATATTACTCTAAAATTAATTTGTATTTTAAAGAATTCATCAAAAGCAAATATTCTGTTCTACCAGTCCCAATAAACCAGTGGCATGGAATATTCCAAAATGCCAACCTAAATGCTTCTTCCACAAGAGGAGTCACAAAACAATACTGTCTCATGTGACAAGTCCAAATTTTTCTCCCCAAGAAAACATGGTCACAGTATAGATTGGATGGGTGGTATCACACTAGCAGTGTACCACGCGTGCCTTAGGGTAAAAAAGCAAATGTGCTAGGGTAACATATATCCCAGATGTTTCAGACCAGTCATTTATTTCAAATATTCCCCTTGTCAAACTCAGTATCAGTCCATGCACCACAGTAACCTATTACGTTTCTCCAGAATATGGAGACAGGTCAGAAGCTATACCCAAGATAGAATTAAAATAATAATTAACATAAAATGCATGGTATCATCTGTATGCAGAAGAAACCAGCTCCATGCAACTAAATGTGTCACTGTTAAAATTAGGTTGTACTTCCAAAGAAATTCTCCTAAACCTCTTCAGGAAGACGAGTGATTGGCAGAAGCATACACATTTCCTTAAAATGTGAATTGGAGATTTAAAGCAAATATCTAGGTTCTATTTGAGCCTAAATAAGCCAGAAGGATAGTGAGCACCAGTTCTCCAGGATTTCAGGAAAAGAAGTTAACAGGACATGAAAGTTCTTATCGATGGCAAAGAAGCAAAGAGCCTTGTTTCTCTGGTATCAGAAAGAAACTTCAAGATGAAGAGAGTTGCTGCTGCTAAGGCAACTGCAGAAAGAGTTGATACAACTGCTACAGTTTACCTACTCAAACATCCTCTTGATAAATGCCACATTAGAGGTGTAAAATGGAGGGAAATAAGAAAATAAATTCATTTTTGCTGGTTTGTTTTAAAAAAAACCTGGAAGAATATGCTAAAAATTAAGTGATACTATGTCAAGTGAGGGACACAGCAGGAGGCTTTTCAGTGAATACTGTTCAATGTATTCTAAATTTCTAGTCATGTGAACATATTACTTATGCAAAATATATTCTTCATCCCTTATTATTTTAGGGGTGTGCCTGGAAACTAAGCTATGTGGCAGGATTCGCTCTAGACATAAAGACAACACTCTCAGAAAATCAAAACCAAGAGACCAGCAAGAACCTGGATCCTCTAACTGGGAGCGTATCACTGATCATATTAAGATATTTGCCCTTAAGTCATTTTGAGTAGAGCTATCCTTATGGCTGAAGGCACTCTGGTGTAGTTACACCAGCACACACCGAATCAGTGGTGAGGGTGGGAAAAACAACCGCTCCGGCTCTTCTACAGAGCCTCTCATGCTACACTGCCCTCCTCTGATCGCTGCAGACACAACCCGCCCTCCAGTCTTCAGAGTTCAAATCCATTAGCCCTTCACCTCTCTGTCTCGGGAACACGGGTTTCTTTGTTTTTACTTATGTTTCCCCTACCTGACTGAACTCTTCAAGAATGAACATTATAAAAGACACACACATCCCACCAGGCTTACCTCTCATTCCAACTCATATGTCTCTATGAACTTTCTTTGTTGTTGTTTGAGGATGAAGGAAGGCAGGGTGGAATGAAGACAGGCAGGCAGCAGCAGACAGGAAGGAAGAGCGAGGAGGAAGCAGCATTTTAAGTTTAGTTGTTCATTTTATTTGCTTCACCAGTGACAGGGCCATGAACCCAGGTTCCTGGGCTGTATGTGGACTGCTCCCAGGCACAGGCTTAACACCTGAGTCCTGGTTAGGACATGCCTCGATTAACTTCTAACTCTCCTGTAGTCAGCTGCCTAGGCCACTTTTCCAATAAACTACCCCAAATAATCACAGAGACAGAGACAAACTCTGTTTCATCAAGAACACTGCATTTTCTTCTCTGTGAGCAGAAAGACTAGTATAAATCAATGATTTTTTTAAGAACATCTCAGTACTATCAGATAAAAATCATCTTGGAGGCATATCCTGGTGGAATAGGGGTTAGTTCAGCAGTCTCTAAAGGAGCGCAGTCCACACACATCCCAAGAACCTGGGTTTACATTCCAGGTCCAGGGGGAAGAATCAAGAAACAAAATTAAATGCTTTTTCCTCCTCTCTCTGCTTACCTGCCTATTCACCTTCAATCCTGCCTACACTGTTCCTCTTAAAAACCTACCTTTCTTATATGGAAATGAGACAATAAATGATTTTAAACTGGGGAGTATTTTAATGCAATTTAAATGTAAATTTTTATTTTGTCCACTCTGTCAGCACAGTGATCTGAAATATAAATTGGAAGAGTGTGTGTGTATACTTTTTTTTTAGTAACTCAAAGAAAAAGCAAACATCTAGAATTAAATTTAAAGTTCATTATATAGAAATGTGAACATCCTATTATTATCTTCTACTCTTCTGATTTTAGCAATTGGTCAGCTTGTTAATATACCATTCCTGACACATAAAGACTATCTCAACGTCTAAATAACTTCCTATTTCCTATAATCCTCAATATAGTAGGTAGTGTGAAGATTAAAACTGAGCCAATTAGCCACCCACTATGACGGAGTTAATCACATAATCTTTGAGATGGTCACAGGGCAGTGGAGTATGCAGTATTTTTCCCCCCTCTTTACAAAGATTTAACTAATTGTGAGATTTAGCAATGCTCTCCAATATAAAGGGCAGTATGATTTTAAACCAGAAGCTCTGTTGCTGCTTTATAAGTCAGGGCTTATCTTCTAGAGACATTGTTACATAGAGGTTCTTTAACAAGTTTCCAAGTGCCCTAAATTATTCAACCATGTCTTATTTAGACTGAAGTCTCACATCAATGCTTATTGCTTTAGAATAATGATCAGTAATCTGTAAGGTAAGATTCTATCACATGACAGCTACACATTCAATTATGTGATTGCCACATGAATGTCTGTTTCAAGGAAATGCTAATCCAAACTGAAGTTTACAACACTCTTCTCTCCTGAATAAGAGAGGGAGAGAGAGGAGGAGGAAAAGGAGAGGGAGGAGGACTCCAGGGAATAAGGAATGGGGGAGTAGAAGGTAAAGGGTTTAGGGAAAAGTGAGAGGAAAAAATATACAAGGAAAATGAGGAAGAGAGAAGAGCTAGGGACTCCAGGAGGACAAAGAAGTTCCAAGGTTCTGAGTAAGTCCTGGGCAGGTAAACTGATTTTATGCTATTGCAGTTAGTGATCATGGGGCTCTGAAATTCAGCTTTACAGATTAACCTGTTTTCTAACAGTTTAGCATAAATGACAAAATGTGCCACAGACAAAATGCCTATAACATTTCAGAGTTCTGATAAGGCTTTCTGGTCAACGTGTTTCTGTAGGCCATGACCTCAGGGAAAGACATGTCACCATCTCTGTCCCCCAGTACAAGACAACCCATGTTGATGTAAGAATCAGAGAAGCAAACAAAAATGTTGGAGCCCAGAACCAAGAATGAACTGCGGGGGAAGACTGAGGAAATCTCTGTGAGCCACTGGAGATAACCAGAGAAACCCAACAGCAGAGAAGGGAATGGGGGGGCTTCTACAAAGACAGAGCTGAAAGGTCCCTGACAGTTGTTACCAGAAATGACTAGGTAATCCGACAGAAGACAGGAGGGCAAGGTTGAACTCAACTAAAACTATCATGTCTACACCTGAATTCAGATCCTTAGAAAGCTAGGTCCAAGCACTGAATTATTAGGATATAAGAAGCTGGGGGTAGAAGGGAGAGGCCTCAAATATGGGCAGTGGGGGTAAAAAAAGTAAAAGTAACACTGGCAAAGTCAGATGAATGAAACCAAAGACCAGAAACTCTGACATAAAATTTAAGACAATCTACTTCTGGCAATCTATTTTGACTTTAATACTCATGCATTCATTCACGCACTTGTTGCTGTCCATAATGGCGCTCACCTCCCTGATGACTTGGGACCATGCTACCTGGGTGTCATTTCAAAGCCCATGAGCAAATTTCCCGGGGATTATTTAAGAGTGCTTTCATCCAGTAGACCTTTACTTATTATCTGATTCTCCTGGAATATCTACAGGACCTGCACTTTTTGGACAGTTACATGCCAAACTGTGTCCCTACAAAAATTCATGTTTAAATCTTAACCCCCCAATACCTCAGAACGTGACAATAATTAGAGATGGGTTCTTAAAAAGGTAGTTAAATTAAAATAAGGTCATTAGGGTAGGTCCTCATCCAATATGACTGGTATCTTTATGAGAGGGGGGAATTTGGATACAAACACACAGAACAAAGATAAAACAACAGACAAAAATGATGGCCAGCTGCGAGCCAAGGAGAAAGGCCTAGAACAGATCTTCCCCTTGTGGTCCTCCGAAAGAACAAACCCTGCTAATGGACCTAGCTCATGAACTTCGAAGCTTTCAGAACTGTGAGAAAACACAGTTCTGTTGTTGACTCCGTTTGGGGTATTGTGATAGTAACCCTAGCAAACTAATAAAGACAGGTACATGTAGACATATTCCAGTTAGGGTGGAAACGGTCTAAAGCAATCCTAGCCCAACAAATATTCGCCAATAATTCAACTTCCAGACCACCTACCATTCTCTTCTTTTTTCCTACCATGATTCACTTTATTCATAGTGAGCAACAGTAGTGTCTTACTCTTAGTCTGACTCCACGTCACCTAGGCAACCGGACCATCACCGTCTGTTATTACCTTCAAATCACTCTGAAGTCATTTCTCTTCTACAATACTTACATATTCTTTCTACAGGCTTTCTGAACTATTCTAGACCTCTATTCTTGAACAAAAAGGATAATACACATGCATCTCTCCATTTGATCTTGAGAGCATATAAGTAATAGTGACCAGTTTCCTTAGTTATTTCAAACCTTGGGACTTTAATTATCTTTGCTTCAGTTTCTCCCATCTGCTCTCTCTGATCAACAAGTAACACCTCCAGGCTCACCCTCATGGATAAAGGGGAGTAGGGGCATTCCTAGTGGTAGGACTCCAGAGGTCTGAGTAGGCCTTCCTCCAAAACAGCTTTGCCAACACGCAACTACCATACTCCCTAAAACTCTCCCACCAATTAATTTACTTTGATTTAAATTGGAAGGCTCAAGGAGGCTTCCAATAAAACACGTGCAGAAGGTAAGATACTGCCAGCCATAAGTCCATGGCTAGAATTAATGTACAGCTATTTACTCATAAGATAACAAATAAGCAGGAAGCCCAGCCCTGAGGAAAGGGGACTCGGAAGATCTGGAAGGGGAAATGAGTAGGCAGAGGCCCAGGTGTAGAATGTGAAGCTGATATCAGAGGGAGTCAAGAAACTTGTACGAGATTCTAGTTTCTGCAGTTCAACAAGATCCCCAGGTGCTCTCATCAAGATGAGCAAGAAGTCAGGGAGGCTGGTCCCCTTCTTGAGCACACAACTTGATGGGATTGCAGGAACAGGGAACAAAGGAGGCAGCATATTAACTACCTCCTTAGCCCCCTTAGCAGTGGCAATAATCTCTTATATTTGTAAAGGTTTTAGTGTTCATGGAGTGTCTTTTACATATGCATCATCTCATCAACAACAATGAAAAACAAAGGAGAACACATATCTCCTTGGAAGTTCAAGGATTCTCAGGCCCAAATGAGTAAGCGACTGGTAAGCAGTAAGAACTGAGTCCTTCTAACTTCTGTTTCAATCCTTTTTATGGTGCGATGGTAAAGAGTTCACATCTAATAGACACACAGATCTAGATGAAACCAAACTCAGACTGACAAGTTTTAGAATCTTGTCCAAATTACCTGAACCCATTCTAAGATACAGTTTCTCTTCTGTAAAATGAGATACTATAAATATCCCCTGAACAAAGTCACATAAAAAGTTTAGCAGACACATCTTGGTGGCTCAGGTGCTAAGTCAGCAGCTGGGGAGTAGACCATGTCCCAGGGATCCAGATTTGCAACCAAGGGCCAGGGGAGCCAATCAAAAAAAGAGAAAAACAAAAAACAAAAAACCACAAATAAATGTAAAAGAAAAAAGCTTCTTCCTCTTCCTTCCTTCCTCTGAAAAATTAAACAGAAGAGGGAAAACAAAAGCTTAGTGCTTGGCACACAGAAAACACACAACAGACTAAGTCATTAGCTTTCATTACTAGTTTACCATGACAGAACAGTTCTAATCCTGCCACTTGTGAGACTCACCTGAGGAATCTTCCCCAGTCTTATGACTACCGGGCCTCTGGCCAGACTATTTCAGTTCTGCAAGTATATGGTCCCGTCACTTGCATTTCTTTTTTCTCTCTGTCATTTCTACTTTAATAAGCCTCTTGGATGATTGTAATACTCAGTGCCACAGTGAAAAATAACTGATAAAAAGCAGTATTTCTCAAACTGTAACATACATTCAAATCACCTGAGGGTCTTGTTAAACTGCAGACCGTAGGTGGGGGCGAGGATGGGAGTGCGGGGCAGCGGTGGGCTGGGGAGCAGGGGGGAAGCCTGAGATCTGAGACTCTGCATTCCTGACACACTCCCAGGAGACACTGCCTCTGCTCACGTGCAGGGAGCACTTTACAAAGCAAGGATGCAGTTATCACAGAACAAAAGAGGGCTGACAAGCAAGAGAAGACCAAAAATACAACCACCACCACAAAGACCTAGAAGTTTGCCCCTTGAAGATCATTAAATGACAACGATGCAGACCAATAGGCAGCGGCTGACAGACTTACCGAACTATCACCATGGAGCCCGCCCTGATGCAGCAACCGTTAGGTCAATTGTCTCCAAAGGAGCAGGCCACATCCCCCTGGGTTCGAGTCCTGGGCCCGGGTGGGGGGCGGTGAACAACTAAATAAAATAAAGATGCTTTCTCCTCCTACCTCTTCCTGTCTGACTACTCGCCTTCATTCCTACCAGAACCTTTCCTTTAAAAACAAAAAATAAAAAAAACTCACCATCTGTCCCAATGACAGCGCTACCACTGCAATAGAGAATTATTTCAGTGCTCTCTGATCATTAACTCTCCACCTACACCCTCGGAGGATGGCTTGATTCAGCTTCTGGACTAAAAGGACTTTGTCCTTCGAGGGAAGGCCGTTCTTGATTGCTGGTACTTGTTTTTACCCTGGAGCCCCTTGTACACATTGTTTTAGTTCACCAACCTGGATCACAACACACGCGCACCCGTGTCCGCAGGGCTGGAGACAGCAGAGAAATACCAGTGCCAGACTGTGGGCCCACTGTAGGCTGCTGTTGAGAAAACTTCCCCAGGGCATGGATCTTGCTTCATTGACTCATTCGGGTTTACCCCCACAGAAATAAAAGAAAATTTCATCTAGTTTCCCATATTTTACAATCTGTTTGTAGAATCTGTGGCTCAAGCTCCAGCGAGACCGGGACCCAGAGGAAACTGCTCCATCCTCTTCCGCTTGCCTGGAGGGCAGGGTTTGCTACCCAGGTTACAGACCAAGCAGAATCACCTGGGAAGCCCCTCCTACGGCCCCGCCCCTTCCCCACTCTGATGTCACTGACCCAGATGAGGCCTGATGAAGGTTCCCAAACCATTATTAACCTTGGGAAGTGTAAGATTCAGAATTAGCAAAAACAAGTTGGTCTCCACAATGAGAGCATCATGCCTAATGCAGACCAGGTAGTTTCTGTCTTAAGCTCATTACCTTCTACAATGGCTCCCAGAGGAAGTTAGGGGCATGCAGGAAGCAGGAGGAAAGACAGTTCTGAAATGCAACAATTTCTGATTCATTCCCAGCAACCCAGGAAAGCTGAACCACTTCTCTGGGTCTTCCAACAGAGCTGGCTATAAAGCAGCTGTCAACTCCGTGAAATGTGAATCATTCACTGGTATAGGAGCGTCTCCCAAAAAATGTTCAGATGCATCTTTTCCAAGATGTCCAGAGCAGGCTTTTTCCAAGAGGTAGCACATTGGCATATGGAGCTAAAGGCTAATCAAGGCCAGGTGGGTCTTGAGGGAAACTGTTGGCTACCCTTACCATAGACACTTAAATATGGAGTCATCCCCAGAAACAATCTTTTATCAGAGAAACCTATCTTGAGAGGGGAAATGTCTAAGGGTAAGGTTTGGTCACAAGAAGGCATCCCCTCATGCTCTCCTGGCTTCCCGAGCCCCCTTTTCCATTCCTCAGCTCAGGATGTAAGTCTTTGGTCTGTTCCAGGTACCTTAGAATTTATAGCCATGTAAATTCTCCGTATGTATGCCATTAAATTTGGCCATTTCTCCTACTAATCTGACTGATGTTAGTTTGCTTGACTGGCCTTACAAAAACCTCAGAAAGATGGGGGACTATTCTTTCAGTCCCTACACTTGCAAAGAAGCAGAAAAATGGAGAAGTGTTGCCACTTCTCTACCTTCTTACTAGGACATGTTTTCAATATGCCAATAAAACCAAACAAAGCAAACCCCCCCAAAACTTGACTTTTCCACACAGATAAGTACAAAACTTCAGGAGTTTAAAAGGCAGTTAACAGAGCAGAAGATTCAACCAAAGAACACAAAAGAAATTTTCTAACTTCATCTGTATTCTAAATGTTCTTTCCTCCAAGAGAGGATTCAGCTGCACACACCTGGATTTCTAAATCTAGAAAATGAATGAAACCAAATTGAATAGAAAATTATAGTCAAACACTATAAATGAGCATAAAATGTATTTTATTAATGAATTAAGGAATTCAGAAAACAGCTGTAATCTCTGCAAATAAATCCTCCCTCACTACATAATCTCTATAAATGAAAATGTCATACCTGATGAGATCTGGCTCAGCACCCTCGTTCCTGAAGGATGCCAGAAGTAGTCTCTCTCGAGTTACAAGCTCATCCAGTAGGTTCTGTCTTCGGTCTCCTTCAAGCTGTGTTCTGCAGACATCTTGTTAAGGTCCAAAGGTGAGAGAATGACCTCATTTGACCTAGTACATTATTAAATGAGCTCTCCAACTCAATTGTGACTTTTACAGATTAATCAATATTATCCAGAAGAAATCTGAACCATTCTTCTTTTCCTGCTTTCTACTTCACTGATCCTTCAAGGACCCTGTCAGTACCATTGCAGAAAGATTTAAAAACACTAACATACGTTCACCACTGAAAAATAGAGCAGGTAAGTATTATTTTCCTACTAGCGACCAATACTGAATGATTACTACTTTTGTCGACAGGACAACGTGACTTGGTGACTCCTTAGGCTTTGAGTTAGAGGTGTCAGTATTCAAGGATGTTTTCCTAGATATTAGTACCAAGATACTGTTAAAAAAGGAAAAGGGGAACAATGTCCTCAATACTGCCCTCTTTCTTCTATGTTAACACTTATTAACATAATTGGAATATATTTTGCAAAATTCTACTTTATGTAACAGATTTCCTTGGAAAGTTGTCATAGGTTCATTATTTAAACATGCTGTATGATTTTTAAAGAAAATTACAAATTATCTTATTTTGAAAGTATCATTCTAGCAATGTGCCAAACTAGGATTTCAAAGGCCTTTTAGTCCTTTTTTGACTACTATGTGTCTTTAATCAACTAATTAATCTGTTTCAATCTCTGCTTCTTTATATATAACACCAGATAATCTCTAACCCCTTTTCTGGCACAATTCATACATTATGATTTAAAGAAAAATCTAGACTAAATCCAAACTTTTATATACTAGTAAACAATGTGAGTTCTTCTAAGCTGAAGGTGAGGTGATGGAAGATGTATATGTGTTTTAAAAATCGAAATAAAGGAAATTTTTAAGGAGAAAACTTCTGCCATAGAGAACAAGTGGAGAAGTCTAACACACATTTTTGAAAGGACATATCTGAAATAGACATAAAAAATAATCGACCAAATCCATTGGTTTTATCTAGCTTTTACTTTGTTATTAAGTCACCTTTATTTTATTAGGGCTAAAAGTCTGGTGATTTAAAGTAGCCCTGGCCACAATTACCTAGTCCTAAGAAGACATTAGTGAGGCAACTGCTTTGGGTTTATAGACAATTTTCTTTTTAAAAGACAAATAGCAAACAATGTATTCAGGCCCAAACAAGTTTTTGAGAAATTGGCAGTGGTAGCAGCATCACCAGTCCTTGAATGGGAAAACTTTAGCCCAGGGAATCTACAATTTCTGTTACTAATTTTGAGTAGAAAGATCTGGCTAGTTAAAAAAAATAGTAAACAAACCCATTAAAATTTTCTCCAGTAAGATATATTAATTAGAAAAATCATATATCCTCCAAACCAATGGAGCTAAGAAATGTTAGTGATTTGGATATTAAAAAAAAAAAAAAAAAAAAACGAAGAAAAAAAGATAACAAATGAATTCTCTCAACATCCCAGAATGCCATACTTTCCTGAGTAAATTACAACCAGTGCTTTTCCATACTTGACAACAGTCACCAACTCCATCTTGGAAACTGTGAAATAGCAACTGTAACTAAGAAACAGTGAACTTAACCACTTCCTCCCTATTAATAAAAGGGTCACAGAGCAGCCTTTTCATCAATGTAACATCAAGAATACATATCCATGCATTTCAAATTAGCAGTAAACTGTCAATAACATAGAATATCTCTATCTTAAAGAAGTTCCTGAAAAAAAGACAGGAGCTCTGGCCAGAGCTGTACAAGAACAAATGGGAATTTTAAAGTGTGGAAACAAGTATTTACATGACAACACTAACCAGCCTTTTTATGTTCTAAGCTCACCCTGCTCTGGAAGGCTGTGTTCTTGTTGGACGGCCAGTCTCCAACAGCCAAGCAAACACAAGGGAACTAGAACCCAAAATTACAATTAAGCACAGATTCAACCAGCTTGGGGGTTTAAGTACAAAAAATGAAATTACAAAAGCATCATTAGAAGACATAAAACAACATCTTAATAATCATGGGGAAATGCTTTCTAGTCAAGACTGAAAACCTAGTGCTATGAAGGAAAAACAGAAATCTGCATAAAAATTTTAAATACATACAAAATAAAATTACAGTGACACATAGTGGAAAAATAGAAAAAGGCAAAGGATATAACTGCACAGGAAAAAAGAAATATTAGTAACTTTAATGAAGTGGTAAAAAATCTGTTTAGCATTAATGAAAGAAATGAAAATCTATCAGATTAGAAAACTGACAGATCAGATTTTGAAAGGAATAGAAGCCAAGAACTTTCAGGCATTCATGGTGGAAATGGAAACCAGTTCAATCACCTGTCAGATATGTCCTAACTAATAAAATTTAAAAGGTACATTCTTTCAACAGGAATTTATCCTGTATGTATGTTTGTGTACAAATATATACACATATATGTATACATGCATACTCACACACATCTACACAAAGATGCTCACTGTATCATTAGTTATAAAAGCCAAATACTGAAACATCTTAAAGTCTGTCAGTAAGGAACTAGAACATTTCTGCAATGGAATGTTTGCAGTCTAAAAAAAAAAAGGAAAAGATAGCTAGCATTTCTAAGCACTAAGTGCTCATGAATTATTTGATATGGAATAATTTCCAAAATACCATGTTAAACAAAAGAAAAAAGTCAAACATTTGGAAGGATACATGACAAACCACTTTTAAGACAGGGAAATAATGTCCAGAGCGTAAGGGAGACTTTTCATCAGATTGTTTTGTATTCTTTGATTCTATTATATGCTAATTAATAAAAGACAAGATTCAGAAAAATAGGAATAGTATGATCTCTTTATAGTCAAAAGAATGTTGCATTTATACATATATTATATATGTATAAATTACATATATGTATGTGTGAGTATATGATAAATGCATATACATACCTAGAAAAGCCTGGGATGACAGTAAAAACTAACATTATTAACTGTGAAGAATGAAATGAAATAGAATGGGGATGAAGAAGAGAGGAAAGTCACTGGTGAAAATTAACAGTAAGAATAGAAGGTACAGTGTACTTTTAAAAATAAAAACAACAGTTAAGAATTGGAAACTACCTAAGTGTCCAGCGTCAGATGAATGGATGAAGAAGATGTGGTACATGTATTCAATGAAATACTACACAGCCCTTAGAAGAGATGAAACACTGTCATTTGACTCATTGCATGGACCTAAAGGGGATTATGCTCAGTGAAATAAGTCAGAAGAAGAAAGATACTAGATGACCTCATTCATAGGTGGACCGTGAAAAGACAAAACAAAAGAGCAGACAAAACAAAACCAGCCTTTGGACACTTGCAACAGAACTGAAGTTACCAATATGGAATGGGCCAGCCGGGGGTGGGGGTGGAGCCATATCTCCATCCTCTTAATATTTTTAGAGGCAAAAATACTTTCTTCTAAGCAAGTGGTGGTGGAGCCTACTGGACAGTGGTGAAGAACATTTGGTGATTTGGTGGAGGGCTGGGTGTGCTGATATATATCTAAAGAATATGGAAACTGCACACATGGGGAACCTACACATGTGAGTTTATTTCAATTTGAAAAAAAAGTTGCGACAATGCAATACTAAAATTAATTAACCAAAAACAATACAGACAAGTTTTAAAATTTAGCAAGTACTACAGATTTAAACTAGTTTTGAAAAAATTTGAAAAAAAAGTTGCGACAATGCAATACTAAAATTAATTAACCAAAAACAATACAGACAAGTTTTAAAATTTAGCAAGTACTACAGATTTAAACTAGTTAAGAATGGACTAACTTAAAGAACAACAATTTTGAAAGCAGTAAAACTTGATTATATTTTGTAGATTAGCAACTGAAGGACAGAGTCACAAACAGTTATGCCAGAAGAGGTCTTAGAGATTTTCTTGTTTTCCTGACTAGGAAACTAAGGCTTAGTGTGGTTAAGTTACTCAACTGCTAAAAGGCCAATGCAGGGCCCAGTTCTTTCCGCTCTAGGTCTTCTGTACCGGGGGCTGGCTCTTGGTACAGCTCACTGAACTATATCACTTCTCAGCATCCTATTAAAAGCAGTAATAGGTACACCCTGGTGGAGTAGTGGTTTCTTCAGCTGCCTTCAGTTGAGAGCACAGACTACATAACCCAGGGACCTCGGTTCAAGACCCAGTATGAAAACCAAGATGAACAACTAAATAAATAAAGTGCTTCTTCCTCCCTAGTCTGTCTTCTCTTCCAGTCTGTCTTCTCTGCCTGCCTTCATTCCTGCCTACACCTTTCCTTTAAAAAAAATTTCATAATACTGGTGACACTAATTCAGAATATTTCAACACACCATGTAAATCTGGGAAAACTGGAAAAAAAAACTAATTAGGAACACTCCTTTTTGCTTTGAATTTCATCTGAGAGAACACAACATGAGGAGGTTGGGATATGGGGGAAAGGTGGGGAGGAGAATAAATAGATCAGTGATCCTGCAATTATATACAGCTTGTTATTAACGAGAGGTCAAAGGATCATCTAGGCAATGATCTACACTGCATGTATTTAGACTAATGGTGGCGAGGAGGGTGGAATAAGGAGAAGCAGAAAATCAGGGACAGAGTCAGTGGCCAGTGCTGGAACCTCCTTTTCAACCAACTCGGTGAATAACCAAGGAAGGTTCAGAGACCAAACAAATAAAGAAAACAAAGATCTAAGTACAATGGTATTTTGTCAATGACTAGGCTGATTTTACATATAATCATAGCCAATTCATGAAATGTATGGTACAAATGAAAGTGGATCCTGATTCCTAGTACCCCGTGTATAAGCCCAGCATCTCTGCTATAACCTGCTAAGTAGCAGGAACTAAGATGAAGAGGAGGAAATAATGGTGCTGGACCCAGAGGGTGTCCCACCACCACTCCAACTCCTAGATTTTCTCTTTATTTAGTAAAACGCTTTATAATTTAAGTAACACTTGTGCATTAATTGCTCTGAAGAAGGAAGTAGTTTATAGATTATTTCTTGCCACCATAACAGAACTGCAAGAAGACAGTTTAAGGTCTTAGAGGCCAGAAGATTTTTCTTGCTCACATAGCATTTAACCTTCTGTTTTTTTAAGTTAACAAACTCTATTGAATATTTATAATGGACCAGATCCAGTCCTCAAAGCACTGATGACATTTTGGACTACTATTTTCATGCTATCATTATACATGTGCTTTGATAACACTTCCTTACACGATTAGAAACTCCCTAAGGAAGGACAATCTACAAATTCTCAATGGTACCAATAATTTTTACAATAATGATAAAATAATAAGTAACAGATAATCTTCAAGGAGGGTTTACTATATGCAAAGTATCTTCTATACATATAATTTAATCTTCAGGGTGTGCCCTTGTGGTCAGGTAGCTGAAATGGTTGGAGTATGGACCATGTGAAGTCCAAGGACCCAGATTCATGACTTGGGGAGTGTTGGAGGGGAGTCGGGGGGGTGGGGGGGTTACCCAAAATAAACAAACTAATAAATAAAAATGCTTCTTCCTCCTCTCCCTGTCGTTCTTATAAAAATAATATGGCATGCCCACGGTTAGGTTCACTGCCTCCAGCTAAGCGATGTCCACATACATCCCAAGCAATCAGGTTCATATCCAGGGGCCTAGGAGAACAACCAAGATGAACAACTAAATAAAAATAAAATAAAATGCCTCTTCCTTCTCTCCTCTCCCTGCCTGCATGCCTATTTGCCTTCATTCCTGCTGAACCTTTCCTTTAAAAAAAATAAATAATTAACCCTGACAACAAGCCTATAAGCCAGGTGTATTATTATCCCTGTGTATTATTATCCAAAGTGGCGCAATCAGTAATTGCTGATAGTGATCTTTTCTTTAACACCCACCATGATGGGGATCTAGCCCTCTGATGCGCTGTAAATATATTTTCTCCACTTCAACAACCACCTTGCAAAATAAAAATGATTATTCCCACTCTCTCTCTATATAATGAAACTAAGGTCTAGAAAGGCTGCATTGCTCTCTGTCCTCTTGGAAGTGTTGGAGTTGGTCTCTAATCTCAATTCTCTCTGGTTCCAAAGCCAGTGTTGCTTCCACTATACTATGGTGCCAGACTTCTGAATTTCAGGGAGCAGAAACATTTCCCAAACAGTGGGGGTTGGAGTGGGGGCTTATATAAAGTAACCAATTATAACACTCTGCCAGAAACAGATATCTAAAAAACTACAAGAGAGAAAACTACCATCTACTTTTACTATCATAGTAAAAACGTAAGATTTTAACACCAAAAATTTAAAAGAACCATCTAATATATTACGAATCAGAAAATTTCTACTGACATAAACATGGTCTTGTCCTCATTTTTCTCACAATACCAGATGCCAGAGGAAACTGTCACAGGCCTCTGCAGTTTGAGAACTTCATCTCTGCTAGAATCATGAGGGCTAGCCCACAATCTCCTCAGCCTCTTCATGCCAGCATTCACTCAGGTTAATTAAACGGTGACTTCTGCATCTATTCACCTACTTCTCTATCTAGCCCCCAAATTTTCCCCAATTACAAACAAAGTAGAGAAAAAAAAATCTTTTTTTGAAATTATTTCTACAGGGCTTCTCCCAAGATACCAAAATACCCTTTGATACTAAACTCCTGTGTAAAAATATTTTTTAAAGTTCTCTTTAAAGCATTAAAGGCACTGCCTTTGAAAACCCAACAAAAAGATAAGATTCCACAAAGCCAACTCAAAGAATATTTTTAGTGTTCCCTGAAATGTGCAGACTGCAATAGCATACACCTTTTCTCAACTGGTAAGGCAATTATAATTCCTATCTCCAAGAAACACTGTGAATAGAAGTTAATGTTCTTCAGCAATTTAAAACTCTCTGGCTGCAGAACTTTGGTTTATGAATTGCAAACTAACCAGTTCAAAAGCACAGAACTTTCATTTTAATTTCACATTTATTCTTGCCAAGAGGAAAATAACTTTTCAGGAAAGAGTAACAATATCTGATGTCTAAACTATGAATTTAATTGTTTAGAAGGTATTTTCATAGGACTTATCTTTCTGGCAACTCCTAGTGTTCTTTGGAAAACTTTACAAATGCAGAAAGGCATAAATTTATTAAGTGCTATAAACTCTCAACTACCCAACACAGTAAGAAAATGGGACATTCAAATATTCACATTTAAAAAGTCACCCAACATTAATTATGCCTCAAAAAAGGAATTAAAAAGTCACTCTATTAGCAATTTTTGAACGGGGATTTTTCTTAGAATTACAATATCATAAAGTGTACCAATAAACTGCAGTAAACACTGCTTAATCTTTCTGATGATTAAGAAGGTTCTCAAGGATTTGCATTATAAACAGGATTTGTCTTGGCACACAGCAACATGCCAATTAATAGGGAATTCTAGTTGAAGATATGCCAGGAGACAGTTAACAGTATTATTTCTACCAGAGTGGATTTCAACTTTTAATCAACTGGCTTTGGTACCAGACAGGCCTGCATTTGAGACCTAGCTCTTCCATGTCCCAGCTGTGGGATCTGGGGCAAAGTCAGTTAAGTTCTCAAAGATTCCTCTCCAGTATAAAACAACAACTCTGATGGAATGCTGGGTTCTTGATCCAATAATGACTTGGGGTGCAAAGTTTGATTCAGTTTCAACGCCTTTTTTTTGAAAAAGAAGGAAAGGAACCACTAAAACCAATCACACGAGGTCATTAGTACTGACAAATAGCTATCCGAATATCTGAAATCTGAACAACTGATATAGAATTATTTTAAATGTCTGTGAAGAAAGCTAGAGGAAGGGAAGATCCAGGGAACATAATTTAAAAGAAAGCTTAGTAATCAAGAAACTAGCTCCTTTCTATTCTATCAACAGAAAGGGTCTCCCTGAAAATGCAGAGGTTTAGGAGCGCCCTCATGAGGTGGATTATCTGAATTCCATCCTTAGTACTGGAGACAATGCCCATAAAAGTAAAGGGGAAAAAAAGAGGAAAAGAAAAGTTTTTAAAGAAAGCTGTTGTATTCCAGTTGAATTTTTTATTTTTCCTAAGAAATTCTAAATTATCCACATAAAGATCCTTAAATATTTTCACAATGTATTTAATAACTCTGTTGAGTATTTTTTAAATAGTTCAGCAAATTCTGAGATCCCCATAAGACCAAAGTCTATGATATTTCAACAGATGATCAGATTGCAAGCATTTAGAATAACAAAGTCAATGATTACTGTGTCATGCTTAGTACTCTCTATAATAAATAACTAATTATTAACAGGACAAGCAAAAGCTCTTGGTGTGTATCTTTCCAGCCCTGTAGATTTAGGAAATAAATATTTTAAGATGAATAATGTCAATTACTTTAGTGGAAGTTAACAAATACACAGTTGTTAATATTATATCAGAAAATAAGTTACCTTGTTAATGTAAGTTAATAAATGCTTTAGATAACAATAAAATGACCTCATGTGCAGATGTCCTAGTATTTCCTAGTGCTCTCCACAGATAGTGGAATAAAGAGCCCTGCCAATTTGAAGCTATTTAATGTCTGTATATTAAGACTTGTTAATTTTTATAAAATAAAAACTCTTTATATAATAGAAGAACTGTAGGGTAACAAATGACATCTGCTTGAAGGGAAAATTGCAAGGTAAATCAACAGAATTTCCAATTGTGTTAAAAAATAAGACCCTACTTATTTACTGAAATTAAACTCATTAGAAATCTTAGTGGGTTAATCATTGAATATTTTAAAAATCAGGGAACTGATCTAAAACAATCTCCCTGGTGATATGAAAAGGTTACACCTAGATGTGTTTTTTTTTAAAAAGCAAATAACTTTCTACTGTTTAATCTAAAAAACTATACTCCTACCTTTTCTCATATTTAAAATCAGATAGTAACAAATGATTTCCAGAGACACCAAATTGTGTATCTTTGTTATGAACAATTTTAAGTAGAGACAAGAGAGGCTCAGTTTGAGATCAGTTTTCAAAGTGATATAAACTCAGGTTTAAAGTACTTACTTAGGTAACAGGCACATGTATTTTCCTCAACTGATCAGATTATGAATTTCTTTTAAAAAATAAAATGTTTTTACACTTGGCCAAAAAACTTCCAAACCAGGACAAAGCAGTGGGGCAGTGTCTAACTCTGGAAGAATAATAAGGTAAATAAGTCACATCTCAATAATCTGTATAAATGAAGGCACAGTGTGGGGGGGGTGATGTATGTTTCTACTGGTATTGAAAAAGAAAATGGATCATTCAAAACTCTGGAAACTAGCAGCAGAATCACACTCAGGACTATCAGAGAAGTTTCCTTGTTGGAGGAGTGGCTAACCATCCTCAAGGGGCAGTCTAAACAGGGAGCAGTGCCAGTCTGTATGAACACAGCACTGACAGAAAGCATTAGTTTCCTGCACTGCAAAAGGTTACACCCAACTAAGTTAATTCCTTCAGTATGTCTTGCTTCCCCAGCAAATTCACTGTAAAACATGTAACAGACACTTAAAATAGAAATCAAGACTATAGGCAATATTTTGGAAACCAGCTCTTCCTCAAGATGTGGAAAAATCTGGGTGGCCCAGATTCCTTCCTTTCTTAAAATAAGACTGCTTTTCCTCCCATTCTAGAAAAGAGGTGGAAATGTTTACATGGATACATCTGATGTGTTGACACAGCTCTTAGCAATAAGTCCTTCAAAAGGGCGATCTTTTCCTTCAGATTCTGCAACAAAGTTCTCACTGTCACAGTAAGCTGGAAAAAAAAAGAAAAAAGAAAGAACACATCTAAGTATGCCAGTCCAGAAGTGTAGAATCTACTAAAAATACCCTGTAAATGTTTTATATACTATAATTCAATCAAGAGAGGGTTGAAAAAGCGCCCCCAACCCCCGACCAGGTACAAGCTCAGGATTATAAGGAATCTCAATGGTCATCTGGTCCAGCCACCCACCCAATGCTGGATGGATGGTAAGCCAAGTTTATACCTGGACATTGATCTTCACTGGAGATGGTCAATTTTGCCCTCACAATCAGCTGAATTCTGTCCCCTGATATCTACCCTCTAATCCAACTTGTCTACCTTGGAGCCATGCATGAAACTGTGTTCTCCAGGCACGGTTACCAGAAGAACCCCAGTTTTTTTCCAACTATACTTCAAATGTCAAGATGTCAAGTCCCACTGCCCTCCTGGCCAGTCTTCTCCTACATCTATAACCCATTGAAAAGTTTGAGAGCAGCATGTTCTTTAACTAAAGGAATGCACAAAATTCTTTTTCCAGGAGTGTGAAATTTCTCCCATTATTCTGCAAACCTAGAAGAAATTTTTGTTTATGACTGTGTGCTACCTTACAGGATGGAGAAAGGGAAGGTGAGAGCCTTTCAGGAATTTTGGAGTATAAAAAATAAAATGAGACATGTAAATGAAACAGAGACATCAATGAAATCAGAGATATGTTAAATACAAAAAAGATAAACGGCTTTCATTTGCTTCCTGTTAAAAGTAACAATCACACAAGTGCAGTGGAAGCAGAGGGTTCTCTCCTTAGCTTAGCAGGGTTATACTAAAGAAAAACAGCAGAATGCCAGAGGCTGGCCAAGGACTATACAAATCAAGCAATGCTCCAAGGTGTCAGCAGCCAAGAAAAGTTTAACTTAATTATTCTAAAACCTCTGAGACACACAGAAAAAACCACCCACAATGTTTATGAGAAAGTGCCAAGGAAAGCAGATCTCTTCTCATTCAAGAAATAAAGAGCAAAACAAACCAAAAAACAAAGCAACACACACACACCCCCACCGCGCCCCCCCCCCCGCCTCCCCAGGACTAAGAACCTACCAAAATAAAATATTCAAGAGATGAAAGAGTATGTAGCCATACTCTTAGATTTGGACTGACATCTTAAGTCTATTAACATAAAAATACATTCATTATAATTTACTAAAAGAAAAAAAAATCAAATCAGAAAATAAAATGTAACTTACATGGAAAAGAAAAAAAAATCCAGGAACTAAATACATTAAATCACCAAAGGTGGTTATCTTGAAACAGCGAAATTTCTTAATATTTTATAAGAAAATGATTACTTTTCTAACCAGGAAAAAATTCCCATTATTATAATTGAACAGAAGCTTTCCAAAGCATTAAAAAAGATAGTCTACTTCATAGCTTAAACTAACACATCCTGATAACAAGCACTGACAGAGATAATGGAATAAAGGAAAACATACGCCAATCTCCCTTAAGGATTATAAATGCAAGTCTTTTTAAAATATTAGCAAATTCAGAATTACATTTGAAATGATAATACACTATCAACAAGTAGAATTTAGCCTTGCAACTTAAGAATGATTTGAAGATGCAATATTAAATATGGCGAAAAGTGTTAATGATTAAAAATGGAATAAACATGATTAATAAAGCAATGGTAAATGAATTTAAAACAAAACAAAAACAAAGAAATAAAACTAAGAATGAAAGACTACTACCTTAAGTGCAATATTACTTAAATATGGTCTGTAAGTTCGAACCAAAACAATAGGACAAGTTAAAGAAATACCTAAGGGCTGGAAAGAAGGGGAAGTCATTCTTTCTCTCTTTCTTTTTTTTCTTTAGGAAGAAGAAGAAGCACTTTATTTTATTTAGTTGTTCATCTTGCTTGTCCCACCAACCCCAGGACATGAACCTGGGACCCTGGGTCAATGTGGACTGTGGAAATCATTGTTATTTACAGATTGATTATAGTCCTTTTGGAAAAGTTAAGAGATGAACTAAAAGAGATGAACTGAACAGGAAAAATACAATATTGTGACCAATCATAAAATGAAAAAATCAAAGGCATTTCTACATAGCTAGGGAGAAGATTTTAATTTATTGTTTTTCAACATTTAACAACATCAACAAACTCTTAAAAATATCTAGCCCAATGCCTGGCACCCAGTCATTGTGCAGGAAATATTGCTGAAGGAATGAATAAAAGAAAACTCTTGGTGCACCCTGGTGGAGTAATAGTGAAGTTTATCGCCTCCAAAGGAGATCAAGGTCACACACCCCTGGGTTCAAATCTCAGGTCCAGAGGGAAACAACCAGTGAGAACTACTAAATAAAAATATAATGCTTCTTCCTCCTCTCTCTTCCTGCCTGCCTGCCTACTTGCCTTCATCCTAGCCTACACGTTTCCTTTAACAAAAAAAAAGAAAACTCGCAATATTGTAAAAATGCAAATGAGCACCAATTTAGTCCATAAATATATGATAGACCTATTCAGAACCCTGTTTGGAGTTCTTTTATTAGAAAGCAGGTGGTAATTGTGGCATGACATAATTGGTTTAATGAAGTATTGCCAAACTTCTCTGAAAGGGTAAAAGAAGGGAAATATACAAAAGTCACAAATATGTATAATAAAGGGAGCCTTAAACAACCAAATATTAAGTCATTATTTAAAAAACTACAAGAGGTGCACCCAGTTGATGAGCAGCTAAGTTTGCTGGGCATAGTTCACATACATTCCCGAAGACCCAGGTTCAAGACCTAGGGGTGAGACAACTAAATAAAACAAAGCTCCTTCCTTCTCTCTCTCTCTGCCTGTCTGTTTACTGGCTTTCATTCCTGCCTGCCCCTTTCCATTAATAAATAAATAAATAAATAAATAAATAAATAAATAAATAAATAAATAAATAAGAAAAATACACACACACACACAAAGGGAATGATGTTGGAAGTTTCCAAGAGCCTCATTACTGCAATAGAACAGAAGGCACTGAATCAGTGCAGTTACATAAAAATTCAGTGAATCAAATATGGAATATTTTGTGTCTTGAAGAAAATAGAAATAAATAATTTAGTAAGTAGGGAAAAAAATAAATGCTTATAATACACCAAATTAAACTTCAAATAGTTTAAAGATTAATGTTCTTTACAAACATTAAAACCAAAGAAAAGCTGAAAGAGTATGCAGATAATTGGATAAAATATTTATGTAATCGCTGAGTGTGAAAGGCCTATCTAACTAAGCATAATCCCCTCTGATCCAATAAAAAAATCACAAATAACACTGATCATTTCAATTTTTTTTTTTTAATGAAAGGTGCAAGCAGGAATGAAGGCGAGCAGGTAGGCAGGCTAGCAAAAAGAGAGAGGAGGAAAAAGCATTTATTTATTGTATTTACTTGTTCATCTTGCTTATCTCTCCAGCCCCAGGACTTGAACAGGGGACCTTGGAATGTATGTGGACTAGACCAGTGAACTAAACCACTAGGCCACTAGGGCACACCAATTTAAAATAAAAATTTCATTTATAAAATCAAAAGCCAAACTGACAGAAAAAATATTTGAACCAAATACTCCAGACAAGACTTAACAAGTCAATACATATATAAAGAACACTGTGAAATTATGAAGTACTAAGATAAGGGCATACACATATATAGACAACTCAGAAAAATAAGAAATACAAATATCCTATCAATATATGAGAAGATGAAACATAAGTGACAAAAAATACATAGTAAACTATTGTGGCCCTTCATCAGAGTGAAATATAGTTTTAAAAGATAATCAGAATTGGTATAGATGTGCAATTCTGTAATCTGTAAGTTTAAAAGGCTTCAACTGTTATACAAACTAAATCCAAAAAAAATCCTTGTTGAGGAATTTACTCTAACTTGGACTGTAATTTAGTCATATAGAAAACTCTTTTATAATTAGATATAACCTAACTGTTCAAGAAAATGGTACTGGCTAAAAGGATCAGAGATCGAGGTGTGAATATTGAAGTCATACGTTTATTAAAAGAAAATATGAAAAAATTCCTTTATAAGCAAGAAGTTATCAGCAGAAAAACAGAAATAAGTAAAGACTGGTGGTCAACTTCATTTATAAAACAAAAACTTTCAGATGACAGAAGATACCATCAAGCAAAATCAAACAACAAATGATAAAGTAGAGGAAATAGTCCAAATATATCACAAAGAGCAAATCTCCCTAAAAATATAAGGACCTCTTATAGATTAAAAAAGTCTGACAATCCAACAGAAAAATGAACAAAAGGCAAGATAGACAGAAGATATAAAACAGAATTGATATAAAAAGCACTTGAGCATGTGAAAACATACTCCATTTGACTCACAGTATGGGAAATGCAACTTAAAACTATACTGAAATATAATACCTCATTTATCAGATTGGCAAAACTTTAAAGGATTCAAAAGACAACTCCCTCTGTTGGCCAGGCTTTAAAGAAACAGAACTCACACATTGCTGGAAGGGTGTCAGTGGTAAAACCCTTGGGGAGGGGAATTTGGCAACAGGTCTGAAAATTTACCCTTAAAAGATACCTCCACAAACACCCCCCCAAAAAAGAAGAAAAAAACACAAAGCTATTTACTGCATTATTCCTAACAAAAGATTGAAAACAATCTAATTCATACCCTTTGAAGAAAGGTTAACTCAACTCTGGTACAACGGTACATCTACGAAAAAGAGTACTACACAGCCCCAAAGATGCCCCCCAAAGAATTAATATAGATTTCTACAGTACATCATTAAATTGAAAAGCAAGATATAAAAGGGTATCTTTCTATAAAAAAGAAATAAGAGTACATACACACACACACACACACACACACACACACACACACACACACACACACACACATATTTATTGCTGCAAAAAGTGATGCTGGAAGAAGCCAGAAATTAATGAAAATGGTTTTACCTACAAGAGGTATGTGAAGATGGGAAGGAGGACAGTGGGATAAAAACGAGTCTTTGAGGGTACTTTTCTACATAATTTTGACTTTTAAATAACGGAATTGTTTTACATATTTAAAATTAAATCAGCAAGGCTCGGAGGAAAAAGCAAGCCCTAAAATATAAATATAATATGAATATATAATATATATTACATATATTATATATAACATTACATAATATGAATGTAAACAGAAAAAAAAGGCTAGCATAGGACACAGGAAAAATGAAAAACAGCCGTAATAAACTTTAGAACTGAATAACCTCAGTATTCATAGTGGGTTACTCAGAGTTTTTTTTTTAAAAAAGGCAGAAACTCAAACTGTATTAAGTGTTTGTAGTGATACTTATGGAGTAATTCTGAAGCGATTTTCTGCAAACTGTTAAGACAGACCAAGTAAGTAAAAGGACATCAACGCTTTCCGGAACCAACGGTTTTCAAAAAATACTATTTTGGAAAAGGGAAGGTTAGAAAGAAACCTGTGGTGTGGGATTTGGATTAAATGTATTGATATGAAATAATGATTTTCTAAAAAACATATTTCCTCAGTGTACTCTGGTGGAGCAGTAAATCACCTCCAAAGGAGCAGGCCACTTATCCCTAGGTTGAAGTCCCGGGTCCAGGGGAAAACAACCAGTGTGAACAACTAAGTGAAAATAAAATAAAAGTGCCTCTTCCTCCTGTCTCCTTCCTTCCTGCCTGCCTGCCTGCCTGTCTGCTTGCCTTCATTCCTGTCTGTATCTTTCCTTAAAAAAAAAAAATTTCCTAACCAAATTCCATCAGCTTTTGTACAGCCTGCAATTTAAGGACTTTTACATTTTTAAATTTTAAATGAAAAATGTAAAAAAAAAAAGACTATTATCCTTTTGGCAAAAAAGGACACTCAAAAACATGAGGTCATAATAACCTCTTGTCTTAAAAAGCCTAAAAAGATTTAATATCTAGGGGGAAAGTGTACTGACATCTGAACTAAACTATAAAATTGTTAGAAACTTGCGTTAAAACAGGAGAAATTGAGTATGTCATGCTTCACTTAGTTTCAGTGATTTAAGATTAACTGGTTGGTCAACAAATGTAAGTCAACATAGGTAAGCATATAGAACATTAGATATATACACATACACAGACCCGTACAACCTCAAAAATAGGATTTTCAAACCTCAAAGCTCCAACAAATTATTTCATGTACTAATTTTTTTCCTGGCCTTACCTTGGTTGTATTTTCACCATTCCTTTCATACTGATTTCGCTGTTGAATTTTCTCAGCAATCTCTTGTGCAATGTGGCATGTAGAATCATATGTGGAGAACCTACATCAAAGTCATAAAGGGAACAGAAATGTTGAGGGGCTTTTAAAAGAAATGCCTGCATCATCTAAGTTTGAATTTTTAAATTCTAGTCACAAATTCAAACTGGAAAGGAGGATGGTAATAATAACAGTAAGAGTAACCCACGTTGAATATTGAATGGGACTTAGTATGAGTCAGGTTCTATTCTGAAAGCTTCATTTGTAATACTCCCACTTAATCCACACAAGAATGCCAGAGAGCAGGTAATGTTACCATCTCCATCTTAGACAAGAGACAAGTCAGACACAAAGAGGAAGAGGGACTTGCCCAAGTGGTATGGCGACTTCCAATCCAGGCCCCAGAACCTGCACACTTAAATACTCTGCGATCCTGCCAACGATACGTGTTTACGTTCACTCATTTCTAAAACATCCAATGAACACTGATGGAGGCCTCCCCTGTCCTAAGCACTGTTCCAGGCAACTGAGAATACAGAAGTGAATAAACGACAAATACATGCTTTCAAGGAGCTTAGTAAAGGAAGAAAGGTATAAAGTAAATACATACAAAGAGTGCCAGGTGTTGCTGAGCGCTAAGAAGGGGAAAAAGGCAGGATAGAGGGACAGAGTGAGACAGACAAGATGAGGAATCCAGTCAGGCATATTTCCGGGGAAAAGCTCTCTGATAGAGGAACAGCAAGTACTGTTGATCCCACAACAAATGCCCAGGACAAAGGACACACACACCTGATATTTAAGCTTACCAAAATCCTCTCAAAACATCTACAGAGCTTCTTTTTGTTATTTAGCAGTGTTGGGGGCTTGGAAGGATTTATAATGCATTTCCAATAATCTTTTTTGTTCCTTCTGTTACAGCATTTTTACTTCCCATCTAGTTTACAGAAAATACTTAAGTGTGTGTCCACATTTCATCACTCCTACCAGATGGTTTGGCCCTAAAGAGCTGACACTGCGGTACTAAACAACCAATATATATTGCTCCCGGGGCTGTCCCAGTACAAAATAATGAAAATGTGGTTTGATCTAACATCTCAATCTTTGGTTGAAAACATAAACAATCCACTTCTTAACCTCAAAGTCCACCTATCACTAATACACTGAGAAAATTTGATAAAGCTGTTTTCAATGAAGGAAGAAACAATCTCCAATCATTTCCCTCAGGAATTTTACTAAATATAGCAATGGCTAACAACTGAGTACCAGATCTGGGCTAGGTCCTATGTTTTACTTCTTTCTTTTTTTTTTTGGAAAAAAAAGGTCCAGGCAGGAATGAAAGCGAGCAAAGGTAGACGGCCAGGAAGAGGAGGAAGTAGGACTATTTATTTCACTGAGTTGTTCATCCTGATTGTTCCCCCTGGCTCCAGGGCACAGACCAGGATCCTTGGGATGAATGTGGACTGCGCTCTTGACTGAAGGCAACAGACCAAACCACTACACCACCAGGGTGCACCGTGTTGTACATTTTAAACTTTACAAGGATTTTATGAGATTGGCTCCTTAACCACTCACCACCATACATTCAGATAGATTAGACAGACAGACAATAGATATGACACAGGTGTACTAAACAGGGCAGGGGATACAAGCAAACATAAATTAAGAAAACAGGAGGAAGACTGACAAAGAAAACTGAGTCTTGGTCCCAGCTGTGCCACATTCTACCTTTTGCTACTTCGTACTAGAATCTATGAAAAGAGAAGATTAGAGTCTAGCTCTGTGGTTCCAGATCACACATACGAAAATCAGTAATAGGTGCAATACACCGTCTGTCAAATGTGGAATATAAACGGTAAGTATTCCTAGAGGTCAGACACACTCTGACCTGACGGGCTGAGTAATTAAGAGATTACACCTTCAACTGAACCACAAGGATAAAGCTGGTCTCTCATTCTGACGGAAGGGAGAAGCACATTCTAGACGGTGAACAGCACCAAGACCAAGCAAAGAGGAAAGGAACCAACGTGCCTGGTATGTTCAGCTAAGTGGTGGCCTGGGTAGGAGGGTGAACTCTGAAATGGCAGAGATGAGTAGAGCTGATTTCTGCCCAGCCTTGAACACCAGCCTAATAAGACTTAGCATTTCGAGCTACAGGGATATCTTTATACATAAAGTGAGGCCTTGAGGTTATGTGAAATGCTGAAGAGAACACAGATAGGACAAAATCCCTGGGAGCTTGCCCCAAAATCTCAGGTTCTCACTTTAGCCTTAAAGGGCAGTAGTTCTCAAACTTTGCTAGATATTCGAATAACGGGAATCTTAAAAGAAAAAACAAAACAAAATAAAAGTCATTCCTGGCTCCCACTCCCAAGCATTCTCATTAAATTCTCACTGGGTTTGACCTAGACATGAGGAGGTCTGAAAGTCCCCCAGGTAATTCCAAACTGTTGCAAAGGTTAAGAACCTGGTCTAGTGGTAAAGGGTAACCTGATTACAGTAACTAGCACTCGAGTGCCTAAAGTACCAGTTCAGGAAAATTAACTGGAGCTCCATTTACATAAGTAGATGGGACTGAGGGAAAAGTGGCAAGAGACCAGAAGACAACTTTCTAGCAATTCAATTCCATTACCAGTCACCAGTATTTACTATCTACAAGTCATGAAGGGTTAGACTGTTGTAGAAAAAGGCAGCATAAAAGAGAGGTCAAGGATATGTAAAAGAAAAATGATGAGTGAATAATAATCTGACATGAGAAACGAAGAAAAAGTGGAGGGCCCGCCCTGGTGGAATAGTGATTTGGTCCCCTGCCTCCTGAGGAGAGCACAGTCCGCATACATCCCAAGGTCTTGGGTTCACGTCCTGGGACCAGGGAGAACCAAGATGAACAACTAAATAAAATAAAGCACTTCCTCCTCCTCTCTCTGCGCCTGTAACTTTTCTTTAAAAAAAAAGGAAAAAGTGGATCATTAGCTTTTTCAGGACAAAGTGACTGAGAGGACGATGATACCATGAAGTGAGATGGTGGAATTGGGAAGCAAAGCATCAAACCTGTTTCCAGACTATGAACTGGAACTGTTTTACGCCCAAAACACTGAATGCAGTTAAATTAATGTATGTCTACAAGACTTACTTAAGTACACCTATGGGAAAAACAAGGTATAGAGGACAGAGATTCATTAAGAATGGCAAAATTGATAATTGCAGAAATTGGGTGATAGGTATAGAGGGCTCATTATACTATCCCACTTGGTCTACAATAAAAAAATATGTAAACAAACAACAACAAAAACCACCCAGTGTTCACTAATTCTTTTTTGTATTAGTAAAGGTCGGAAAAAAAAAAAGTCCCACCACAACACAAATAAGTTGCCCCAACAGTAAAGCTAATTAAATTTAGCAAAGTAGGAGCACCCCTGTAGCTCAAGCAGCTGAGAGAGTTGGGGTGTGGACAAGGAGCCAAGTTGAGTCCCAGGGCAGGGGGCCAAAAATAAAACAAATAAATACACGTCTTCCTCTTTTCCCTCCCTCCTTTCCTTCTTTTCTTTAAAAAAGAAAAAGAAAAAAAATTAGCAAAAAACCAGTTCAGTCACTTGCTACTTCCATTAAACATGAGTTTACCACTTACGTTGATACGCCCTTAAAATAGTATCTGCTATATCCCACTGTTAAACATGACAACACTTTGAGTGGAACATCACTGACCTATGATTTAAAGAGCACAGAGGCAAAGCTTTAATTGAATCTGTTTTTATAGGTTTTTCAAAGCCCTATTCACACTCCTTCCTACCCTTCTGATCAGTAGCCCACTTTACAAGGTAGCTGATGCCAGCACAGCAGAGCCCTTGTCATCATGCTTCCCCCACCGTCCCGTTCATTTTCAACAAATTAGAAAGCCACTGAGTTAAATTATTTGAGAGTAACCAGAATGATGCTAAATGCTTTTCAGCATTAGCCCTGGAAGAGACTTGGGTCTAGTGATAATTTCTATGAATCGAAATGGATAATCTGGGGCCTCTCCCTTATCTCTAAATTTTAATTCCTAACTTCTACATGAAGTGTGGGAGTTCACCTCCAGGAGGTGAAGGGTAATTAACACTATGTATCAAGGCCCTTAAAATGTTCATATTGAACCAAATACTTCGACTTGTAGGAAGTGAGCCTAGGAAACAGAGGGAACAATGGGGAAACCACTCCAATAGTTAATAAAAACAAAAATCCCTAATATTACAAAGAAGAGACTAAAAGTATGGTCATTCATTTGATGTACTATTAAGCATCATAAAAAATCATGTTTCTAGTAAATATTTAATGATACGGACAAATTTTCCCTGTTCTGTAAAACACACATAACACATGTGTGTATATAACATATATATACACACACATTTACACATAAAGTAATAAATTCATCTAAAAATCAATAATGGTTATTATTCCAAAAGATGGAGTTAAAGATTTGGGGAATTTTCCTTACAAATATTATTTTCTAAATTTTCTATCATGTACAGTTGTTAAAATTATGTGGGAAAGACATGCCCTGGTGGAGCAGTGGTCAGGTCATAGTCTCCAAAGGAGGCAGCCACACACCCCTGGTTGAAGGCCTGGCTGTGGGATGGGGGGTGAGGGTGGGGGAAGCAAAATAAAATAAAGATGCTTCTTACTCCTCTCTTTCTGCCTGCCTACCTACGTGCCTTCATTCCTGCCTGTACCTTTCCTTAAAACAAAGGAAAAAAAATTTAAGTGAGAAAACAATGTTATTAAATCAATTAGGCCATTCGCCCCGATAACCTAGATCCCCCAGGTATGTTAATGTTGATCTCCGTCATCCGTTCTATTATCCAGATTGTGCGCAATTTAAACAATTATCAACTATATTAGAAATACAACCTCTAGACTCCAACAAGACTTTGACAGTTATATGCTTTTAATTTTTAAAAATTCAAGTCATTCTACAGTACTAGGTTCCTTGGGATCAGAACTTGCGTCTTTGACCAAAAGCGTCATTCAGTCATTGAGACTTAGCTGCTGAATAAATTAACCTTACCCGCTACTGTTTTACAGCTTAAGTTGCCGCCGTGGCAAGTCTGGATTACTCAGGCGAGGGCAAAATACCTCACAAATAAATGCGTACTTTCCCATCCAGAGTCCTACAAGTTTCCTGAAGGGCCCTCAAGATCTAGGCGCCAGCGCCAACGGGCTGCTAACTGGTGACCAGGGATTTGGAATCTCGGTTCTTCCGTCAGTGAAACAGGGGGTCACTAAAGGGACTGGCATCCCACGCAAAGGTTACTTCTCGCTCACTTTCACACGCGTCCTGCACCAGGGGAGCCTGCCCCCGCCAGCGCCACGCCGGAAAGGGCGGGAAATCCCCGCCGCGAGAAGCCGGCAGGAACGGACTTCAGGAGATTTGGCCGCAGTCCTCGGCTCCCCGCAAGTTCACCGGTCTCCTTCCCCACGCCCCGCGGTGAAGACCGAGGGTGGTGGGACACGGAAGTCCCCTGGGCGGCAGAAGGGTCCTCGCTGCGCCTCCCCTCCTGCAGAAAGGCCTGCAGCGCCCACGCCTCTCTGTCGCCGGCTCCCCGGAAGCCGAGCCTCCGCGAAAGACCCTCCGCGCGCGGACGCCGGCCCGGGACTCACCAGGGGTCCGGAGCCATCCTGCAGCCTCCGCCCGCCCCTCGGACACTTCCTGCTCGCGGCAGCTGACTACGGCGGCCCGCGCGGCCCAAATCCCGCGGTTCAGCCTGTGCGCGAACGGAATTTCTGCAAGCTGAGCATACACTCGGGGCTCAAAACTATGATTTTACCGGGGAAAGCACTCCCCAGCAAACAGGTTGGAGCAATCTGCTTCCGCTAGGAGACGCGAACACTGGGCGCAATTCAAATAAAATTATGCTTGCATAAAATTTAAGTAGCGTTCCAGACTCCTAACACTTATTAAAGTGTTATCCTGCTTAAAACAAAACAACAAAGAAAACAGAAAACGACTGTGGCGATAGTTGCACAAGTGCATAAATTTACCAAAATCCACCTTAAGTGATTTATATGTAAATTATACTTCGTTATATCTTAAATTTTTCTTTTTTTTTTTATAATCCTGCTTCAACAAGGGACCCAAGCAGTGAGAGGCAATCCCCTAGGTTTAATTGTTAAACGTCGTTTGGTGTTTGATTATCTAGTTACCAAAAAGGTGAAGAGACGCTTTACATGTGGGGATCGTTCTGTGCATTTGGTGTCCCCTAAATTTCCAGAAAAAAAAAAAAAAGTAAAAAGGAGCCCTTTCCCCTCAAGAGCACCTCAAGAGCACCAAAGAACTAGGTCTCCGCGACCCAGGATTCGGCGCCGACTTGGATCTGACGCGCATGCGCAGGTCCGTTACCATAACGACCCGAAGACGCTGTACGGCTCAAGACTGAGGAAAGTGAACCCAATCTCCCGGTTATGGAAGATGAAATTTCGCCGGGTGAGGAGGTGGCGGAACTGGAGCTTGACGCCGTGATAGGCTTCAATGGTGAGCCTGGAGCATGACTGGGCTGGTGGTTTAGGAACCCCGGGAACCTGCAGCACTAACAAGGCCAGTGAGACATCAGAGGCACCTGGAAGGCAGTGTGGGACGATGGCAGGAATACTGACCAGGTCCACACAGCCTCTCTGCCCAAAAGCCTTAGTGGTCACTTCCTTTCTCAAAGCCTCGGGCGTCGGAATGGGTTTTGCTAGCATCTAAAAGGGACCAAATGTTTTCCCATCGGGCCGAAAGGGTAAGACCAACGACGGTTGTACTCCAACTAGGAAAGCACTGCCCTAACTCACGCAGCCCGCAAAGCTGCCCGCCCCTCCGCAACCATTGGAGGCTTCAGGGGTCCGACCCTGGAACAACTCACTTCTAAAATCCCAGTTGACGTGCTTATGAAAAAGGACTAGAAAGGGAAAGTGTGTTTGAGCCACTGCTCTGGAAGGTGATCTTGTCCTCAAACCCGAAAGGATTCTACCCGTGAGTTTAATAAGGAAAGAGAGCGCCAGGGGGAGCTAAAATCTTCTTTATGACTGCGTGTTTCGAACACGAAGAGGGGAATGCCATTTGTTTTGCTGTTGGCTTTTTCTGATGGATGAAAAAAAGTACGGGATTAAATTTTAGAAAAAAAGCAAACTTTTTAAGTGCATTGTGATGGCTTTAAACCTTTAAAATTGTGATAATGTCGATGCAGAACAATCAGTGACTAAATTTTTAAGGATATTTAGGGCTTTACTCTTGACGCTTTGTTTTACTTTAGCAGTTTCTGATTGAAAATGGGCACTTACTGTATCTGAATTCTCAGTCATCTTTAGCTGATAAAAGACGTAAGTGGCCTGCAGTGAGTGCAAAGGGCTACACCACGCTGGTGGCCGTGATAGAGCCTCACACATGAAGTCCTGTACCTGAACTGATGCTATTTTGGAGCGTTCTATGAACAATTCTATCCCCAGACTGTCCATGGCAATTATTATCTTGGTCTTTTAAAATGGTCCAAATTCCTTGTTGGCTTTGTGACAATCTGTGTTCTTTCATTTAGTCCAATATAGCTTCATTTAGAACCTGTGCTGAGAATATAGGGATAAATACAACTATGCTTCAGAAGACATCCTCACTCAGGACTTCCACTCTTAAAGGGCAAGCAAAGGAGCAGAGCACAGTGAGAGTCAAATACTGTACTGGGAGTTAAGCAAGTGACAATGAGAGTTCTTTCCTTAGTCTTGCTGGTCTTTCCTTCCAATTAATCCTGTCTTTTTTCCAAGTATGGTTTTCCACTTCCTACCCACGAGCTGTTTGCATCCCTCCCAGTAAAAAAATTTTTTTCTATTAACTTTAGCCAGAGATGATCTTTCTTCTGTATATCCAAGAACCGTAATTACTAACTACAAAGAAAATAAATGGGAAGAAATACACATCTACGTGCTAATAATGTTTATCTCTGGGTGGGGGTATTATTGGGCACTTTTGCTGTCTTTTATTTGTATCATAAAATAGCTCCACAGAACATTAGAGAGAATTGCTATAATAAATAGCAGGTACCACCCACACGGCATTAGTAAATTTTTCTACTTTTTCTTATTTGAGTTAAATTTTTAAGAAAGAATTATACACTTCAAGTCCGATCTCCTGTCTTATCTTTTCTCCCTCTCTAGAGACAGCCACTATCCTGAAGTTAATGTCTACACTTCCTAGTTAGGTTTTAAAATTCTTCTTTATATGCAAAATATTAAATACGCTATATGTATCACAGTATATATAAACAATTTTCTGGCATACCCTGGTGGCCTAGTGGATAAGCTCACTGAACACAATCCACATGCATCCCAAGGACCAAGGTTCAAGACCTGGATTAGAAGGAATAGCCAATATGAGCAACTAAATAAAATAAATAAAGAGCTTCTTCCTCCTCTCTTCCTGCCTGCCTCTGCTTGCCTTCATTCCTGCCTGCACCTTGCCTTTAAAAATGTTTTTTGCTTTATCTCTACTATACCCTTATGCAAATATTATCAACATCAGTTATTTATTTCCCTGTCGATGAACTTTTAGTTTATTTTCAACTGTCTGATAATGCAAACAATGTCACAGTGAACAGCTTTGTGCATGACTCATGGACACAACTGCAAATATTTATCTATGTTATCTACCAAAAAGTGGAATATCTGGGCCCTAGGGTATGTGCATATCCAACCATATGTATATATCATTTCCAAAGCAATTTCACCAACTTACCCTCCACCAAGCAATGTTTGAGTGTTTCCTTTGCTCCACACCATAAGATCACAGTGCAACAAATGCTGGATACTGTCAGCCATTTTAATGGGAACCATTATGATAGAGGTTTAATGGTATCTCATTTGGAATATAATCTGTATTTCCCAAATTATTTTCAAAGCAGTATATCTTTTCATGTTTATTGGCTTTTGAATTTTTTCCAGCATAAATTTCCTATTCATATTCTTTACTCATTTTTCTCTTTTTTGCTTGTTTGTTTTTCTCTTTTCATTTTTCTTTCTCTGCTCATCTTTCTGTGGAGCAGGTTGTGGTTTGCCTATTGCATTATAGAGTTTTTTGTATATTCTGACAATATTCTTTTGTCTATTATGTATATTGAAAATATCTTCTCCTGGTGTGGGTTTTTCTTTCGTGTTGTCTTTTGTCACTAGAAGTTTTTAATTTTTAACACAGTTGGATTAATATGTTGACCTTTCTCTGTTAGGATTTGTTATTTTTGTGTCATGTTTTAGAAGCAACCTATAGGCTAAGAAGTTGCCTGTAACCTAACTTGTGTTTACATTAAAGCTTGTTTTTCACATTTAGGTCCTTGATCTGGAATGTATTGTTTGTGGATGGTGTCAAGTAGGATCTAATTTTACTTTTTCCATATGGGTAGCCATATGATTGTTTATAAGGAACCTGCAATCAGGGGGAAATACATGCATATATAGGAACAGATCATTTTCCCAAAAAGACAGAAAACTTTCTTTTTACTTTTCAAAGAAAAGGTGCAGGCAGGAATGAAGGTAAGCAGAGGCAAGCAGGCAGAAAGAGAAAGAAGGAAGAAGCATTTATTTATTTTTATTTAGTTGTACATCTTGGTTGTTTCCCCCAGTCCCAGGTCACAAACCTGAGCCCTTGGGATGTATGTAGACTGTGCCAGCCAAAGCCAGTTGGACCAAACCACTGCTCCACCAGACTGACAGAAACCATTTTTTTTAAAGGAAAGGTGCAGGCAGGATTGAAGGCGAGTGGGCACGCAGACAAGAAATTGTTCATACTAGTTGTTTCCCCTGGACCTGGAACTCGAACCCAGGGGTATATGGTCTGCAGTCCTTTGGAGGCAATTGATCTAACCACTACTCCACCAGGGCTATTCAGAGACCTATTTTTTTTAAATGATCACAAAACAAAATAAATCAGCTCTCAATAAAACATTTGACCATTTGAGAAAGAAAAATCTATTTCACTATTGGAATGCCAAAAAAATTCTAGAGAGAGTTAAATATAAAAAAAGAATTCATTAAAAGACCCGAAGACTGTATTAATAAATATAACGCTTGTTGAGGTAGGATATAGCAATAAAAAGATTTTATAATACCAAGGAATAAACATAATAAGAAACAGTTTAGATCTTTGTGAAGCAAAATTGGAAATACTTCCAAGAGACATAAAAGAAGACTTCACGGGAAAAAATACCTTGTTTATAGAAAGGAGCTGTAATATTTTATTATGAAATTTGTTCATCCTTAGTCCATGCATTAATACCATTCCACTAAGAATGACTTTTTAACTAGTCAAGCTGACTTTATAAAGTTGAAGCTGTAACATAAATATGGAACTACCTAAAATGAATAAGGAAGAACTTTTGTCTATTTCACATAAAATGTATTACAAAGGTTTGTAGTTGTTGTCTTGGCAAACATCTGAAGATGGGGGCCTGCCTGAGGCAAGGGGTTTCACAGGGCGAGGCTCTGGACTTCTGCAGAGCACCTAGTGGAGAATGAAAACAAAATATTTATCTTTCCTGAACTTTTGCCTACGGTAGTGAATTCACATTCTTCCTGTGCCTGTGGATACACCCTCCTCACCACTCTTGGGATCACAAGTATTGTCCTTAGAACTTTGATGTCTAAAGCTGATGTCCAAAGTGAAATTCTAAGTCCAGCATCTGCGTCTCCTTTGGGAGTTGGACAGAAATGCAGAATCTTGGCCTCCCGCCAGACTTAAAATCATTATCCTCATGCTAACCAAATCCCCTGGGGACGTGATACACAGGAAAGTCTGAGAAGAGGTATGCTAGCCTAACCTTCTGATCCATGAGATGAAATTATCTGCTCCCCCTCACGCATTTTAGATAAACTAAGGCTTATTTCAAAAGCATTATTTTTTGTACAAAAAAAAATTTTTTTTGAACACCCAAAATATCACTTTCATGCCTGATCATGATATTTTTCAATCTTTCTCTTTCAGGACATGTACCCACTGGTCTGAAATGTCACCCTGATCAGGAACATCTGATTTATCCACTGGGTTGCACAGTCCTCATTCAAGCAATAAATATTCCTGAACAGAATTTTCTACACGGTCATAGCAACAATGTCTCCTGTGTGACCATCTCCAAAAACGGAGCTTACATTGCCTCTGGACAAGTCACATTCATGGGTTTCAAGGTGAAAATTGGAAAATAACTCACTGTGAATGGATTTGGACATGGCTGCCTAGAAAACCACCTTACTCTAGCTTAGCTCTCTGCTGACACTGTTTCTGCTTCTTTTTTTCCTCTTCCTCCTTTTCCTCCTCTTCCTTTTCCTCCTCTTGACTTCTCTCGAACTCATTTTCATTCCGTCAGGCAGAGGGTGAAGAAATCTGGTGTTTTTTTACAAGGGACGGTGCAGCTTGTGACTGATAATGCTCAGAAACAAAAGTCCCTGTTTAAATGTCATGTGTGTAAAGACACCATCTAATTTCTAGAAATTCTAGAACTTACTGATTATTTTTCCCCAAGACAGGTAGCTGTCTTCTCAGTTTCATTTAAAGCCTGTCTATGATCTGACAGTGTATTCTTGCCCCCAGGCAGATATCATTTTGTGGGATTATAAGAAAAGGGAACTGATTGCTCGACTGTCACTTCACAAGGGCAAAATTGAAGCTCTGGCCTTTTCACCAAATGATTTGTACTTGGTATCACTAGGAGGTCCAGATGATGGAAGGTAATGAACTAAATGTATTGATTTATTTTCTAGCAGGTATATTTCAGGTATCAAGTACCCTCTCCCCTCTAACAGTCTCTGTTGACCTGTCTCTACTTGTATGCAAAACCTATGAGGAAAACCACAGAGGGCAGTGGTTCTCAGCCCTGGCTTACATTAAAGTCCCCTGTGAAGCTTTAGAAAATGACAAATGCCTGGTTTCACCTTCAGAGAGTTTGATTTGATTGGATCTGAACTTTAGGAGTTATAAAAGCTTCCCGGGAGATTCTAACACACACCTATATTAGAGAATCATTTCTCTACGAGAAAGAGAATATTACCGTCATGTCATCATCAAAGACAACAGCTAATTTTGGGGAACACTATCTATGTGACTAATGTGTGCTGACCACTTTAACTGCGTTATCTTATTTAAGGCTCACATCAAATCCATGAGGTAGGAGCTCTTGGGGCCACAGGACAGATGAGGAACTAAAGTCACCAGCTGGTGACTGGGAGACAAACCCTGGTGTGTGACTCTAGATCTGGCATTTTTAACATGACTCACCAAACTGTACTCTTTGTCTTCAAGGAACTCACAATCCACAATCTGGTAGGCAGAGAAGACATACCAATGAACTTGAAAGGGAAGGGATTAAACAGAGTGACTTTCAAGATAATGTTCCATTGAATGAAGTGTTTTGGGACTTTTGGGGGCCAGAATTCTTCCCCAAGGAAATTTTTTACATGTTGCATTATGCAGACATCACCTCAATCAATTTTAGACTATTTTTAACACTCCCAAAGGGAACCCCATACCCACTAGGAGTCACTCCTCATGTACTTGCTCTGCTACCACTCCAAGCAACCAGCCATCTACCTTCAGTCTCTATAGCTTTGCCTGCTCTAGACATTTTGCGTAAATGGAATCATACACTATGTGGCCTGTTATGACTGATTTCTTTCTTTAAGGTAATGTTTTCAAGGTTCATCCATATTGTGGTGTGTATGAAAACTTCATTCTTTTTCTTATCAGATAACATTCTGTGGTGTGGCTATACCACATCATTTTGTTCATTCATCAATTTGTGGGTTTTTGTGTCTTTTCTACTTTTAAGTAGAAATATAGTGGCATTATTAATAATGCTGCTATGAACACTCATGTACTAGAATTTACATGGATTTATGCCTTCATTTCTCTTGGTTTTGAGATACTTTATTTAAACAAAATCTTTTTTTTTTTTTGCTCATCTAATTATAACTTTATAAGTGGCATATCTCTCAATCTTTCCATTTTAGATGCTGTCTATCCATCTTTCACTAAGATAAAAGAAGAAATCATATTTCTGATGCTGTCTTCTACCTCCCCATTCCTGGCAATCTTAGTCATCCTTTGATGATTTCATACTACCTATATAAAATTCTAATGTAGAAAATTTGGGAAATTAAGCCTATTTTTTAAATTAACAATTTTTTTTGTTGTTGTTTAATACTTTGGTTCAAATGTTTAACCTAACACCCTCTCCCCAGCATTTTTGCCATTGTTATCCAAACACACTTCAGTTTCAGAGTAAGTTGTATAGAATAAGTAGCACCCAGAAAGAAGGAAGTGTAACCCAAAACAGTGCTTCTCAAAGTATGGTCCCTATACCAGCAGCTTGCACATCACCTGGAATTTTTTATTTTTTATGCCTTGCATGCCTGTAAGTATCTTTATTTTAGCACATACTTATCTGATGGGCTGTCTGGTTTCTAGCCTTATAATAATTTTTCTTCAAAACTTTTAAAGAGTCACCCTTTTGTCTTCTAATATCCAGTGCAATTGAAGAGGTATCTGGAGGTCAGTGCAATCCTTTTGTTCTTGTGTAAGTTAGTTATCGGTTTGGTTTTCTTTCTACAACTACTAAGAGAACTGCTTCTTATTTTATATTTCTGACTTTTTTTTTTTTGTCCCTCTTGTTTTGGCAGTGTGGTGGTGTGGAGCATAGCCAAGAGAGAAGCCATCTGCGGCAGCCCCGCAGCCGGCCTCAATGTTGGGAATGCTACCACGGTGATCTTCTCCAGGAGCAGGGACGAGATGTTTGTGACTGCCGGAAAGTACGTGTCTGCAATGGGGTTTTCAGAGCTCATAAATTGCTGTATTTGCTTTTGTAGAAAACATGATCATTCCAACTTGGGACAACATGTTTTTAGTCCTGGAAGATAATTTCTCACATGATCATTTTCAAGATGTTGTTGTTATTAAAGATCCTTTCAGCTAAAAGTCTTAAATAGGGTTTTTTTGAAATCTGTGCTTCTTGCTGATAAGGTTCTGCTTGTCTGTTAAATCCTTTTCAGGTTCTTGTCTATTTGTTACTAATAACACTACTTACCAGCCGTGCTAAGAGTAATTTACGTAAGTGCACAGATTCACATACCAGTTGATGTTTCTTTTTTATGATTTATTTTTATTCTAGTAATTACTCTACACATTAAGATAATTTCCTATGTATAGGTTCCCCATTTCTCAGATATATTTCAACACACTGTGTCCTCCACCAAATCACCAAGTGTTCTTCCCCATTGTCCAGTGGGCTCCGCCACCATTTGCCCCCGCCCATCCACTCCCTTTTGGTAACCTCCATTCTGCTGCAAATGTTTCAGGGTCGGTTATGTTTCATCTATTCCTTTGTTTGCCTACTCACAGTCCACCTATGAATGAGGTCATCTGTTCTCTATCTTTCTTCTTTTGACTTGTTTCGCTTAGAATAATCCCCCCTAGTTCCATCCATGTCGATTCAAATGACAGGGTTTCTTCTCTTCTAAGGGCTGTGTAATATTCCACTGTATATATGTACCACATCTTCTTTATCCATTCATATATTGTTGGGCACTTAGATAATTTCCAGTTCTTAGCTATTGTGAAGAGGGTGGCAATAAGCATGGGGATACGTACATCTCTGCAGATGGGTGCTTTTCTATCTCTTGAATTTATGCTCAGAAGTGGAATGACAGGTGCATATAGGATTTTCACACTGATGTTTCTTATATCTGCTCTTCATTTAGTTCTCATGGTATGATCATGTGTGAATTACCAAGAAGTTTGACATTTGAAACTCAATGTTTGACAATCAGTCATCTAAGATGATGTCCTGTGAGTCAGCACCAAGCTAAAGGTCTAAACAAGGGCCTGCACTTGTCTAACAGCTGAAATGAATGTTCAGATTCCCCAATCAGAGGTCTGTTTGGAGTTTGTATAAGAGCATCCTTTTGAATGTCCTATATATGTTTGCAAGTCAGAAGTCTGCAAATGTAGGGTCAAAGTATATATTGGGTGGAATCATCCTTTTCAAACCATCTCTGCATCCCATCCATGAAAGACACACACCGTTGGTTACCATTCTAGCCAGAGTGAAGAATCTGTGTCCCTCTATACCTGTACTGTTCCTGTCCCTACCTTCTGACATGTTGCCTGCTTTTGTTTTATTATTAACTAAGAAGAAGGTTGTATTTGAAGGCCATGAGATTAACCAGCCAGCATGAAAGAATTTAGGACAAAGTTCTCTGATTCTAAAACAGCTGACCATGTCCAACTCTATCTTTGGAAGCCGCTGGTGGCCATGAAGTTCCTCTGCTCCCTTCACTTTGCAGAATGATTTGTTTTGGAGGTGGAGCCTTCCTGCCCCTCAGCAGCTATTCACACGGCATCCACCCATTCTGATGTCCGTGAACAATTTTTCTCCAGATATCAAAACTTGAATTTAAATCCCCCCATATGTTTTTAAATGACAATCTATATTCTAGGTCCACTTTAATTTCATGTGACACTGGTAACAGAAAGAGCAGTCTTGGGTAAGATTTCTGCTATGGGACCTCTATACCCTGAGTTCTCCATCATGATCCCAATTTCAGATCTTCCACTATGTGTGACCCTCATGAGATGCCCTGAAAATTCCAGTATTTTAGTATCCTAATGACATCTCCCAGGAAAGCCAGGGAAAAGTTGATTTTTTTTTCATTCAGAAAGTACATTCAAAATACTTATTGAACACTTGCTCTGTATAACTCTGGGGAACAACAACAAAAAAAAGGTGGGGGACTGAATTTGACCAATGTATCTTTAAATTAACTTTTTTCTGCCTTAGGATATTAACTGAAGTTACAGTGATGTTTTTATTCAATTCTTAATTCAGATTAATTTGACATATAATGATTTACTACCAACCAGATGCCGAGTCTTGTGTTAGGTGCTGATTTTGCTTGACTTTTAGCTGCTTAGTCTATTTCTCTTTTCTTGAGGACAGAACTCTCCATAAAGAAGTTCTTCCTCCCACTCAATAGCTTAAAGGAAACATATCTAATGGACTCTGGTTTGCTTTTCATGGATTTATTAATTTGTATGGCTTTTTCACCAGAGTGATAGAGGATTCACTTAAAACTGAGAGAGACTTGGAAATGAATCCTTGTTCTGCTTTGTGTATGCTCTGCATTTTTCTCATGCAGAGGGTGGGATCATAAATTCCACCTCACAGGGTGGCTGTGAGGATTGAATGGACATTGGGTGGCACATGCTAGGTTAGAACAAACCTCAGCAGTGTCTAGTTCTCTTCCTTTTAACTTTTCCTTCAAGGGGACACAGAAAATATGGAGTGTTCTTGAAAGGTTATCCATTTGATTGCGTGTTTCTTTTTGATAGTGGAACAATTCGAGTATGGGAACTGGACCTCCCAAATAGAAAAATCTGGCCAACTGAGTGCCAAACAGGACAGCTGAAAAGAATAGTCATGAGTATTTCAGTAAGTACGACTTGAAGTGTTATTTTAAGTAACTATTGGTACAAGTTTCTGTTAATAGTCCTGACCAAGAGTGTGTGTATGCGTGTGTTTGTGTGTGTGTGTGCGCGCGTGTGCGCGTGCATGTGAATATGCCCTGGGCTGAGGGTGGAGAGTTTAATGTCTGGATGTGGAGGATATTGATTGACGAGCACAGGGAGGGGAGCACCTTCAGAAGCGGGAGAGGAGCTGTCGACACAGCTCTGGGTTGGTCTGGTTTTACTGGGACTTGTGACACCCTGTGACACTAGAAGCTTGCCTCACCTGGAGGGAAACAGGGCAGCCAGGAAGCACTCAGAGCCCAGGATATATCCCTATGCCACTTATGTTATATCTGCCCCTGGAAAGAAAGTGTTTAATAATGAAACTTGTTGAAATGGCATCTCTTCCATAAAGGGGAATTACTCATCTATTTTTAATGTGTATTCATACTCATAACCCCATTCTCCACTGACTTGTTCCTTTTGACTTGAATATAGACTTTGGAAAATATGAGATAAATGTGCTCTCTTTAGAGGGGTACACCTTCATCCTCAGAGCCCTTTGGAGGTGTCTCAGGAGTGGAACTGGCAGGGTACATATAAAAGTAGTATAAATAGACTTCAAGTGCAATGCACAGACCAATTGGAATTTAGCATTTCCTCACGTTCTGAGTTTGACCATGCAGAATTGTTCTGGCCCATCTGAGTCTGAGGACATAAAAGTAGCCAAAAGCACCTTTGTGGGTTTTCATGGGGTGTCAGAGAACACTCATCCTATCCCTGATCCCGGGTTCATAGTGTCGGTGAGGAAACTCAGGTCTCAGGTGTCTTTTCTTCTCTGATACCCAGATGGCCGATGATGACAGCTTTTTCTATCTTGGCACTACAACTGGAGATATTCTCAAATTGAACCCCCAGACTAAACTGCTGACAGACACTGGGCCTCGGAAAGACAAATACAGTTTAGTGAGTAGAGACCATCAGGTTGCTCTGCCTTGCTATTTTCTAGTGCTTTCTTCCCTCTACTGACATTGCCGACTTTTTGTTAAGAGTCCATGTTAAAAAGAAAACTCTGTGTGGCATCTGAGGCCACACCTGTATTTACAAGGTGCATTGATGAGTTCTGTAAGCCCTCACTCTGGTTTGTATTAAGGACAAAGGTATTCCTAGGTGTCCTCAATTAGGGTATCAGAGTCACACCTTTTTTTATACCTTCAAAGCACAGGGCTGGTATATATATATACATATATATATATATATATATATCTGTATGCATGTGTGTATATTATATGTATATGTATATATATGTATGTATGTGTGTATATGTATATATATATATATATATATATCAAATCCAGTAATTAAACCTTAGATTTTAACCTCAGCTGGATATTATATCATGAACACAACCTAGAAATTGTCAACTTTTTTTTATATATGCAGAATTCCTAACAATCCTGGTTAAAAATCCAGTGAGAGATTTGATACTTAAATCAACATTAAAAGTCTACAACCAAGAATCATCTTACAGAATGAGAGCTGCGATTTTCAGTTTCCCAGAAAGTTACAAGGGTTATTTCTACTCAACTTTGCGTTTGAAAGCTTGTGCAAGGCTCTGCACCTGCTTGTCTCTGATAGCAGAGCAGATGATCCTCATTAAACTTAGGTGCTTTTCCAGTCAACATTCTCAAGAAGCCTTCAAATATTGCACTCTGTACCTGGGAAGAGGCCAGAGTTTTTGTTATTACAAAGCCATTTAATAATCAAGTTTAAGGAACTACATGGAAATGGGAAAAAGCTATAGTATAGGTAGAAAATAGATTATTTTTTAAGCTTTTCAGTTTATCTGGGGGAGAGAGATTCTACTATATCAAACAGATTGAAAAAAAAAAACCACAGATCAGTTTAAAGGAGTTGCCAGACAATAAGGAGTCTTGGGCTTTCTTGGGATGTCAGATATGGTCTCCGAATAATAAGAAACCACCGATGGAAACAGCTACAGCTAATGTTGCTGGGATTGTACTTACGCATTTGAGTGGATATGAGTGTGAATTTTTAAATATAGTCAATGTACAGGTGATTTTAAAGGGGGGAGGTTTGGTGAAAAATATTTGCTTCTTGCAAGACCAGGAGACCTGTTTGTGATACCTGAGTTTTTATTGGTCTGAGCCCTCTGGGTCTACCTGATACTTGATGACAGGCTTCTTCCAAGCACCATGTGGCAGCATTGGCATGGCCTTGGTCATACTCAGTTGTGTCAGGTCATGCACTGATTCTTAATGATGTCACCATATGGTCTTTGTCTTAACACTGTTTCTCCCCCTAGGGAGTGTCAGCTATCAAGTGCCTGAAGATGGGGGGTTTGTTGGTGGGCTCTGGAGCTGGATTGCTGGTCTTCTGTAAAAGCCCCAGCTACAAACCCATCAAGTAAGTTCCAGGACCTGTCGGGTTGGGGTGGAGAAAGACCCACCAAAAGGAGGCTTTCTTAAAGCCAGCAACTAAGCAAGACTAGCAAAGCATATCTGGTTAAAGAAATTTATTTTGCTGCTTAAATGATAGTTTCAATCACAATAGTTGGTAGTTTCTTTGCCAATGAAACAAATGGCCTGTGTTGAATCAAGGTAAAGTAGTTCACTTTTACCCAGGGGGACTTCTCTCCTCTGTTACATGCATAAGGAACTATTTAGCAAATACATTGAGCCAAGACAGAGGAAATATACTTTCATAAACATATCCAACCAATAATCTCAAATATCAATCTTTCAATTTTTGTTTCTTTCACAACATTTGTTGTGCAATATACAGTTGTATGCCAGACACTCTGCTAGTGGTTAATACATATAAATGCAAGTTCAAATGCAAATAGTCAGCATTCAGGAGCTATTTCTATGTAAGAGATACTATGCTATGTACTTTTCATGGCATAGCTAATTAAAATGAAATCATTATACATTGTCATTAACAATTATTTGCTGAGTATCAACTCCATCCAAGTCAATGTTCTAGATGCTATTAAATATATAAAGAAAAATAAGATATAGTCCTTGTCTTCCCAGAAGGTAAAGTCTGGTTTGGAGATAAGGAATATACACATGAAAAAGTTACTGTAATACAAGATAATTATATAAACCTGAATCTCACTGCTCTGATAAAGTAAAATATGGATGTTGCAGAGACAATCGGAGAAGGGAATCACCTCGTTGGGACTAAGAGGTCAAGAAAGAGACTTCCAAGCAGAGCAGAGGCAGAACTTGAACTTAGCTTCAACAAAAGTCAGATACCACTAGACATACATACTCCATATGGCCTCTGCTAGCTCTCCGGGAGCCAGGGGTAGTTACATATGCATTGAAGAAATAAGCATCAGCTGTCTTCATTCAAGCAGATCTCTAACGGTCACTCACCATGTATCAAGCACTATTCTAGGTGCTTAGGATTTATCCATGAATTTAAAAAAACTAAAGAAAAAAAAAATCCCTGACTTTATGGAACTTATATTCTTGAAAAAGTAAATAGACAATAAAAAACAAAATAAGTAAGTACATAATATTTAAGGGTGTTGAGTACAATGGATACAAATGGAGTAAGCTAGATGTAAAGAGGATTAGTTTTTTTGTTTTTTTGTTTTTTCCTAAGGAAAGGAACAGGCAAGAATGAAGGCAAACAGAGGCGGGCAGGGAGGCAGGAAGACAGAGTTGTTCATCGTGGCTGTTTACCTGGGCCCCAGGACAAGAATCTGGGTCCTTGGGATGTATGTGGACTAGACTCTCCAGCAAAGGTGGCTGACCAAACCACTACTCCACCAGGGAGTGCTAAGGATTCAGTCTGGAATGCGGCAAGGGACAGGTTGCAATTTTGAATTCAATGTGCAGAATAGGTCTTATTGAAAAAATATTTAGAGCAATTTTGTGTTTGTATGAAGGGGAATAAAGGAGGAAAGCAGCTTAAGAACTTTGTTGGGTAGACTCTGGTTCATAGGCTCAAATTGGATGCAGTGATTTCTGCCACCTTGAGTTTTAGTGGATTGAGAAAGCAGCTCACTTGAGACGGTTTGGAGACTAGAAGGGGAAGTATACCATAAAACAGACCACTGAAATTCAGGGATCCCTGACCTTGGCCCTTAAGCCCTGTCTTCTCTGGAGCCCTAATGCCAATTGCCAGTATTTCATGGCTGCCCTCTATAGGCTGGTGTATGTTACCTCGGTTCTCTCTGGCCTTCTCTACAACCCTCTAAAGGAGGAATGATTTTGTGGTTGAGCAAACTGACCCCAGATACTTCTGGCAACTTGTTTAGAATCACAGAGCTCTAGTTACCGAAGCAGCTGGCACGTGACTAAATGGTCTACTCCTTCATTAACAATTCTTTGTCCTCCATCAAGGGATCTTTGTAAGACTGCTTTTCCCACATACAAGGAACCCCATTGAATTCTTAGTCAAAACTAAATTAATTGCAGGTTGGGTTTCTAAAGCCTCCTTAATTATATATATATGTATGCATGTCTGTTTAAGTTAACACCTATTAACTACTTTGGGGAGCAGAGGGATCTGAAAAGTGGAAAAAGGTAAAATAATCTGTGAAAGTTCTGACAAAGATAGATACTATTAACATTTATCTGTGTTATTTATATAAATTTAAAAATAAGTACTTATATTTTGTATTCTGATTCTTAATGAAATATAAACACTTCATATTGCTACCTAGCCTTATGTTATGGTTGTGTTAAAATATTCATATACTTCATAAACTATTTTGAACATTATTTTAATGACAAGGCAAATATTCTATGACGTTGTTATCCCATAGATTATATAATCATTCCATTCCATTTATTTATTTATTTATTTATTATTTTAAAGAAAAGGTGCAGGTACGAATGAAGGCAAGTAGGCAGGCAGGCAGGAAGAGAGGAGGAATAAGCACTGTATTCATTTGATTAAATTGCCAGCTTGGCTGTCCCTACCCATTTCCACTCTGGGTCTCAAACCCAGGTCCTTGGTATGTATGTGGACCATGTCCAGTAGCCTTATCCACTAGGCCACCAGGGCATACCGCAGTTGTATATTCAGATTGTTTCCAACTTTTCACTATTTTCATTAAGGTTATAATAACATCCTTTCACATAAAAGCTTTCCTTCCCTCCCTCCCAGTTTTAGGGTTATTTCCCAGAAGTGGAATTAGTATTTCATTGTCATGATCATTTTTTTCTAATTTCTGCCTGCAATGTTCCCTCTATTCCAAATCCTCCCTGCATTGTACAACTCTCTCACTGATGTGGCTTCCCGACTATTGTTACCTTTGCTTACCACAGGCACCCAATGTTGTGAGTAACTTCTCTCTTTCCAGTTGTCACCTCCTGAAGACATGTTCCTGGTCACATGCCTGATTTGTATCCTCTGTCATCGTAATGTTTCACATGGTTGATAAATACTCCTTGATTGCGTGAATTGATGTCACGTTTTTGCTTCTCCTTAAAGGAAAATCCAGTTACAAGGTGGCATTACTTCTTTCGCACTTCGAGGGGAAGGACACCAGTTTTTTGTAGGAACAGAAGAATCGCACATTTATCGTGTCGTCTTCACAGATTTCAAAGAGACACTCATTGCGACTTGTCACTTTGAAGCTGTCCAGGACATTGTCTTTCCATTGTAAGTAGTAGAAAAAAAAATATATATATATATATATATATTTATATATATTTAGTATTTTATTTCTGTCACTTTGTTTTACACATTAAAATAAACTCATATGTGTAGGTTCCCCATATGTGCAGTTTCCCCATTCCTCAGATACATGTCAACACACCTTGCCCTCCACTAAGTCATCAAATGCTGTTTATCATCATCCAGTGAGCCCCACCACCACTTGCTTAGAGGAAGATATTTTTCCCCTCAAAATATTAAGAACATGGAGATTTGATGCAAGGGAGTTAAATTTTGTTCATCTGTTTTCAATATCTACTAATGTAATTATGATTTTTTTCTCCTTGCATTTTTCTGCTAGTGTGAATTTTTTAAAAGACTGTTTATTGCCTTCACTACATAACCAATATTTGTTTCCATAGTTTAGTTTTGTTTTTGGTTTTGTTTTTTGTTTTTCAGAGTGTTGGTTTTCTAAAAAAATCCATCATGGAAAGGGTAAATAGACTGGCAAACCTTTTCTGTGTTTTCCCAGTGCTGTCTGGAAGAAGTTTTCAAACCTCTTTCAAAACCCCTTGAGTCTCGAGACTTGGCATTATTCATGGGGGGTGGTTCTTCTGGACTTAGTCTCTGTATTTCTTTGTAAATCCCACACAAAAACAAGGGAAAGAAATACCATCTGTAATTTTGATATCAAAGAAAGATTCAATCATAGTTTGCCATTTTTGACTTTGAAGTGCATTTTGTCTCTGGTGGGATTCCTTCATTGAAGTTGATCAGTTTTTGCTCTAAACTTCCTTAGTATTAACATTTCAACTTGAATTTACAAAACTCAAAATTTTTGTATAAGTAGTGAGAGTCACTTTGAAATCTCGGTCCCTAACACAATGAAATGTAGTTTTCAGTTTCCTGAATTGTTGTGATTAGGTTCTTCGAAATATTTCTAAGACAGAAAATGACTCTTCAATTATTTGAATATTGAATGATCTTTCCCTTTCTAATTCCCCTCTCTTTGTCTAAGGAGATTGGTAGAATCAATCTGTAATCAATCTTTAGTTCTGGTGCCTATAAAAGTCATATATATATATATATATATATGCATCTATATGTATATATATTAAAAAAACTACCTTTTCAATTTCTTATGTAGTTATTAATCTATTCCATTTTTATACCTTTTCTTTTCTTTTTAAAAAATCTTTATTGAAATTTAAGTGTATCCCATAAAGTTCACCCATTTAGGGAGCATAAAATTCAATGATTTTTCGGTATATGTAGAGTTAGGCAAGCATCGCTATAATCTCATTTTAGAACATCTCATTTTCTCAGAATGAAACCTCCCAGCAGTTGCTACCCACTCCCGCTTTGCTCCCTCCATCGTCCCGCTGCTGACTTGTGGACACGACGGCGCTCAGAAGAAGAACATGGAGTATAAATAGACATTTTCTTTCTGAGCAGCTTTGTCCTGACGCTTCCTACAGGGAAAAGACAACAAAAGGTTGTTCACAGCCCAGTTGAGGTCATCGAATGCCATTGTGCACAGGAAATCTGTAAGGCTTTCCAGCCTTGAAATAATTGGCATCTAAACGGCATGCTTTTCTATGTCTCTGTGAAACATATGTAGCATCCATCATGCATCTCAGAAACACTGCATCCCTTGTGGCTGCATCTCTTATGATGTTGGTGGTTTCTTTGCAGCGGCACGGCTGAATTGTTTGCCACCTGTGCCAAAAAGGACATCAGGGTGTGGCACACTCAGTCCAACAGGGAGCTGCTACGTATCACTGTCCCTAACATGACGTGCCACGGGCTCGATTTCATGAGAGACGGCAAGAGCATCATTTCTGGTAATTCCGACACACCAAGATTCGGCTGAGAGCTCTGGCTGAGGCTTTGTCTCTTACCCTTCTCATTCCACATGAGGAACAGTTTCCTGCTGTCCATGCCTCCTTGCTTCTAATCTTGCCTCTTTGGCATTGTCTGCCCGGGAGACTTTGTGAACTAGGAGAACCCAAGCAGCAATTTCTCACCTCCCAAATTGCTGCATCTAGCATGGAGCTTTCGCTCTAGCCGGGAAATTTAGCAATTCCAGTATAACATGGAATTGAGGTCTTAGTGAATACAGGGCCCTGGGGTTAGAACCTCTTCTCTTGTAAACAGATAAAAACCTGACCTAAATATATTACATCTCAAAGAGAATTTATTTTTAACTTCAGTAGATTATTTCATGCTGAAATATTTTAACATAGGCATAAACACCGTGATATTCTATCTCTACCTCTGTATGTATCTCTGAAAATAATATATTTTCCTGCAAAGACAAAATCCCTCAAATTCCCTACAATACACTGCATGACCTTCTCTCCTCCCCCACGCTCCCCTTCATACTTGACTTTGTCTCTTACCACTCACCCCCTCAAGTCATATTTTCTTCTTCACTGTTCATCCAATGCAGTGTGCATAGTGCCTTTGATCGAGCTATTTGCTCTGCCTGGGATGTTATTTCTCTAGAGAGCCCATAACTCATTCACTTACCTTCTGACTTCAAGTCTTTGCTGAAATGGGGAGCATCCTTGAGCATCTTATTTAAAATTGCTCTGGCCAAGAGGTGCCATGTCACTAAGGCTGATGAGAAGGAACCAGTTGCATGAAACCTGGGAGCAGACAGTACAAAGATTCTCAAGTAGTAAATCACATGGTGTATTTGAGGAGGAAAGAGACCAATGTGTCTGTGGCTTAGTGGGTACAGCTGGTGTTAGGAATCAGGGTGTGATGAAAGAGGCCCAAGAGGTAGAGCAGAGAATAGTTACTGTGGAGGATAAAGGAATTGGATAAGCTTTTGAAAGTTCTTGATCAAGGAGGTAACATGGTTTTAAGAGGTTCATCCTAGTCCTTGCACAGAAAATTGATTATAGGGGAGCAAGAATCTAGTTCCATAAAGAAGCTATCATAATAATGCAGGAGAGAGATGCTGGTGTCTGGGCAGAGGTGGTCCCAGGGAAGAGGTTGAGATGTTGGCAATATTGGGTTTTGTTTTTGTTTTTTTTAACAGTTGAGCTGTTAAGATTTGAAGGGGGATTGAATGTTGGGTTGGTTTGGCAGAACCGAATAGAGAGGATTCCAAAGTGAGTCTGTTGCTGGCTTGAGAAACCAGTGGACAGTGACAACTTTCTGAGATGTGGAAGATGGCAGGAGCGGGGAAGGAGCTTCAGGGTTAGAGGGGGAAGAAGGATAACACTTCTTTGGAGACCTTAAATTACACATCCCAGGGAGCCAGTATTTATTTTATATATCCCAGATGCACTATCAACTACTGAGTTGCACTGATAAATTTTGTAGCTCCTGGGAGAAGTGGTAGCTGCCCTCCCTCCTTCCTTCCCACCCCAACCTTCACCTTGCAGCAGGAGCAACTAAGGCAAATGGCTGTTTTCCTGGTGTAACAGTTTGGGGAGTCAGAGAAAAGAGGATTTGATTCCTGACAGTTGGTGGGAGACTGCCTCTTTTCTCTGTCGCCATCACTGCTCCCCAGTCATAATGAGCATTTATGATTTGGGAGAGCAGCGGTCTGCAGAGAGAGGGTGAGTATACTGATTCTGTCTGCCTTTTGTTTTCTTTCATGCCAGCCTGGAATGATGGTAAAATCCGAGCCTTTGCCCCAGAGACAGGCCGGTTGATGTATGTCATTAACAATGCCCACAGGATCGGAGTGACGGCCATCGCTACCACCAGTGACTGTAAAAGAGTCATCAGCGGTGGTGGGGAAGGAGAGGTATTGTTGTAAAAAGCAGATCTTTGAAAATTAACCCTCTTTTAGAATAATGGCTTCACAGTAGGCCACTCATTTGCTTTTTGTTTTTGTTTATCTGTTTTAAAGGAAAGGTGCAGGCAGGAATGAAGGCAAGTAGAGGCTGGCAAGTAGGCAGGCAGAGACAGGAAGAGGCATTTTTATTTATTTCGTTGTTCACATTGGTTGTTCTTTCAACTCTGGGACACGAGCCTGGGTCCTTGGGGTATATGTGGACTACATCTTGCTGGAGGTGGTAGACTTAACTGCTCCTCCACCAAGGTACATTTTATTTGCTTTTTAAATGTGTTCCTGTCCCAGGGGGCAGGATGGAGCAAATTAAGATTTTAACGAGACCTGAAAATACATCACAAATTAAAGTTATAATAATATAAACATACATATAAATATATTTGTTCATAGAAAGAACATTTAATATAGACACAAAACCAAATTATATGGAATCAAGCTATGAATTCAAGTTGGTGTTTTGCCAGAGTTTTGGAATACTTATTCTTTCCTTTCAAGGAACTTAATTATATAAATTGCCTTTATCTTATCTGCTAAAGTGGGTGATATTTTTAGAGTCAATTATTTAATCTACCCAGATGTTTTGCCTGTGATTTAAAAATTATTACCCCTGACCTTTTCTTTCCATCATTTCAAGGCACCTGAGACATCTTACACATATATATATTCATCTGTATATCCCCTCCCTTCCCATTCCCTGGCTTTTTTCCAAAGCCGTCCCTTTCTCTACACAGGACATTTTCTTTTCTTTTTCCCTCCATGTGATCAGAGGAACAACATAACAGGGATAAAAAGGACACAGCATCTTGAGGTGGCCTCTAGCAGGGTTCAGGACAAGCGGATTTGTGGTGAACTTTTGGGTTCTGAAGTCACACTCTCTGGGCTCAAATTCACTTCCTCCCCTTCCCATCTGTGTGGCCTGGGATATGTTCTTTCATGTCTCTGCACTTTAGTTTCCTGTACCTAAAGTGAAGATAACACTCCTTTTACTGAGATCTTTTTCACTCTTCAATTTGAACGAAGTCCTTAAAATCTGGTATACATTTTACAACCAGAGCACACCTCCATCTGGACACGCCACACTGCTGGGATTCCATAGACATCCAGCCCTAGGCGATACCCTGACCATGGCTCCTGAGCCTTCACTTTCTCCCTTGAGATTTCCCCTTATTTCTTAAGCCACCCCGTCCTGACACCTTAGCATCTTTGCTTGTTCCCTCTGCCTTTGGGGATATCTGCCTTGCTGAGGCCCAAACTTGGCTTGAGCCAGTCCGCTTGTATTATGGGTGCCTGAGCATGAGCTGACAGAGCTGCTGGAGGCAACGACACCTACCAATTATGGCCCTTGACCCTGCTCAGCAATCTGTGCCAGTCGACTCCTCCTCCATTCTTCCACATAATATTACAGACTTTCCTTCCAAAAGACATAGCCTTCGAGGTCTTTGTTAGAACTAGAGACCTTGGCAGCTGACCAACAGAAATGATGGGTGCAGTAGTTGCTAACTACTGTCACTGGCAAATGGTCATTGCCTGAGTTACAAAGACCCCAATTCCACCACTTTAACCCCTTCTCCACAAGCGAACCTTGTTTCCTTAATCCTACAACTAGATGGCAAATACCTGGTCTATCCAAAGTTCCACTTGTAGGCTGTTTGGCTGGTGCCCATATCATAGTAGTTAAATAACTTAAATATCACCCTCACTGTCAACTGACTATATACCTCCACACATGGTGGGGTGTCTCCCTTGGAGAGTTGTTTTCTTTGACACTTGTCATTATCCAGTCATTATGTCATAGCCTAGAGGACTATATGAACACCATACAAATGAACTTGGGATATGAATTTGAATTTGGGGTCACCTCATGCTTCCTCATTTTCTTTTACTTTGACAATGTAGACACTATCTTAGAATACTTTTCTTCATTTAAGGTTATTTTCCTCTTATCAGGTATGAATAAGTTAGTCTGTTATTACTTCTCTTAACACTAGTTTTTAGTCTAGTTTTCACTGAGACTACCATTCTTTCATTGTCTTGCATTACTTTTTTTATTAAAGGCAATGTGCAGGCAAGAATGAAGGCGAGCAGCCAGTCAGGCAGGAAGAGAGAGGACACATAAGCATTTTATTTTATTTTCATTTAGTTGTGCACACTGGTTGTTTTCCCTCGAACCCAGGGGTATGTGGCCTGCTCTCCTTCAGAGACATTCCACCTAACCTCTGTTCCGCCAGGCCCTGCCATCTTGCATTACTTTTACAGAATAGTTTCTGTTCTCCTCATTTTTCATAAATATAGTATATTCATTATAAGAAGGTACAAGCATCTGACCGTTATTTTGTTTGCTGGTATACTTGGGATAGAGTATTTGCTCATTCTAGAACATACTATAATCATTAAATTACTTTCCTATTATTTTTATTACACTTAGGACATATCAACTATTTTGAAATTTTGTTTGTAGGAAGTTGTATTATTTCTGAGTGTCACTTCATTATAGGAAAGGGATGTTAGAAAATATTCCACATAGAAAGAGGGTATTGGTTTTGATAAGATTGATAACCACTGATTTGGGGTTTTTTTTTTAAAAGAAAATGCAGGTAAAAATGAAGGTAAAAGAAAGTACAGGTAAAAACGAAGGCAAGTAGGCAGGCAGGCAGCAAATGAGAGGAGGAAAAAGCATTTAAATTTATTTGTTCACATTGGTTGATCCCCCTTGACCCAGGGCATGAGCCCAGGTCCTTGGGATATACATGGACTGCACTTCTTTGGAGGCAGTTCACCTAACTGCTACTTCACCAGGGTGTGCCATGAGACGTATTGATTTTAAATGATTACAACTGAGCAGCTGATATGAAAGTTCAAAGATGGCTCTGGGTACCCAAGGATTTTCCTGATGGCACCAGAAATTTGAGAGCAATGCTCAGCAGAAATGAGTAGACATATTATTTCTCTTGGTTTAGCAGAGGCCCTTGCATTATGGATTTTGGTAGTGGGTGCCTGCTCAATTCGCAGCTCTGAAAGTGGAAGCAGGTGTGGGATCATTGGTAGCATTGTCTTGGCTCCATGGAAGAAAACCCCTGCCCTCACTTGTTCCCACACCACACAAGTGAGATGAGAACAGGGTGCTAAAAACACATGTCAAGCACAGCAGAGGTGAGAAAACTCTTGGAATCATTTTAAAATCCCATCAAAAGTCCCAGGTTTGCACTGAGAGCCTGTGCTTTGTGCCTTTCAGGTGAGGGTGTGGCAGATAGGCTGTCAGACCCAGAAGCTGGAGGAGGCCCTGAAGGAGCACAAGTCCTCTGTGTCCTGCATCAGGGTGAAGAAGAACAATGAGGAGTGTGTCACAGCCAGCACCGATGGGACCTGCATCATTTGGGACCTTGTGTAGGTACCTGTGATGGGGCGAATGAATCAGCTCTCAGGAAACCCAACGCTTCCAACATTTTCTTTCTTTGTATTTTTTTTAAAGGAAAGGTGCAGGTGGGAATGAGGGTGAGCAGGCAAGCAGGCAGGAAGAGGAGGAAGAAGCATGTATTTATTTATTCATTATTTAGTAGTTTATCTTGGCTGTTGTAGCCCTGGGATGCAAGCCTGGGTCCCTTGGGATGTACGTGGACCATGCCTGGCTGGAGAGGGCAGATCTAACTGCTACTCCACCATGGTGCACCCCCCGCAACATTTTATTGAACCTAAAAGAAAATTCAAAGCAAGAGTAGAAATCTTTTTTTTTTTTTTTTTTTTTTTTAAGGAAAGGAACAGAATGAAGGTGAGCAGGCAGGCAAGAAGAGAGAAGAGGAAGGAGTATTTCATTTATTTTATTTTATTTAGTTGTTGGCTGTTCCCCCTGTCCCAGGATGCGAGCCCAGGTCCTTGGGGTGTATATGGACTATGCCCAGCCAGAAGTGCCACTCTACCAGGGCGTGGCAAGAGTAGGAATCTAAGGCAGCTGTAAAGGAATATTCATCAGAAGCCATTCATCTGCATGACCACTCAGGGTTTACAGATGCACATGGAAAGGGTAGAGTTTCCAGAAAGAGCTGATTGGGTGGGGAAATAGCTTTCTGGACATTCAGAGTGAAGATACATTTAATTTATGCAAATTCAACTCAATTCCTAAAAAAGCAGAAGGGAAGTAATTTAACGTGGTTCTGGCCATTCTTCGCCATCCAGTCCAGCCTAGAATCAGTTTGCTAGGGGGTGGGGAGGGATGAGAGTGGAGGGCCCTGTCACTTTGCCCTGTCCCTCAGTTGACCACATTGTCAGACTGCTTATACTGCAAGCATATCACACCTCTGTGGAACACCCAAGTCCAAGCTAACGAAAACAGGGCCTGTGAACTTTGTTGTTGGGTAATTCAAAGGATTTTCAATGAGGACTTTTTGGGCAATAAGCATTTTTGCTGTGTGTTTTTAGAGTTAGGTCCCATTCCCCAACCCCTCTCCATGCACAGTACCCTGACACCACTCGTGAGATGCCCCTCTACTGCATTAGAGATGTGAGTAAGTACAGGTTTGGGAGAAGATGGCAAAGTATATGAAACATTCTTGAATTGGAGAGAAGAGAATGAGAGCTAAAAGGAAAGGCAGAACACTTTTTATTGGATACATTAAAAAACAAAATGCAAAGCAAGCCTGTCATCTGACTCTGTGTGTCTCTTAACTTTGATGTGCATAGGAGTCACCTGGGATCTCGTTAAAATGTAGATTTTTGATTCAAGAGGCCTAGTGTGGTGCCTGAGATTCTGCATTTCTAATGAGTGCCCAAGTGAGGCCCTGGTGCTGGTCCCAGGAGAAAACTTGTGGAAGGTGTTAGCTTCCTTCCCTCCACTGGGAAAACATACAACAGGAAGGGCAGATCTCCGCTCATTTCCATGAATGTTTGTGATGGAAATCCTTAACGCTTCCCCATATGTAACAGGAATATTTGGTTCATCGACATCTTTAAAAATGCTCAGTTCGGAGATCATCTTTGAAAATTCCCATCCTGAGACACAACTGTGCAGACAGTGCATTCTTTTGACCAGAAGGGCTTGACCTACGAGGTGACCACCCATCTCTCATGAACTAAGAAATCATAGTTACATGTTTTGGGGGATAGTATCTAAAGCAATGCTTCTCAAACTACTGTGCACATGGGAATCAGCTGAGATGCTCATTAAACATACAGATCATTCCAACTAACTGAATCCTAATCCCTAGAAATGGGCTCCAATAATATCCTTTTTTTTTTTTTTTTTAAAGGAAAAGTGCAGGTAGGAATGAAGGCAGGAAGAGAGAGGAGGAAGAAGAATTTTATTTGTTTTATTCCATTGTTCATTTTGATTGTTCCTCTAAGCCCTGTGTCAGGAAACCAGGTCCTTGGAATGAATGTAGATGGTGCCTGTTGAACTTATCTGCTAGGCCGCCAGGGTGCAGCACCAATAATATCCTTTTTAATTTAATTTTTAAGTTAAAAAATGTATTGACATAACATTGCATAATAACATGTAGGTTTAAGGTGTGAGTCAGTGTAAATCAGCATCTGCATATACCACATTGTTTACCACCAGCAGTTAAATTTCATCCTTCACCTATATTTGACCCCCTCGCCTTTACTGCATCATCTACCGCCTCACTTCCTCTGGCAACCAGTGATTTTGTCATACTGACTAAATGTCTCTGATTTGGTTTATTTGTTTGTTTGATTTCTCTGTACACCCACATATGAGTGAAGTCACAGTGCTTGTCTTTCTCCATGTGATTTATTTTACTACACATGATTCTCTCTAGCTTCATCCATGTTGCTGCAATATAATACCCATATTTAAGAAGCCCTTCTCCATGCTTTACCTCTCGGCTTGTAGGGATTTCCATTTTGAAATGGTGACTTCAAGAACAAAGTACCTTGTGTGGAAGACAGCAGTTTGGCTGGGAGCTCAACCTCCCTACTTCCTTCTCACTGGATTTCTGATTTCCCATGGAGTACTGTGCTTTGACTTTAGAAAGGGCCCAGTCCACCATCTTCTGTCTGCCCCTGAGGATGCAGAAGGGGACTGGGCAGAGGAACCAGAAGTCTGCTCTGAAGAAATACGACAGCCACAGTGCTGCACTGTATGTGATATTCAGAATGGTTAAATCAATCCAAATTCCAGCTTGGACCTCATTCAGTTTGAATTGTATGTCTGTTTTCAAGTCGAGTTTCACAGCTTTGGATCTATTTTTCAGGCGTCTAAGGAGGAATCAGATGATCCTGGGCAACACTTTATTCCAGTGTGTTTGTTACCACCCGGAGGAGTTCCAGATCATCACCAGTGGAACGGACAGAAAGGTCAGTACTTCCAGAAAGAGTCAGGATCTTTCTGGAATGAGAGAAGAGCAATGTGACATTATAGCTGAGGGTGCAGGCCCTGGGGCTGGGCTATGCCAGCTGGGATGATGGTTTTATTGCTGGTCAGCCATATCACGTTGGAAGTGTTGTGCACCCTTTTGGAGCCTTTGCTTCCTCATCTGTAAAATGAAAATAATGATACAAGGACCTCAAGAGTTCCTGGGAAGATGAAATCAAATCCATGTATAATACTGAGAAGGAGGCACATAGTAGTTACTCAATAAATATTTTTAAAGGAAATTTCAGAGGCTGGAATGGAATTGCTGTGCCCAAGCCAGCTGTCATTTACACAAAATTCAGATGGAGCTTCTTACCTCTGATCACTTGATTTCATCAGTATATTAAAAATCTCTTAGCTGGGGAGCCTGTGTCCTTGGGTGGAGATTGGACTTTCTGTCTGAGAGACTGTTTCCCCTGGGAGTCAACAAGAGGCCTCAAGAAACAGGCACATGGAAGAGCAAGGATGCTAGCGTACCACCCATCCTCCCAGCCAGCTCAGGTCATCTTGACCTAGTTACCTGCACATCCCACTAATGGATTTGGGTTCCCCTATTTCATATTTTCAGATGACTCTAAGATAATTGAAGAAGAGGTTGCATATTTTTACCAGCTATAGAAAAACTTAATGGAAGCATAAAATTATAATTCTTCCCATATTAGAATCTAGGAGTGGAGTTTTCCCCTATTTTAAGTTTCCTCAGTGATTGGGAACTACTACCCAAAGACCCTTAGTCATAAAAACCCAACAATGGTTTGCCTACGTGTATCTCATGAGCCCAAATTGACTTATGCTTGTCCATCTGCCATCCCCATATTTGACTTCTGACACTCTTGGAATGGAGTGGAATAGATATTATTATATTATGTTATATTATATTATTATTATATGGGCTATTATTATCACAATGTCACTATACATGTTTCAATACAGTGTTCATAAAATTTCCGAATTAGTGTGATATTTGCCATATTCTGGGCTTCAATTTATGAGATTTGAAACAGTCTATTTCCCTCTTATTAGAATTTTCACCAGAGTATTGTAACCAGAAATCAGAAATCTCTAGACTATTCTAAGTGCCGGGGACATGACAATGCCTCTGCTCTCTTTGTGTATTCATTTTGGGTCAGAAATGATGGAATTGGATAACATGCCTATAAAAGAACAGATGAATGAATAATGAGTAATAAATGAACAAGATGATATGAGATGGAGAAAGGGTAAAAAGAAAATGGAACAAGTTATATGACACTGACTGGGTGGAGAGAGTTGTTTCAGCTGGATGGTCAATGAAGGCTTCCTTGACATGTCATTTGAGCAGAGGCCTAAGTGACAGAGGACCTACCCATGCTTCGGTCTCAAGGAAGACCATCCCAGACAGGGAATACTCAGGGAAACCTAAGTCTTCATAAAGCTGTGCAGGAGAGGCCCCCTTAGACTTCTCTGACCAAGAAGGCAGGTAGTCGGGACATCAGCAACTTTTGTGGATCTAATTCCTGAGAAACAAGGATCTTGTCATGCTTTTATACTCCTTTATGTTTTTACTATAAAAACAGAGCTTCTCGTTAAAGTAATCAGGCATCAGTAGAAATTATAAAGAAAAAAGTTTGTTGTTTTAAAGCATACACAAAATCCATTTAGTCAGAGTAAACCAGATTCTTGGCATGAAGACTTGAACACACAGTTCCATCAACATGAAACAAAGAGAAAGGGGTGAAATGCATGCCCACGTCCACATTCCTGCTTCCTGGTCAAGTGCTCTTATTTAGGAAGAGTTTTATTTTTTAATCATCTGTAGATGTAAAAGGTTCAAAGTTCAAAGAACATAAAAACAGTATAATTCAGAGAAAAATCTCTCTCCCTTAAGGCCCCGTCCTCCCCTCCATGCCTAAACTGGTGCCCTTTCCCTAGGAGGGAATGCTTTTACCAGTTTGTCTGTAAATCCTGCCCTGTGGAATGTTTTATTGTTTTGAGGCAGAAGAGAAAGTCGGGGGAAAAAGGAGGGGAAAGGGAATGGCAGGGTCACCCACAGTGGAAGGTCACTTTGTAAGGCCTCCCCTATAGAACTCTCTGGATAACTCATTCTCCAATCTAAAGGAAATGTGATCCCCTTCCACCAGACCTGACGCTTTGCTCTCTTGTAAGAACAGAAGTGGGAATGTAGATTCAATGGAGTTTTTTCTCCCTTTCTTTCTTTTACAGCTTGCTTCAGACGCAATCTGCTTCATCTAATCAAAAGCACTTTCTGTCACAATCCAGGTGTATCAGCCTATCAACATCTCCTTAAATAGAATGCAAATTTTAAAAACCAATACTAAAAATGTTAAAATAGTTCTTCCACCCCCTGCTGCAGCCTATTTATAATCTCAGCCGATATATCATCCCATGGTGTATTTTTGCTACCTTCTATATAAAGTAGAAGCATCTTTTGTTAGCATGTGTATGGATGATTCCACTGAGTTGAATCCTGCCTAATGCTGCTTTCTTGAATTCCAGATTGCTTACTGGGAAGTATTTGATGGGTCAGTAATCAGAGAGCTGGAAGGTTCCTTGTCTGGGTCAATAAATGGTATGGATATCACAGCTGAAGGCATGCATTTTGTCACAGGTTAGTCCTGGGATAAAAAAAGAAAGCTAAGGCAGGCTTATTTGGATGGGGACATGAAAGTTCCAGGCTGGAGACAACTGGAATTGATGCATCGAGTCTAAAGGGCAGTGTGGTTGGATTTAGGTCTGTGCACTACAGCCAATGTAGCTGCGACAGAAAAATCCAGAAGTCGTATTTCAATAAAAGGAAACATTTGCCCAGTAGTTTTAGGGGTACATTGCTTGCTTTTTTATGGTGGTCATTGATATTAGAAATGAGCCTCTAAATGGTCTGCACTGCCCAGCATGCCTTATTCTGTTGTTTCCTACTGAAATCTTAAATGCCAGCCCTTTTTTTTTTTTTTTTTTTTTTTTTAAAGAGGAAGGAAGGCAGGAAGCCTTGAAGACAGGCAAGCTGCAGCAGGAAGGAAGAGAGAGGAGGAAGAAGCATTTTATTTATTTAGCTGTTCATTTTTTTAGTTGTTCCCTGGGACCCCAAGTGGAGAATCTGTGTCATTGGGCTGTATGTGGACTGCACCCTAGGTACAGTCCTAGCATCTGAGCCACCAGGGCACACCAAATGCCAGGCTTTTAAATCACTCTTTCCAAGGGGCATTTGCCATACTGCATGCCTATTGGAAAAGATCAATATTATTTCCTGCCATGGTCTTTGATTCTTCAGGACAGTAACAAATAAATACTCCAAATGAATTAAAGTTTCACAAATGCATTTACTTAAAATTAGACATGGTGTGATACCAATCACATAGACAGAGGTATATGCTTATCTGTATACTTATAAAGAAAAGACTGGGCACACTCTGGTGGAGTAGCAGTTAGGTCTGCTGCCTCTTGCAGTCCATATATATCCAAGGACCCAGATTTGAGTCCAGGGGCCAGGGAGAACAACCAAGATGAGCAACTAAATAAAATTTTAAAAAATGCTTATTTCTTCTCTCTCTTCCTGCCTGACTCTGCTCACCTTTATTCCTGCTTGCACCTTTCCTTTAAAAAAAAAAAAAAAAAAAAAAAAAGAAAGGAATAAATGAAGAACGAAAGAAAAAAAGAAAGAAAAAGGAAAGAGAAAATTCTGGAAGGAGCTAAACAAGATGCTACTAACTGCTATTTCTGGGTGGTAGGATCAAAGGCGATGTGGCAGCTTTGTATTCTCCTCCACCCCAATTTACAACAGACCTAGATGTTTATAATCAAGGAAAAGGCTTTTTGTAAAGACAGGCTTTTCTTCCTTTAAGCCAGCACATGGGAACACTGTTGAAAATCATAGTTACTTGAAATCAGGACTGTTTATGTTCTACTGCAGCAGCGCCATAGACCCGCTTGTGTTTTCCAGGTGGAAATGACCATCTGGTCAAAGTCTGGGACTACCATGAAGGCGAAGTGACTCATGTGGGGGCGGGACACAGTGGCAACATCACCCGCCTCCGAATAAGCCCGGGAAATCAGTACATCGTCAGTGTAAGTGCGGATGGAGCCATTTTGAGATGGAAGTGCCCATTTGCCACCTGAAGCCTCAGACACCGCCCCGCTTCACGGCCTTGCGCACCGTTCTTTTGAGGTCTGAGCTTAGAGAACTCCAAGACTGGTTGTGATTTCTTCCACCTGAGTTTTGTTCTTGAGTCGAAATATTTTGTCTGTTTCGCTTTTCTTTTAGAGAATGCATTTTTCATTGTTAAATTGTATATTGAAACTAACTTATGTTCACAAATATTTTGTCCCGGCTATAATGAAAGTTTACATTCTGAATAAATTCCTTGTTGCTGGTTCCTACCATGATATCTTTTCTATGACTGTAAAACCCTCAGCCCTTCTGCATCTAGTTCACAGATAGCATTGCTATTACCCTGTAAAAATAAGTCAGGTGACTTTACCTTCTTTCTTGCTTTTGGTTTTATTTTTGCACCTGTAGCCCCCCTCCCCACCTCCCCCTTAGGAACTGGGGCCCATGGCTTTCATAGCCTGCACCTTAGCCACCTGAACCACTAAAGAGGGACTAAGCTTACCTCCTTAATCAGCATTTCATTGGTTAAGCTCTGTGAGGGCAAGATGGATTTGAATTCAGATCTTGAATAGGACTTTTTATAAGAACAACTCCCTGAGCCTCCCTCTGCTTTCTCTTTTGCAAAGTGAGAATAAATTCCTGTGCAAAGGTTATTGTGAGAATGAAGTGAAATAATGTATTAAAGCATCAGCAGAATTCTTAACGGTAAAATATTGAACATTAATTACAGCACTTTCTCACAAATGTGTATAGGGGAACTTGGAATAATTACCAAACATGCCATTTCTGGATTGTGTTTAATAAGAATCAGGGATCTTCTTCCAGTGAATGTAGAAAATGGCGTTTTCTAGACACACTTCAAGCCTCCAATTTACATTTTTTTTCTAAACCTCTTTATCCTTTAATCAATACTACTGTTTTTGTATCAATAACCTGCTGCTGCCCTATTTAAAATATCAAGGCAGGTATTTAATGATGATCACTTAACAAATATAAATGACATTACAGGGCATGATATAATAATGCATCCTGCCGATCTCTTTTTGAGCTAGAAATTGTTGAGACACCTATTCTGCAAGACATTGCCTGATTAAAAACATGACAGTTACAGAATAAAGTGAACAGAGGCCCCCAGTGTTAGTCATGAAATCGAGGGCGGGGCAAGGTCAAGCCTATTCTGATTGGGCAACAGTTCAGTAAGGATTTTACCTTTAAGGTGTGAGCAGGAGACCATGTAGGGGGCGCGCCTGAGAGCCGGAAAACTTCCTGGTACGCTAAGACTGAGGTCTGACCGAGCTGACCCGTGGGGTACGCAGGTCACAGATCCCGGGCGAGTTCCGGTTTCTTTGCTTGGGGTCCTGAGACCTCCCTAGGTTGCGTTAATCTCTCTGAGCCCGCTTCTCCAATTAAAGCCAGGATGATCAAGTCTCGCAAGCTTGTGGAGAATGATTCTAATCCAGTCTGTAGTTTAAAAAAGCAAACTATAACCATCTCGGGCTTTTCACGTAGCTCCCAGCCGTGGTACCAGGTTGGCCCAATGGAAGGGGATGGAACCACCTATGCGCGCACACCTGAGCCAGAAGCGCTCCCCACCCTTCACATCTTCTAGGGTGCGTCTCACACTAAGCCAGAGATTGCCCTTCGGAGAAGTCTTTGCTGTCCCTTTATTTTTTCATATTCGCCAGAACTTAATGACAAGATCTAGAACTAGCCAGGGAGTTGCCACTGACGAGGCCCTTTCAAATTTATCAATCCTCTATTATTTCCACAGCCTTAAGCCTGGGAGGGAATAGGGGCAGAGGTTAAACTCAGGTCCCTAAATTTATGAGAGGAAGGAAGGGTGGGGAACGTGAACCCGGCGACTCCCAGCGCTTTTATTCCCAGTTCCCGCCGCTGGCCGAGATCGGGGGCGGGACCGGGCTGGGGTGGAGGTGGCTACGTGCTGCCCAGGGGCGGGTCCTGAGGCCGAATTCCCGCGCGGGGCGGGGTGGGCCCGCCCTTGGCTCCGCCCCCTCCCTGTGTCCGCACACCTGGCCGGCAGGTAGCCGGCTCCCGGCGCCTTTTTGAGGCTGTAGGGGCCTGTTAACGGCATGTCCGCTTCGGGGCCCGGAGGCTCCGCTCGGGAAGGCGTGCCGGCGGGAACCGTGGGACCCGGCCAGGGGGCCGCGGCAGGAGAGGGGCCGCCACCGTCCCGACCCCGCCGCCGCCGCTCCCTGCGCGGGCTGTTCAGCCGCTTCCTGCTGGCGCTGGGCAGCCGCTCGCGCCCCGGGGACTCACCACCCCGGCCGCAGCCCCAGCCGGAACACTGCGATGGCGACGGTGAGGGGGGCTTCGCCTACACCTGGGGCCGGGCTCCAGCCGCCCCCGGGAGTCCCGGGGAGGAGCGCCCGGCCAGACCGCAGCCCCAGCCGTCCGCCGGTGACGGGGCGCGGCCGCCGGGCGCGCAGGGCTTGAAGAACCACGGCAACACCTGTTTCATGAACGCGGTGGTGCAGTGTCTCAGCAACACCGACCTCCTGGCCGAGTTCCTGGCGCTGGGGCGCTATCGGGCGGCGCCGGGCCGCGCCGAGGTCACCGAGCAGCTGGCGGCGCTGGTGCGCGCGCTCTGGACGAGCGAATACACGCCCCAACTTTCCGCCCAGTTCAAGGTAGGCAGCGCTTTGCCGCCTGCCGCCCTGGCCGCTCCGTCGCTCCGTGGCAACCCCTTCTGTCCCTTCTGTTCTCGCTTCCAGAAAAGTGCGTGCTCTATCAGGAAAGGTGCTTTCTTTCCATGGCATTTACCAGCTCAGCCTCGGGTGACCGCCTGTGAGTGGTGCTGTCGTTTGCTTGCCTTCATTTCTCCTGGGTGGTGTGAGGCGGGGTGAACGAGGAAGATGGTGCGTTTGAGTGTATTCCGCGTTTTTGCGGTTCGACATTTGTTGACGTATTGCAGGCCTGTGGGACACGCAGGGCTTTTTTAATGGCAGGGGTAGTTTACAATCTGGGAGGGTGTGGTGTGGGAATCGGATTTTGAAGGCTGGGAGGAAGAAGGTGATGCTTACGTGGAGAGCTGAATGATGAGAAGTAGGCAGCTGGGCCGAGATCTAGGAATAACCCAGGCTGGAGGAGGAGCAGGTACGAAGCCCGTAGGCCCTCTGAAGGGGCTGGGAATTGGAGGCTTGGAAAGAAAACCAGTGTGGCTGGAGCTCGAGGGCAGAATGAGGTGTAGGTGAGTTTGGCCCGAACTTGGAAACAATGGTGAGGAATTTTGATTTTATTCTAAGCCTCATGGAATCAGAGACCCGGTGGGCCAGGTACTTGCTGAGTGCCCGGGAGAGGCAGTGTTCACAGTGCTCTTTAAGTCCCCTCCCTTGCATACTGTGTCCTAAGTGTCACAGTTTAACTTACTCAGGATGCTGCAGGGTCATGAGGCCTTACATGGCGTGGTCATGAGGCCTTACATGTCGTGGTCCTATCACTTCACCTGGGGTTAAAGCAGGTTGTTTGTTTGGGGTCCCAATTGGATTAAAGGGTTCCTGATGCTCATGGCTTGCTTCCTGCTTAAAAAAGCCACAGCTCTGGGCAGAGAGCTGAAGTTCCCCATAGACTAGTGATTGTTATTCTTGGGGGAGGGGGGAACCTGTCAGTGTTCATTCCACAAGCCTCACTGCTCTTGAATTTCAGCCTGAGAAAGCAATCCTTGACATGTGACCCACAAGGATGCCAACCCTCACCTTCCTCTCCTGCTTCCACTAGTGAAGCACTATCCTGCAGGAGTTGCAGGGTTCAGTTTTGAAGTGCCATTAATCACTCTTTGGGCAACATCTGGCTTTTAAATAGGAGTGGCAGTATATATATATATATATATATATATAATATTATATGTCTTATGCTAAATATATATATACTATATATATGTGTATATATATAATAGTGGCAGAATGTATGGCAAACAGGAGTACAGGGGTTAAGAACAAGTCCCTGGAGATTTGTGACCTTGAGCAAGTTTTGAAATCTCACTGTGACTTAACTTTCTTCATCTGTAAAATGGAATCTTAAGTACTAGAGCAGGGCTGAGCCCCTAGGAAGTGTTTCTTCGTCTCACATTACACCTGTTCGTTCACCTGCAGATACGTGGAGGAGGAAGGTAATCTCTGTGTACCTTTTCTCCTGCCAGACACATTCTCATTCAGTTACTGCAGTGATGGGAGAGGCTGGAGTAGATTGAAAAAAAATCTTCCAAATTAGTAATCACCCTCAGTGACTCAGTGGATTTCCTATCTCTCTGATGCTCTGGAATCCCTAGGGCCTGGCAGCTCCTGGTGAGCCTTGGGGGAACGGAAGGATAATCTAATTATTATGATAATGAGATTATGTAACTTGGGGTTTCTGGGGACATTTTCCGAAGGGCTGCCTTGGGAAGGGTGGAGATGGATTCCAGAATCCCAGCTTTTCAAACTTGCTGTTCGAAATCTAGGTGGGTGTGTCTTATTTTACGAAAGCGAAAACATCCAACAAATACTTTTTGAGTGTCCATGGAATATCGGAGTGATAGGTACAAAGCCTGCCCTGGCATGCTCTCCAGGAGTTTACAATCCAGAGGAGAGATGGATGTTAGCGAAACAATCACTTGGCTACATGATTGGAACCTGTGACAAGTGTCAGAAGAATAATAGTGGGTGCGGTAGCAGTTATGGTGGAGAGGTGATGGATTGGGGGAAGTGGAGCAGGACTGATGGGAAGAACTTTAGGAGAGGTAACCACTAAACTTTGGAGGCTGAAGGGACAGATAAGCACAAGGGAGGGAGAGAAAATGCTTTTCAGACTCTGGGACTGAAAATGCCAATCACTGAGTCGAGGGACAAAAGAAATGATTACATGAATTTAAGAAAACCCAAAGGCTGGAAGAGTGGGAGCATTGATTGGGGATAAGCCACATAATATTTTGTTAAGGAGTTCAATCTTGAGGAGGAATTGTTAACTTCAGACCTGGAAAGGGAGGAAAGGAAGAAGGACCTAGAATTCAGGAGTGAATTACTCCAACCACAGGCCTGTAAATGGGATGGATTTGCTGCCATCACCTCTTCCTGAGTCACCTGACCTCCCACAGACAGCAGGACCACTCTTTCAGCAACAAATGAATACATTTAACAGTTCTATCCATGGTATAGTCTATAATATTTTACTTTTCTAATACTGCAATTAAATATACATATAGAAATTTGGAAAGTGAACAGCACACCTGGTGTGAGTAACAGTTTGATCAGCCGCCTCTGGAGGAGTGCTGTCCATGCCCTGGGTCCTGGGGAACCAGTGTGGACAACTGAGTAAAAATAAGGTGCTGCTTCCTCCTCTCTGCCTGCCTGCCTGCCTGCCTGCTCCCCTTCATTCCTGCCTGTATCTTTCCTTCAAAAAAAAAAAAAAAAAAAGTTGGAACATGCTAAAATGTAAAAAAGATCTAGAACTTTGCCCTCTAGAGATAATTGTTATAAATATATTGATGTGTTTTGAAGCAGGTACAAATAAAGAGAAATTCTAGTTTTGTGATTCTGTTCTGCTTTTTTAAGGACTATCGAAAGACTTTCTCCTGGTTATTAAAATATTCTACAAAGCCTGTTTTTTAAATGATTGTGCTATATTTCATGAAATGAACCAATCCTTATGGAGACACTTACATACTGTGTAGTTTTCCAGCAGTCAGACCGCACTGAAAATTTTTATATTGAAATTATTGTTCTCATTTCTGATTATTTCCATAAACTTAATTCCTTGATGCGAAATTATATGGCCAGAGCAAAATATGACTTTTATTCTTTTTTTTGGTTTTTACTTTTATTTATTTTTCTGTTTTCCTCTCCCTTCCAATCTTGTCCCCTTTCCCCCTGAACCCGGGTCTCTAATCTTGGTCCTTGGACTTCACTTGGTGTGCTCCTTAACTGCCTGAGCCACAGGGGTGCATTTGTTTGTTACTTTTAAAATCAGTGTTATTGAGGTATAATTATGTACAATGAAATGCAGCCACGTGTTTATTTAGCATGCAGCTTTGTGTAAGTTTAGGGTGTACAATATTGATTTATTTATGTCGTCATATGATTGTCATTGTGGCTTATCTAAGATGTCTCACCACGTAATTATCATTTCTTCTACTATTAAGAACAATTAAAACCTTTGCTTTTAGCAAATTTAGCATTTATAATACACTTTTGTTGTCTATAATTGCTGTGTATTGCTTCAGGACTTATTTATTGACTAGTTCTAAGTTTCTAGCCTCTCTATCCCAAAGCTGCTGGCAACTACCATTTTACTCTAATTTTGGTTTTTTAGATTCAACATTATAAGAGGTATCATACGGTATTTGTCTTTCTCTGATTTATCTCACGTCACATAATGTCCTCAACTTCCATCCAGGTTGTTGAAATGGGAGAATTTCCTTTTTTCTCATGACTAATTAAAAAAGCACCCATTTTTATAACTTTGATGAGTTTTGACTTATATGTACTAAATAATTACATCTCTACTTTAAATATTTATAGTTTATTGCTTTTAAATCCATTTTATCGGGCTTTAGTGCCCACACTGACAAATTTCTTTACAAATAACTATATCAAGTTTCAGATATACCAGTCATGCTTATTTTCCTAAGCATTAGATAGTTTTCTCTCTATTATTGAAAAAAAGAAATAGCATGTTGTTTTTATTTTTATTTCTTTGATTAGGAGTGACACATAGGATTTTTTCCATGCTTTTTAATGCTAAAATTGCTTGGAATTGTTTATAATCATCAATTCATTCTGCCTTGGTCTATCTTCTTTTACTTGTTTCCATATTTCCCAATCTTGTCATATTTGTTGCCGACATTTTCTCCAAATTCTCTCCCTATCCCACTACTGAAAAGTTTTAAGTTTACTTATACCCTACCTTCTGACAAATACTCTATTTTATGTGCTTCTAGTTTTTCAATGGTTATATTAAGGATTTCTGCCATTTGGAATTTATCTTATATGCTTAAGGATCAATTTTAGACACAGTCTATCTTACCTTATATACTAGAGGCACTGCTTTTTCAAAACAGGATGCCTTTGTCATCACTCATGCAGTGGGAGTTCTGGACAAAGCAGTAATACATGAAATGGAAATAAAAATGAGTAAAAAATCTAACAGAAAGAAAGTTATTTCTATAAATCCATATTTGAGAATTATCACTGCCATTAATGAGGTCAGATACAAGATAGAAAGTCAAAAGCAATAACCATTGAGAACACAGAAAATTAGATTTGATTCATAAAACAACCAGAAATGTGAAATAACTAGGAATAATTGAATAAGCAACGTGTTAAAAATGACCAGTGATGAGAGAGAAAAACCTGCGGCTAGAGCTATGCTGTGCTCAGGGTAGAAACATGAAATACAAAGGCCCTCAAATCACGTTTCATTATATTGGTGAGAAAAAAAAAAATCCCTGCCAATTTTGAAAGATTTTTATTGAGGATCTGGTTTCAGTCTACAGAATTTCATCTTTTTTTTTTTTTTAATACTGCTGAGTCATATTCATTGTGTATCTATCTATCTATCTATCTATCTATCTATCTATCTATCTATCTATCTATCTATCTATCTGTCTTTATCCATTCATGAGCATGTGGGTTGTTTTTTCCTTCTATAGGTTAAGCAGGAATGATTATATCTTTGGAGTATGAGGAGGAATGTGTGAAAATTCCAGGAAATAGCTTGGATTAATACTTGGAGTAGGGCAGTCAGGGGTCATGGGCCTAAGATGGTGCTGTTCAAAATAGAGTTGAGTCATTCTATTTCCAACAGTGTCAGTCTTAAAGGAGTAACATGAGACACACCCCAGTGACTTAGCAGTTAAGTCCTCAGCCTCTGGCTGGTGTAGTCCATATATTTCCCAGGGATTCAGGTTTGTATCCTGGGACTGAGGGGAACAACCAAGAAGAACTAAATAAATAAATGCTGCTTTCTTCCTTTCTCTTCCCGTCTTCCTGCCTACTTGTGTTGGCTTCATTCCTACCTGTACTTTTTCTTAAAGAAAAAAATTACCATGAGTAGCAGGAGGAGGAAAAAGTAGTCAAAGTATAGATTTAAAAGTAGGAAAGTATGTGTGGGGCACCTGAGTGACCCAGTAATCTGGAGCTTTCAAACAGGTGGGACCAAACCAGAGAAGGTTTTTGGCTTCATAGGTGGTTAGTAAGAGAATAAAGAAGGATTTGGAGTACGGCATGATTTACTAGGCTGCAGGAAAATTGTCCTGTTTCACCACACTGGCAGAAGATTGGCAGGGGAGACTCCCTGGGCAGCCTCTTCCAGAGGTGTGTATTGTCCTCTGAGTAGCAGAAGTTAGGAATCAGCAGTGGGATTGGATTTCTACTGAAGGGGCAGGGCAGAGACATTTTGGGAGCCAGAATCCAGAACACTTGACAGCTGATGATGTGGGGATGAGAATCTGAAAGAGGGCTCTACTGTTGAGGGGATGCACCTCAGCAATCAAAGTTACTCCAGGGGAGGTGGATGGTCAGTGACATCCAGGTATCCAGCAGACACAACCCTGCGTGTTTTCAAGGAACAGGACATCCACTAGTAGTCTTTCTGGGGATAAGAGGTGCCTTCCATACAGACAGCCCTCATGGCATTTGAGGACATTGTTCCCAAAGGACACACTTTCAGGAAAAGAACATCCATGTTATCTCAGATCAGGACTGGCAATGACCACGGGTAGACTTGGTGCTCATGGGCCCTTATTTGATTGTTTGAAAGGTAAGCTGACCCGCCATGTTTTTCTTTTTCCTTGTAGAATGCTGTTTCCAAGTATGGCTCTCAGTTCCAGGGTAATTCCCAGCATGACGCCCTGGAGTTCCTGCTCTGGCTGCTGGACCGTGTGCATGAAGATTTGGAGGTCTCATCCTGGGGGCCGGGGTCTGAGAAGGTACTGTGTTTGGTTTTCTTGCCCCCCGTGAATATTACCAAATCTTTAAATTTAGATTCTGAGTTTCCTGTAGCTTCTGGCTCCTGCATACACGGTGCTGTTCCCTGCTCCTGTCTCTGTCTTCTTTGCTTTAGACAAGACTCTTCCACCCATTATAGTCTTTTCACCTTCTCTAAGCCCAGTGATGAATGAATAGAGTTTCTTTCTGGCTCAGAGTTAGAAGCAGTTCCTTTCTGTCACTATTATACGCATTATTAGCATGGTCATCAAGGTAATGAGTATCTCTCCTTATTATTTTCAGATGGTACCATTTTAACTTCACCTTTGCTTTCTTAATTATGAATCCTAGAGCAGTGATTCACACATTTTTTTCCTCAAGACACAGGATGAATTATTATTATTATTATTATTTTTAATTTAAGGAAAGGTATAGGCAGAAATGAAGGTGAGCAAGGAGGCAGGCAGGACGAGAGTGGAGGAAGGAGCATTTATTTAGTTGTTCATCTTGCTTGCTCCCTCTGGCCCCAGGTCTAAAACCTGGGTCCTTGGGAAGTGTATAGAATACCTCTGGTGGCCTTATCCCCCTAGGCCATCAGGACCTGCTGAGGATGAATGATATTTATATGCGTACATTCTGCATCCTCAGATTTTGATAAAACCTTAAACCTATGGGAATAAGAAAACATTACCATCATTCATTAGAGCCATGGTTAATTGATGTATCAGCTATATTTTCCATGGGCTTTGCTAAATAAAGATCAATGGTGGATTATGCTAATGCTGTCCTTTCATCTTTCACTTAAAAAAAAGTAAAAGCCAGTGGGGTTATTATACCACAAGTGAGCAAAGTTATTATGATAATATCTGTGAATAATCTACTATAATTTAAAAAATGTTCACAAGTTTTGGTCATTAATCAGTAACACATTACTTTGGATATGTCTCAAAACTGAACCAGACACAACTGTGAGAAGTTGTTTGACTAGTTTACTTTTGTTTTGTTTTAAATCTGGGCACCTTAATCTCCTCCTTCTCACGAACCAGTTAGGCTCTTTGGAAGTGTCTTTCAATTGTCACCTCATCCTTTCCTTACTTGCTTGGGAGCCCATCATTCTAAAGTAATAATGGCAGGCATGCCCTGGTGGCCTAGTGGTCTAGTATACCCAGGGTATAGTCCACATACATCCCAAGGTCCTGGGTTCAAGACCTGGGTGGGGGGAACGGGGGCGGATAACCAAGGTGAACAACTGAAAATAAATAAAACTCTGCTTTTTAAAAATATATAAAGTAATAATGGCAGTTGCCATAGGACGAGTAAGTCTAGAGAGGTAATGTATAGCATGATGACGACAGTTAATAATACTATATGGAATACTGGACATTTGTTAATATAGTAGAGATTTGAGCTTCTCTTTACACCCATAGAAAAGGTAAGGTTAGTAATGTGTAGTGATGGCTATGCTAACTAGTTTGACTGTAGGAATATTTCACTATATAAATGTGTATCAAATCATCATGCTGTATGCCTTGAATGAATGTAATTTTTATTCAAATAATGATTGGCTGTGGGTGTTGAGTTGTCTTTTTAACTTGTCTTCATAGCCCACTGTTAGCTTTCTGCTTCTTTCTCTTTGAAAAAGGCAACTTGCAATAAAAGGAGAACATAACCATATATATTTCAAATAATAATAGAGCTATTTAAAAATAAAATGCCTACAGGTACACCCTGGTGGCCTAGTGCTTCCTGGTTCCAGATCCAGGGCCTCGGAAAACAACCAAGATGAACAACTAAATAAAAATAAAATGGAATCATTCTTCCTCTTCTCTTTGCCTGCCTGCTCACCTTCATTCCTGCCTGAACCTTTCCTTTAAAAGAAGAAAAACCAAAAGCTCTGTCAAGTAATTGAGAGTTAAATTTGACAGCTGCAGAGGCAGTCCTCATGTCTAAGGCTGCGGATTGCTGCATACACAGAACAAGGCAAGCAGTGGTTGTGCAGTGTCAGTGCTCCTCGGATCACATCTCAGAGTGTTATAAACAGTACAAATAACAGCTGTCATTTATGGAGTGTTTTGAGGGTTATTATCCCCATTTTATATAGGAGCTAACGAAGAATCAGAGAAGTTGGGTCACCTTCCTAAAACAATGCAGCTAAAGAAGGGACAAAGTTAGGATTCAAATACAAGGAGATCTGCTTTGCAAATCTGTTTTGTTATTAAATATCAGGGACCCCCTAAAACAAATTAACAAATTAACATCACCACAACAGAACCTGGGAGTCCCATACACTCGCTTTCAAAGTTTATGGTGGTTTCTTTGCAATACAGGATTAGGGATAGTTTTTCTTGAATACAGGGATTTTATTATTCAACCCCTTTTAGGTACAAGTGACGGAAATGTAACTTGATCAAACTAAAGGAAAGAGCATCTTTATTGGCTTTTATAATTTGCAAGTCCAAGGTCATGGCTCTAGATAAGGCTGAATCCAAGGACTCATGACATCACCAGTCATTGGCTCTCTATGCCTGTCTGGGGCTTCATTCACTGACAGCCCGCATGGTGACAAGAGGGGCTCTATAATGCTCATCTGTATTTTAGTGCTTAAGTTAAAAAAAAAAAAAAAAAAGAAAAAAGCCCCAGGCTGAGTCTGATTGTCCTAGCTTGGTCTATAGGTGCATTACTGGCTGTATCGAATATTCTGATTGGGCACACCTGCGTGTTTATGCCTTTCAGTGGGTGAACTCCACTAGCATCTTGCAGTCAGGTGGGGTCTTTATAGGTATGAGGCAGGCTGCTTCCCCAAAGAAAGGGATACTGAGCAGATACACATGTCCACTACAAGGACATATTTTATAATCTTACAGTGGATACATGTTGAAATCAGAATGATGTATTTAAAGAAAAAAGGTACTGTTTATTGAATATTTATTATGTGCCAGCCATCTAACTTGATTTTCTTTTTTAAAAAAAATTCATTGGTGCTCTAGGGGATAAGTCTGCTACCTCCAGCAGCCACAAACCACATACATCCCAAGGACCTGGGTTCTCATCCTGGGGCCGGGGATGGGGGTGGGTGGGTGGGTGGGAGGGGGAGAAAACAACCAAGATGAACAACTAAATAAAATGCTTCCTCTTCTCTCTTCTTTCCTGCCTTCTGACTTGCCTTCATTCCTGCCTGCACCTTTCCTTTAAACAAAAATTTATTATATATATTTATTATTTTTTTCTGGCCCTGGGTCTCAAGTCCAGACCCATGGCTTTTATAGCCTGAGTTTTAACTGCCTGAGCCGCAGGGAGGCGCGACTTGATGCTTTTCATGACTTTTTTCACTATGGGATGCATAGGAGACACTCTTGAATGGTCGACTCAATGAGATAGTTATCATGTTTTAAAATTTGTAAGGATAGCTCATGTTTTATGGTTAATGGAAGTTTAGGTTAAGTAAGCTGCCCAGGTTCACACAACCACTTCATGGTGGGAATAGACTCGACCCTGAGTCTATATATTTCAAGCCCGTGTGCTTATCATGCATATCCTGAGCTCTCTCAGTTCCCTGCGAGGTGCTGAGTGGCACTGGAGGAGCCTCTTTCTTCTGGCAGCTTTGGGAAAGACTTGTGTACTGTTTTCCCCACTCCCTCCCCGGGCTGTGCCAAACAGCAATGCCTACCTGAAAAGGAGAAGAGATAGACAGCTTTCTAAATTCCTTTCAGTCTTCCTTTTCTATTCTTTGGTGGCAGGAAAAGGTGTTTTGCATAAGTAAAGAAAATCAAAGAGGGTAAGTAACTTGTCCCAAGTCATGCAGCAAGTTATGATAAAGCCAGAAAATGAGGAAATTTGACTCTCCAGCTGAGATTCTTAACCCCAGCATTTTTGACCCCTGGGACGAAGCAGTTCTTTGTTGCGAGGGCCTGTGCTGTGCGTGGTAGCGTTTGTCGCATCCCTTTCCCCACTAGTACCAGTGACACACCTCCCTTCCCCACCCCGATTTTGTTAGATAACCAGAATATTTTCATACATGGCCGGGGAGGGCAAACGTGGCTCCCCCTTCTTGTTGAGAACCACGCTCTAGAACTCCTGTTCCTTGTCCCTGTGCACTGCCCCCAACACCATGCTTTAAGGTAACATTGACTTTATTTAAGCCAAGGGAGCCTGTCGGTAATTTTTTTTTTTTTTTTTTTTTTTTTCATAGAAGGGTGCAGGCAGGGATGAAGGTGAGCAGGCAGACAGGAAGAGAGAGGAGGAAGAAGCATTTTACTTATTTTATTTAATTAAATTGGTTGTTCATCTTGGTTGTTCATACCAGCCCTGGGACATGAACCTGGGACCTTGGGATGTATGTGGAGCAGCCCACATGCAGCAGCCCACCTGCTGCTCCACCAGGGCATACCCAACAATTCTTTTTAACAACTTCAAAACCCACACAAAAGCTGTCATAATCGATGCTGCAATTTCCAATGTGTCCCTCAACTCTGTTCTCCACACTGCAGCCAGAAAGAAAAGCAGATCTCTTCCTCTTTAAACTCTTCTGGTGACTTCCTATTGCACTTAGAACAAAATCCAGGCTCCTAGGTAGCTGACAAGACCCTACCTGCTCAGGCCTGCTAGCCACTCACCTTGATTTCAGGCTCCCCTGCCCCTCACATCACTTGATTTTGGCCACGCTGACTGCTTTCTACTCCTTGAATGGACCTAGCACTGCGGGAGCCAGGGGCGCCAGGACCAGGCAGGAGAGGAGGAAATGCTCCACTCTTAATTTGACCTGATTGAAACCAAAAAGAGCTTTTTTTCTGTGTGGGGTCAAAAACCTCTCCTAAAATCAGCTCTGAGAAAATTGCTGCAAATACTTGCAGGTAAAGAGCAGAGCTGCTGGGATTGTTTCGCACGAAGCTACATTTTCACTCTCGATGAAGGAAAGGGATGGTCCTCTGTGCTGCTGAACAATTTTTCTTTTTCAGGCTATTTCTGTCTCGAAACTTATGAAAGCCATATAGCTACCTTTATTTGAAACCAGAATAGAAAACCTAAGGACCACTTTTGTCTCTATTATTGTAGTTTCTCAAATGTTTTCATCTCGTGAAAAGGGCATAGTTTTACTCTCTTATAGACACTGCCGCACCAGCAATCTTTGTGGCAGTTTATTTTATAGAAAATGCCACTCTTGTGGAATTCAGAAGGGGATGAGACTGGGGAGAGGACCCACATGCTAGCATTTATTAAGCACCTACTGTGAGATTTTGATTTTAAGGATGGCACTATGAGGTAGATGTCATACTCTTATTCCTTTTAGATGTGGGCTGAGGCTCAGAGAGAGACCCAGTCACTCAGCTGGCAGAGTGCAGCCAGCCTGGTCTGGCCTCACTGTCCACACTCTGTGAGTGACTCTGCTGACTCTCACCCCAGCCTTGTTCTGGAGCATCTCTGTCCATATCCCATCCCTGGGAGATCCATGAGCACTCTTAATGTGCTGTTATCATTTTGATGCAGATGCATCCTGTGACATTGTCAAGTCTTTGGTTGCCAGAAAAAGCAACCACCTTTAGCTGACTCAACTAAGAAAGAATTTATTAGAAGGCTGAAGGGGAAGGAGCGTGCAGGATTAAAGGAAAGGCTGAAGAACCATTTTTGGAACCATGGAGAATTAGATCACTCTACCGTGAGGGTGTCTCAGTGATAGGAACTGCTCACCTCTGGCCTGGGCACGAGTTAGAATCAGCGTTTTCAGACTCCTGGTGATTATGCCCCTGGTGTGCGTTCAGGGCAAGAACATCTGATTGGTCCAGCTTGGCTCTAGCCAGTCACTTTGGTAAGGAGTGCAGACCCTGCCATCAAAGAACCTTCCCCACCGCCCCATGGACTGGATTCAATGTTCCAAAAGGGAGGCTGCTACCAAAGAAGGAGGAATGAAAGCTGCGCTGCCCCAAATACTGTTGTTCACTATGCAGCTGTCCTCTGTGAGTCCTTGTCTGCTTGCTGCGACATGCTTCTGCTGGATGTCGAGTCCCCTCAAACTCTGTGTCCTTCCCGGACCTGTTTCTTTTGACACGTCCTCTCTCTTACGGGAACAGGCGATCTCCAGGCACCATCCTGGAAGCTTAGAATCAGTCCTGCTGCCTTCCACCCTGTCTCCGTGTCAGGCGCTCAGTCAGCGGGTCTTGAGTCTGTCCCTTTTCATTTTTGTGGCTTCTGTTCTGGTTCATCTGGTTCATCTGTGTTCTAACCTCAGACTTCTTTTCCTTGTCTTGTGAATGGCTGTTAAGTTAAAGCACCTCTCTTTGCACCTAGGTTCAAAACCCAATAGCTTCTCCTCCACGGTCTACCCTGAAGGTACTGTCATTCGTCAGCCCTGGAACAAAGAGATTATGTGAATCAGAGGCTGGATAACTCTCCCAGTGAAGTGCCTGGGCAAGGATTTGAACTCCGCCCTGTCTGACTCCAAGTCTAATTCTTAACTCTGGTACTATGCCATTGACTGAATAAGGCCATTTTCTTTATGACAGTGAAGGCCCCACCCAATGTGACAGCAGACTCATGCCCCAACCCTGTGTTCCGTTTCCCTTTGCACGTTCTGTATTCTGGTCATGTTAAGCTTCATAAAATCATGGGACAAAAAAGCATGACTGTTCTATCTTCCACTCTTATTTGTTCCAATATTTTATGATGAAAATTTTAAGCGTGTGGAAAAGTTAAATTAATCATACAGTAACTATCTCATACCCCCACCTAGATTCTACAATTTACACTTTCCTAGAATTAGCTTTATCGCAAATTTATCCATCTGTCCATTTCTCTAGTCACTCTTTGTATTTTTAAACCTTAGTTTTTTGATGCACATTAAATTAAATTGTAGATATTAGTACACTTTACCCCAGACACTTCGTCTGCATTTACTTTTTTCTGGTTCTTTGCTTTTTTTTTTTTTTTTCTGGTATTCTTGGAAGGTTTCTGTCCTAGGACGTCATTGCCTCCAAGGCACGAAGAAATGGTTCTTGAGGAGTGAAGCAAATCTCATTCAGTTTATATAAAGCACAGATAGTCATGTAGTGCATAACAAATATATATTAGATCTGTAATATTAAAATTTTATAGGGGGCAGGGTGTGGGGATTGGAAAAAATGTCCAAAGAGGCGTCCTGGGGAGGTGATCATGAAAAAAGAGAACAGTGGAAAAATACTGCTCTCGGGCATATCTCACGTATGGTTGTATATCCCTTGTTTTGCCATGTGTAATTCTCATCCACGTTTTGGGCCCAGACTTTCAAGGGGAAAAAAAATCTTTCGTTTTAATTTTTAAATTCAAATTTTTATTTGTTAACATTTAGGTACTTGTGTTTGGTATTATAAAGGAATTTTAGCATTTTTTTTGACATAATATGCTACAAGAAATTGTGTGTAACAAATAACTACAAAACACAAGAACAGACACAAGTTGCAAGAAGCTTTTCTTCCTGATGTCTCTACCATCTGAGGACACTCCGTGGGAGGAGGCCCACCATGTCTCTCGCAGCTCTGTGGTCGTGCTCTTTACCATATTTAATAACTTAGCTTAAAGCTTGCAGTGTCTGTATTTTTGTAAAAGTACCAGCTAGATTGCTAGCTCCTGCCTAAAGTGTACAGAGAGAGATGTTGTGCTGTTCACCTATAAAGTGGGTCATCAAGTCAGCATCACCTGTCTTATAAGACAGTTGCTTACTCTGGACAGCAGTGCATCACTCTTCGTTTCTTTTTGTTGAATCTTTGACTGAAATTAGTTTTATTGCAAGTTTGTTGTAAGTTCAATAAAACCAATCATTGTATTCTAGCATATTATTTTGCATATGGATATTGTTATTGATTGCTAGAGTGATGCTTTTAACTCACAAGCATAAATAAAAGAATCAAAACATTTCTATAGTTACAGAATTAGTACTGCCCACGTATTATGCACATCCTTGTTTTCCCTCACAAATTTGGGCCAAAAAAGTGTGCATCATACATGGCAAAATACAGTAGATAGTTGTATATTCTACCAAAGAACTTTATAAGTGACTTTGATAAGGAGCTTACCCTCAGAGACAGACCTCTATGCAGACAGTGATTTTTGCATGGGCTCAATAATGAATTGAGTCTAATGTGAGATGGTGGGAAAAGAGTGGGGCTCTTTAGTTACCTAGTTTTAGTTACCTAGAAAGCTTGAGTAATTCTTATTGAAAGTGGTAGGAATCCACTGGTAAGCACTGGGACAAGTAGGAGACCCAGGCTGTGGTGGGTTGAAAAACGACCCCCAAAGATATTAGCTCCTACTCCCTGGAACCTGCAGATATTACCTTCTATGGTGAAGGCTTTGCCATTTGGGGTAAATTTAAGGCTCTTGAGATAGGAACAGTATCCTGGGTCCTAAATGTAATCACAAGTGCCTGTTTAAGAAAGGATCAGGTGATTTGAGATACACAGAGAAAGCCATCAAAAACAGAGTATGGAGAGCTTTAAGGTTCTGGCCTTAAGAAGTGGAGCAACATGGCTATGCATCATGGAATCACAGTAGTCATCAGATATTGGAAAGAGGCAAGGGACATTGTCTCCTCTAGGGCCTCCAGAGGGAACTTGGCCTTGCTGACATCTCGATTTTGGCTGGCTGATGCTGATTTTGAATGTCTGGTTTCCAGAACTATGAGAAAATACATTTCTGTTGTTTTAAAGCACCAGTTTGTAGTAATTTGCTCTAATAGCCCTAGGGAATGAATGCATGAGGGAATGTAAAAAGAAATACAAGACTGGTGGAATGGAGGAGACTTATGCTGATTCTAAGGTGTCAGCCTGGTTCGTGTGAGACAGTGATTTTGTAAGGACTGGCTCACGGGCAGGTGTGGACAGGAACTGTTCGGCGGGTAGATGATGGGGAGAGTGGGTGTGGGCGTGTTAAAAGGGATGGCAGCCCGCCCAAGAGAAAGGCACGGACCTCTGGACATATGAGGCCCAGCAGGATGGAGATGATGACCAGAGAACCACCGATCCAGAGACGACAGTTGAGGCTGGGGGAGAAGTGTGTATGAGTGAGCGTTGACCGAGTGCCGTAGTACTCTCTCAAGCCCGCTTTGGGGGTTTGGGAGGTTCAGGGATGGAAAGAGCAGTGAATTATGTCAAGGCAGTGTGGAAGGTCAGGTTCTGCCGGGTCCATGGCCAGAAGGGGTGATGTGGGCCCACAAGGAAGCTCAGGGGTCTGGAAGCAGCGGAGTTCTGGGAGGCGAATCTAATCTCCTTCTTTTCCTCATTTCTTTGCAGCTGCAGCCCGAAGCCAGTAAAACCTCTGAGAACCTGTCACCATCGGCTCAGCTTCCTCCAGGTCAAAGCTTTGTACAAAGCCACTTTCAAGCACAATATAGGTAGGAATGAGACGTGTTTAGAATGCATTCTAAGGGTTCAGCAGATTTATAGCTGGTCACCAGTCTCCCTACCCCAAGATTACAAAACAACTAAGATATAAACTCTCCTCTCTCCCTTTATGAATCCCAGTGAACTAACTACTCTCTTACTTATCTTGGCTCTAACCTGTAGTATTTCTCCTTTTCCTTCCTGGTTTCTGGGTCTCCCTTGTCCCCTTGAAGGAGGGGTGATGTGAGGGGATGTACAAAGTTTGCATGTGGAGGCCAGGATCTCACCAGCAGGCAGTCATTGAGAGGCCTTCTTGTTCTTTATAGCCAGAGAGCCCAGTTTAACAAGTTATTTATTAAAGAAAAGATGCAGGTAGGAATGAAGGCCAGTAGGCAGGTAGGCAGGAAGAGAGAGGAAAAAGAAGCATTTTTATTTGTTTTATTTATTTGTTCATTTTAATTGTTCCTGGGCCCTGGGCCACGAGCGGCGTCCTTGATTTTTCATGGTCTACACCACAGCCACTGGCTCAGTGCCTGAGCCTTTAGGACACCACATTGAATCCTTTTCAAAAGTATACTTTTCTTTGAGTCTTCTGCCTTCTACCTTTCCTTTGCTCTGCCGAGTACCCATAGATCTCGTGTTGTTTTTCCTTATTCACTTCAAACAAAGTTAACAATTTCTCTGTCTTGTAGAATCCACTTACTTACAGCCATTTACTTCTCTGTGTTTTGGATGGAGATTACTTCAAATGGCCCAGGAAATATTCAGTGAATGCCAAGGAAATAAGTTGAATATGATCACCGTCTTTGAAGTGATTGCTGGAGAACACCAAATAGCCTCTGACACAGTAGGAAGAACGACATTTGCTCACCATGGCTTAGGAAGCCCAGAGCACTTGAGCTGTCCTCTCACTCTCTGGCCCTTGGCTGCTGAGCGTACTGAGTAGTTAAAATCTTCTAAATGAGCCCCAATTTCATTGTAGTGCATGAAGAAAGACCCACTTATTTCCTGAGATGTGACCCACTATGTGGTGTGCAAGAAGAGACCTAGATTTTATGATTCTCGACCCTTTCTAGACATGAAAGCTGTTCGTAGGGCATCTGTCTTGTCTCCAGATGCCCAGAGCAGAGGCTCTTGAAATAAAATGAGACAGGAAGATACGAGGAGGAAGAACACCTAGCAGATGGAAAGAAGAGGCTATGATGAGGGCACAGAGAGTAGGGAGAGGCTTGGATCACTGTCACGAGGCTCACTCCTTGTGTCCTTGTACAGTAAATTCACTTACGTCCCTGCTTGCTCCCTTTTCTCTCCTCTTCTCTGCTCCATGTCTACTTGCTTAAATATTTGTGTGTATGATACTGTGTTCCAGTGGTTATCTGAAGAGTATAACTCCCTGCCCCTGAGAGAGAAATGTTAAGCAAGTAGACTCATTTCTTCTCTAGACATTGAATTTGTGCCTGCTGTATGCCAGGTTCTCTGCTCAGTGCTGGGAATTGAGCAGTGACAAGACTCAGTGCCTGTTCTCAGGAAGCTCACATTTTGTGGGGGGAGGTATTAGATAATACATACGTCAACAAACAACTTGCAAAGAGATCAGTGAAATGATAAAGTGTCACCTGGGAGGTAGGGGAGGTAGCCAAGCTTAGATAAGGTGGTCAGGGGAGGCTTCCTTTCAGAGAGGACATTTGAGCTGAGAACTGAGGAGGCCTCATCCATTGAAATATAAGGTATTCCAGGCTAGGGAGACAGCAAAGGCAAAAGGCCTGGGGTGGGATGATCTTCAAGTTCCCCAAGGTCAAAGGGATGAAAGCCTAGGTAGCTGCCAAATAGTGAGAGGCAGAGGATGAGGCTGGAGGGGTGGGCGGGACTCGGCAGCTCAGCTGTCCAGTCCACGTGCCAGTTTTAGTCTGAAGGCTCCAAGGCATTGCAGGGTGTGGTCTGGTTATCAACTGAAGAGATCATGATGCCCGGCTTGTGGACCTTGAAGGAGGGGAGGATGGAAGCTGAAGCAGCAGCTTCTGCATTCTTCCTTGTGGGAGCTGGATGGTAGTGGGACCGCAGAAGTGCTGGGTGGCGATGGCAAGGAGTGGGCGTTTGGCAACTTGTTTTGAATATAGAGTCAACAGGACTTGCCAACAAGTTTAAGGGTGTGGGTTGAAGGGATTGAAAAAAAGATGAGAATTGTTTAAAAAAAAAAAAAATTCATCAGAATAAATGTAGAGATCTAATTGGCTTTATTTAGTGAGATAAGCTAGAGGGAGAAAGACAGAGAAACCAAGCATTCATAAATGGAATCAAACAAAAGAGAATCCCATCTAGCAAGTGGAAAGAAGCTGTACAAAATGGAAGGTTTTCATAATCAGGAGAAGAGAGTAGGCCAAGAAAAGAAATGCTACCTTCCCTCAGGGGAAGAATGGGGCTGGTGGAGTCTATGCAGATTACTTCACTGGTGCTGACCAGAAAACTCCAGGTTTATTGGCTTAAACTTCCATTCTGGAAGAGGCTGAAACTGCCATTAGGTTGGGTATCAAGACGTAGTGGGTCCTGGTATAAAGGAGTCTCCTTGGAGTCTGTGGTTTCTTTCTTTTCCCCAGCATTTAGGGGGACTCCTGGGGTCTTATATACTTACATAACTATGAAGTATTTTGAAGGAAAAGTTGCAGCTACTTTGCAGTGCATTTTACATTTGTGAAAGAGGAAAGAACTAATTTTTCTTGACGTTACTACCACCAGCGTGCTCAATGTTTCTGACTCCAGTGTGAATGTTTCTCCCCCACCGAGCAATTCTGTAATCCTCTGTGGAGACCCGCTGAGTGTTCTACAGTTTAATCCAATTTGGGACACTTTACGGAAGTTAGCACAGACCCCACTTGTTAAGGATTTACCCTCACAGGACTATCCCTCGCCCACACCAGTCGCCATTGCAAATCCTTGTGCTTCTGACTGACCAGCTATCAACAGGAAGTTCCCATGGTCCCCTCTGCCCCCTCAGGTTCAATGCTTTGCTAAAGAACCTGGCAGAATTCAGGAAAACAATTCACTTACCAGATGACTGGTGTCAAATGACAAAACTGAAACAGTGTATGATTTTCTTGTCCTTTGTTCAAGGGAAAACACAGCATGGGTCTGGAAGCACAATGCCTCACAGGCATGGGATTTGGGGCAAGAGTGTTTTATAGAGCATCAGAAGAGGTCATGATAAAGTAAGCTGGCTAAAGCTCAGTTGGAGGATTGTGATTGGTGTTAGCTTTCATTGATGATGCAGTGTAACTCTTAAGTGTAAGCTGATTTAGGTCTAGATTTGTAACTTGGGCTGGGCTGCTGGGGCTGTCTCCATTTTATGGGCCCCCAAATACAGATTAACTTTATTATAAAATCATGCAACTTAGCACCAGTCAGATGGCAGAGATGCCGAGGGCAAGGAGGAAGGAGCACAGACCCTGCCCTCCCCCAGTGCAGCACCCTCCCAGCACTGACTGTGACCACCTACCTGGAACCAATCCTCTGCTAGGGCTTTTTGGAGGTGGTTATTGCATTGACTTCATGGATCAAGTCATTGGCAGTTGTCATCACCTCAGCTTCACTTTTCTGGAGGTGAAGGGCTGAATTGAAATTTAGTTCTCTGGTTATCTTGGGGTGTTTTCAAAAATCTCCTCAATGAGAAAAAACTCTAGGTGGTTGAGTGGGGCCCCTTAAGAAGAACAAAAGATGTTCCTTTCACCTTTATCCTTCTTATCAGTTAGGAAATACCAAAGGTTTTAGGAGTTTGACCAGGGACAAGGCCAAATATGCATGTCTTCTAAGTCACAAGGTCACAAATGGCCTGACTCTTATAATGGGTAAGTCAGGGAAGGATTCCTGAGGAAGTGGCATTTGAGCTCATCAGATTGTAAGGACAGTAAGTGGCCTTTGAGTAGATTGTTGTAGGTTGATGCAAGAAGTGAGGTATTCGTGCTGAAATAACACTTGCTTTGTACCTGCTAGTACTGAGTAAAGAAAAAGCATAGTTAGGATGTCCATCTAACTAGGGCCTTGAGACTGAGAGCGCTTTTGCAGTGGTGAGTGGAGGCCACTCCACACTGGTACCTGCTGTTCCAGCCCTTGTTGGGTGTCCTCTCCACTGGGGAGGGCTTGTCTGGGGTGAAAGCCCTGTGAGATCACCCTTTGTTTACATTTGTTATTTTTCCCAGCCTTAGGTTTTGACTCAAGTCCATGGCTTTCATCACCTGTGCCTTTGCCACCTGAGCTGTAGGGAGAGCAGCCTTCTTTAGGACACTGAAAGATGGGAGGAGTGAGTGGAGGAGAGGAGGGGAATAGTACCAGGTGCTGGAGGCATGAATAGAGGAACAGTAATTAGTTATTTCTTATGATTAGTACCACAAGCTAAAAACTTCTGGGAGTTTAATGACCAAGGATTGCTGCTCTGTTGGAGTTTTGGTTAGAGGGTGTGTGTATGTGTGTCTGTGTGTGTGTGTACATAGTTACCTGTATACATGTGTGTGCATGTATTTATTTCCTTGTGTCATTCATAGTTTTTATTTACAGAAAGTTTAATCTGGTCTCTTACAGGCAACATTCCCTTTTAGGCAGAGGGTTTTGGAAGGCTTTCTCAGAACATTTCTTGGAGAAGTGACATATTATTTAAATGTTGTCTTAGTGTCCACTGTTGGCACCGACCTTGGTTCCACTGTCCAGTATGCAGGTGACGCTGGCCAGGTTTGAGGTAGAAGACGTGATTCGGCAGCATTGAAAGGGCAGAGTGGTAAAATGGCAGTGTCAAAACTCAGGGGTCATTTCTGGACTCTCAGTGGCAGCTGACTAGGTTGGCTTTGTGATGGAAGCAACTTGACAAGGAGAATGAATTCCGTAGTGAGATGGGTGAGTGTGGTGTAAGCTTACGGGGGACAATAGGACAGGACTATGAATGCTGTGGAGGGGACAGTCAGGATTCTAGGACCCCTCAGGCCACATGTGGGGTATTGGTGAAGCTAATAATGTTCAGAACTTTCTATAGACATGTCACTGTCCCTCTTCCTGACCTGTTTTCATTTCTCATCCTTCGAGAAGCTGGTGTATTTCACATCCTTTCTGTAGCTTATTATGAAAACAATACATTTTCTTCATCCTTTAAATATAAAATGAGATCACTTGATTTTTTTTCCCAAGCTACACATCTCTTACTTCTGGTGGAAGTTCCTGGCTCAATATAAGGACCATATTCCTGACTCAGTTTAATGCGATGGAACTCTGCAAGAAAAATGCAGCCTAGCTTAGCTTTAGTAGGCTAGAAAGAAAAGAAAAGAAAAAAATTCTTTTTGTTTACTTAAATGAGTAACAAGGATTTGGAAATTTTCCAATAAAATATACCCTATAGGCCTATATTATACCTTGGTACAGGATGAGTGGAAGTAGGGAATTGGAAGAGAAATGGGGTGGCAGAGGAGACCCCACAAACATCAGGTCTCTCTGCTGGCTGGAGCTGATAGTCTTGATGCACCATTGTAACCAAAATATTACCATGATCTTCCCAAAAGGAGATTTACTGGCGGCAGTCAGAGTGATTGAGTGTTAAATACTGGGGTTGGTTTTCTGAAAATGTGGTTGGCATTCTCTTAACTTGTTCAGGAGAACTGGCTTGCTATGTACAGGCAGATCACTTATAGCACCCTGAAACCTCAGGGCCTTGTTTGTCTCTGGTTTTCCCTATTTTGTCTGCTCAACTGAAAACCACTCAAGCCAGTGATCTTGGGACTCAGGGAACCTGGTTCTGACAGCAATGTCAGCCTCCGTGTTGACATTCCCCAGGCCTGTCCAGTGCGGTCCCTTATCTTAAGGAAGGTAATAGAGATTTTAGGATAAGGATGGAACATCCAGAAAACCCTCATGTCTTGAGAAAAATCCAGAAATCCCTTCTATCTCGGGAAAATATAATGCGACGTATGGTTACGAAAATAAAATTGAGCAACCATGTAGAACATAAAAATCTTGCCTCGGGGGCATCCTGGTGTCTCAAATGCTACATAGGTGATTGAGGTGTTGACCATGTAAAGCCCAAGGACTCTGCGACCCAGGTCATTGGGGGGGGGGGACAACAAAAATAAACACACAAAATTGCTTCCTTCCCTCCTTCCTTAAAAGTAATGCTGCTGCTTCTCTTTAAAGAAAAAAGAGTTGTGTGTCAATTTCAGAGATATATGCTAGATTGAAAGGAGTGTTAAATTTAAGAGTATAAGGAATGTAAGTAAACTGTATTATATCTACTCTGAAACAATTGATGCCTCCCTCCCTCATACGAAAGACTGCAGAAACGACCGCTGAGTGTGACTTCCTGAGCTTGAGCCTAATGCCACTAAAGACCTGTGTGTCTTCAGGCAAGTTGCTTAACCTTTCTGTACTTCAGTTTTCTCTTCTGTCAGACAGGGATAGTTCTGCTTACTTTAGGTAGCAAATGAGTTAATAGATGCGCAGTGTTTACAACTGTGGCCTTCTCTTAGTAATCGATGTTTTAATGTTAACTGCTACTATTAGCTGCTGTTTTCTGCTTAGTTTTTTACATTGGGATGATAAGGAAGTGGATCAATGGTTTTTTGCACTATTTGAATACTAGCATTGCTTGGGGAGCTTTCAGAATTTCAGTGGCTATACTTTTCCCCACTCCCTTTACAGGGAATCTCTGGCAGGCTGGCCTGGACATTTGCATTTAAAAAACAAGCTTTCCATGTGACTCTGGGTAGAGTGAGGCCAAGGCCCAGGGCAATAGCTGGTCCTGAGATCCCTTCCAGCTTAGAAGTAGCTGTCATCCTTTTATTTGGAGGGATCAGAACTTCCCTTCCCATCCCCAAGGACTAATAATGCAAGCGATTAAACGTTTTTCCTTTAAAACAAAATTGAGGGGAGAGTCATATAACATAAAACTAACTATTTAAAAGTGTGTATTCATTGGCATGTATTTTCATAACGCTGTGCACCTATTGCCTCTTTCTGGTTTCTAAACATTTTCATTACCCCCCAATGAAAACCTGCCACCCAGTTAGTACCCATTCTTCCTCCTTACCCCACCTGGCAATTACCCATTTGTTTTCCGTCTCTATTACTTTACCTATTCTAAATCTTTTGTGAAAATGCAGTCGTCAGATATTTTGTGTTTGAATTTTTTTTTTTCACTTAGAATGTTTTCAAGGATAACCAAACAGGAGTCAGGGTTTCACTCCTTTTTGTGGCTACACACACATTCCATTGTGTGTGTGTGTGTGCTGCATTGTGTTTACTTATTAGTGGACATTTGGGTTGTTTCCACGCTCTGACTATTGTGAATAATGTTGGTATGAATCTTTGTGTGCAAGTATTTGTTTGAATACTACTTTCTGCTCTTTTGGATGTATGCCCAGGAATTGAATCGCACTGGTAAGCTATTTGAGTGGGATTAAACTTTCGTGTTTATCCTTCACCCTCACAGATCTTCCCTGACCTGTCCCCACTGCCTGAAACAGAGCAACACCTTTGATCCCTTCCTGTGTGTGTCTCTGCCTATCCCTTTGCGCCAGACGAGGTATGTAACCATCATGTCCATTGAACTTGTCAGCCTTACTCCTTGTTATGTTCTCTCTTGCTTCCCAGCCAGCATTTCTCCAGAAGCCTGTCTTCTAGCAGATGACTTTCAATTATTGAATGTAACGATTAAAGTGAAAGATGATTGCATCCCTTCAGCTGAAGAAGGACTTATAAACGATGTGTATCAGCGTGGGTGCCAGGCATTTGTCTTTGGCCCCACTCAGAAGCTGGCATGGGCCAGTCCTTATCACATGATCAGACAAACTGGAGAAAATCTGTTGCCATCTGCTTTTTCCTGCTTTATTTCCAAATTCTTTTTGTTATCTTGGTGAAGGTGCAGGAGAAGTTTCCTTTAGGAAAAAAGAAAAAGAAAAGGGGCTGATGGAGGAGAGGAGAAAGAAAGGAGAAATTAGGGTTGGCTAAGAGGGATAGTGGGACTGGGCTCTCTAGAAGCAAGAAGCAGGCTTCCCAAAGCCCAGGTCTCAGCAGATGACTGTTAACGGCAGCTGGCCAATGTCAGTATCAGGATTTTAGTGAACGCCGACAGGGGGTGCCTTCACTGACATTGAGATGGCAGTGTTTCTTCATGATGTCCCCCACTTCCATAAATACCATTTCTCTTGCTTCTACCTTTTGACATCCATCTTTAGGTTGAAAATTTTTGTTGTTGTTGTTGTTGGTTTCCTAGCAACTGAATCTCCCTTTCTGCCCTAGTTCCTGATTGTCTAAGCCACAAATATAACCCTGGCATATCCCCTCATCAGTGACATCAATTTAGATTGAGCAGAGTTTCCTGGCTTCACTCCGCGTAGCACAGTGGTTAACGACCACTGGCTGGAGCTGGACTGCCTAAATTCAAAAGCCACCTCTGCTAACTGACTGTGTGAACTGGATAACTACTGCAGTGTTCTGATGGGGATAGTAGGAAGTGGAACTAGAGAAAGCGTGTAGAGAGGTTTGGGGGCAGCAGGGCTGTGTCCCACTCAAGGGAGAATAGAGGGAAAAAAGACGCGTCATCAACAGAGTTGACTTGTACTGAAGACTGATTGCTTTATTTCTCAAATTTCAAAGTTTATTTTTGCCTAAGATGATCTATTTAGCAAAGAGCTCAGTGATGATAGATTTATATGGCGATTCTTAATTAAATAGTTTTTATTTATAACTCGGGCGAAGTGCTCTCTGGAGCCCCTTGGAGATTTGGCTCTCTACTGCCACCTGGTGACAGCATACCCAAAGTGCGCTGACCCCACCAGGAAGCAAAGATTAGCTGACCTTAACTGTTGTCCTTGGTGTGGGTGGCAGTTCCTGTCAGTCCTTTAAGGATGTGATCTCCTTATTTTCCAGATTCTTGAGCGTCACGTTGGTCTTCCTCTCTAAGAGCCAGAGGTTCCTGCGGGTTGGCCTGGCCGTGCCAATCCTCAGCACAGTGGCAGCCCTGAGGAAGATGGTTGCAGAGGAAGGCGGCATCCCTGTGGATGAGGTGTGGTGGAATTGCACTGGGGCCTGGTAACTGGATGACAGAATGCTAACTGGGCCAGCAGTCTAGACTGTTTAGGTTAATTTCTGGTTCCTTGGTGACTCCACTGCGATTCATATGTTTCGTTCCTGGTGTCTGTGATGACTGGGTCTTGACCTCTCCCTGCATTTACACAGACCAACCCAAAAATGACACCACCATTGTCTTCCAGAAAGTGATGCTGATTACAATCCTAATTATTTTAATAATAGCTAACATTCAGCATTCTGTACCAAGTACGGGACACCCATCTATAAACATTATATTCATAGCCAAATCATGTGAAACAGATATTCCAATAATCCTCCTTTTACCAGTAAGCAGAGAAGAGGCATTGAGAGGTTATGTGGCTTGTCCAAGGTCACAGAGCTGATGTCTGAGCCAGGATTTGAACACAGATAGTTTGATTTCAGAGATACGCTACTATTGTCTATTTTCATTCCTGAGGATACTGAGTGGACAATAAGTGAAATATGAAGACCTGCTGAGGAAATGTAAGATATGTAATAGGAGAATTGGGCAGGGGGTGAGATGGATATGTTCTCATTTTTTTCAAAGGAGTCTTGATAAAGAGATTGGATTTGTGGTGACTTTGGAAGCAGACCTTGTAACAGGTCCCCCTGAACGAGTGGGGTAGAAGTGACAGTGGTGAAAAGCAGTGTACCTGGATCAGGAAGGGCTTTGGATAGCGTTGATTAAGTCACTTTCTAGTTTCCTGACCTTGACCATAGTGTTAGCCCTCTGTTTCATTAACTGTAAAAGGAGGCTTAGTACTTTCCAGATGCCCTCATGCAAAATTTTTCAAATTAAAATTTTTTGACCATTTTGTGAAGAAATTACACACCTACAATAAAATGTGCATCTTCTAAGGCTATAGTTTGTTGAAATTTTACATGTTTACCCATTTCATGGGCTCTTTCCTTCCGCCTTTCGATCAGACCTTTTGACCTCTATCATCATATTTGTGAGAATCTCAAATAGGAAAAAATGTGTGCCCCTGCTTTATAGACTCTTAAGTACTCTATGGGAACCTATCGAGAGAAAGGAGGGCAGTACCTGAGAGTCTTGGGGAAAAATGACAGTAATAAAAGATACAAAGAGAGAAAGGTGGAGTCTGAATAATTAAGAGAGTGAAAGAAGTGTCCGGAATTTGAGAGGTGTGATGTCTTTGTTCAGGAAGATTTGAATCACTTTGGGATTCCTACATGCAGAGTTGGGCACTGTCTTCGCTTAGAACTTAAAATCTATTTTGGTATTTTAATCAATAAATTTATTCAATTTATAATATCTGTGATTATGGATACGTTTGGATTTAGTTGTATCATCTTATTTTATGCTTTCTACTCAATCTACTTTGTTCCTTTTTTTCTTCTCCTCGACCGCTTCTTTTGGATTGAGCAGTTTTTCTTTATCCTAGCTCTTCCGGTTTGGGGCACGTATCTTACTTTTCTATGTTTTTAATAGTTATCATTAAAAAGTCAGCAGATGTAATTAGCAAAGTCTTATGTTATTCTTCCTAAGTAACACCAAGTCTTGATATAGTTTCCCATATCCCTTTTGGATTTAGTTAGTATTGTAGATACATAGAGTTCAGTATTTTAATCTCTTCCCCTTTGTCCCTGATTATAGTAGTAGTCATAATTGTTGTTAGGGGTTTATAAAGTCAATACATGTTTATTTACATTTCCAATATTTACCATTTCCTTTGGGTTATTATTTCATTATACAATTCAAGTTTCTCTCTGAATTCAGGTGTTTTTTTTTTTAAAACTCTGAAATATATAACTTTTACAAGAGATTTCCATGTACCTTGACTGGGTTATGTACACTGAGATGTTGATTCCTTCTGCCCCTAAAGTGACAGAGTTGGTTCTGGGGGAACTGGGCAGTTACCCCTCTTCTCTCTGGCAAGCCCCGCCTCTTCTGTTTATCTCAGTGCTCCATAAACATATTTTTCAGGTATGACATAGTGTTAAAAAAGCTAAAAAGTTCTTTCAGTGGAAATCTGTTAGAGTTACACACTCAAATATTTTGTCTGTAGAAGATTTTATTTGCTTATTTTTTTTTTTTTCATGATAGTTTAGCTGGGTATAAAACCTTTTAACTCTGAATTTTTTTCTTCCCCCCCAACTCTTCCCTCAGCACTTTGATATACTGTGGTTGCAACTGAGATGTCTGTGGTCCAATTGTTTTACCAATGGTACTTCATTACTACAAATAAGTAAAACTTCTCACCTATTTCGAAGGGAGGAAAGGGTGAAAGAGAAATTTAAGACTGTCAGTCACCCTGAGATTTCTTAAGTTCCCTTTGAGAACTTGAGAAAAACTGATCCTCTTCATTCCAGGTGATCTTAGTTGAACTGTGTCCCAGTGGGCTCCAGCGGTCTTTCTGTGATGAGGAAGATCTGAATACTATTGCTGAAGGAGATAATGTGTATGCCTTCCAAGCCCCTCCACCATTTGGCCAGGAGACACTTTCAGGTACAATTGTGCTTTGCCTATTTTTATCTGGATGTTATGAGTTATAGATTTAAGAGTGTACTTATTAGCATACATTTGGCACTAAGGCATATATTTTTAGTATTTGCAACTGCTGGGCTTATTTTCTCGGATATTTGGTGTGCAGATTGTCAATTGTTAAAAATTATTCAGCCGGTACAGGAGTTCTCTAAACCTCATAGGGGAGCAGAGTCACCTGGAGGGTTTGTTAAAGTTGATTTCTGGGCCCCATAGAAAGAGTTTCTGATTTAGTAGGCCGGGGTAGGATCTGAGAACTTGCCTACCTAACTAGTTCTCAGGTGACACTGATGTTGTTTGTCCTGGGACCACACTCTGAGAACCTCTATCAGAATAGGTGCTAATTTATCTTTGTCTTTAAGAATCTTGTGATTCAGGGTGTGTACTTGAAGTAAAATTTGTACAAATTGGAGCAGTAGATGACCAAAGAACTTACTAAATGCATTTTTGCTAACAGCCCCACTTCCTGATGCTTGCTTTTCCTAAAACTTTGGAATAAGATACTGGTCACTGTACATTTTGGTCCTGCTAGCCAGTCAACAGGGCCCATGCCTGGAAGCCACTGTACCAGTGCTGCTCTCTGCCCTCTTCATTAGCCAGCCTAGGTGTCAGGTCATGGGAACCAGTGTCTGTGCTCGCCCCGCGTCAACATGGTGACTCCAAGTCCTCGGCTTCCTCAGGGATAAAGAGTCTTTCCTTCCCTGTGTACTTAACATGCGGGCTTTCTAAGAGGAGATGCTCCAAGTCTCTGACCGAAGCATGCACACAACAGATATCATTTTGGAGTCTATTCCTTAGATTGAGTTTGAAAGGTGTGACTCAAACTCCCTGCCCTTCATTTAAAATTATTGGCTGAACACAATGACATTCTGATTACATGAATATAATCTTCACATAGCAGGTGACAAATGCCATGAAACTATTTCTTCCCCTGAAGCACTCATCTGCCTCCTCATGGGGCCTTAATGGATTCTCAGAGAGAAAGAGGGCCCAGGAAAGTCAGGCTTCTACCCAGAGAAGCAGCTCCTTTAAGAACACAGACATAATTCTTTCTCCTCAGCTCATCCCTCTGGTCTGTCGGTCTCCCCGCGCTTGGCCGCCCGTGAGGGTCCGCGGTTGCCCCTGCCTGGCTACAGTGAGAACAAGGTGCTAATCCTCTTCTGTAACTTGGTGGGGTCAGGGCAGCAGGCTAGCAGGTACGTGTAATTTCATCCTCCTTTTTACATGCTCTCTGGGATTTGTAGATATGTATGTACTTGGAATTCTGTCTAGAATAATTCTAATTTGATCAAATTTCGCATCCATTTAAGGTTAATCAGTGAGAAGTAGGATCATTTCTGCTCAAGAAGATCAGAAATAACTGTTGTGAGCAACAGTTGTGAGTGTTGTGAACAACATTGCCTTTAATTCTTGTGCATTGGTGGCTTCCCTGTTAATTTCAGGAACAGTTACTATTATCCTCACCTCTGTTATTTTAAACTATGTTGTAAGGCCTGGGCAGAGCAGTCAGGGAAAAAGAAACTGGCTATAAGAAAAAAAGAGATAGAATCACCACTATTTGTAGATTATATTGTCATCTCTTCGGAGAACCAAAACTGTAAAGAATTCAGGAAAGTGTTTGGTTATATAACAAATATCTAAAACCAGTTTTTTTTTTTATATAGGCTAAATAAAATGCTTAAAAGATCTAATTCCAACCAAAAATTTTTATAGTGATAAAATGTTTGTAAAATGTATCTGAAATAATAGACTTAAAAGAATAAACAGAAAGTATTGAGGGAGGGAGAAATGAAGAAGAGAAATTGCTCTATTAAAAAGAGTTAAATCTTAATTATTAAAAGGTTATAATACAGGCAGAGAAATATAAATGTAAATGAATGGAACAGAATAGGGAAATACACTTATGTATTACGTGTTACAAATGATGTACTTTGTATTATTAATGAGTGAGTGGATTATCAATAAGTAAGTTTGTTTTAATTCATGTCTTTCTATTTTATTTAATCACATTTTTGACTTCCACTATAAATTCACATGCACATGTTCCAAATTGATTAGAGAATTATAGAAAAATAAACCACAAAATAACCTGAAATAATGTAGATAATTATTTATGTCCTTGGGTGTGGGGACTGTTTCTAATATGTAGGGCAGGAGGCTGTAAAAGAAAAGAGCTAATGTTTTAAATGTGTTTGATATTTGAAACTAAATGTAGATCTGAAAGGCAAAGCACAAATGAGGAAAAATATTTAAAAGGTATGATGGGCGAAGAGTCCGCCCTAGACAATGTAGCTCTCTAATTGGTGTGGTAGCCGCACCCGGGTGGCTCAGGCGCTAAGTCCGCATAAACTACACAAGGACCAGGGATCTGGGCTCATGACCTGGGAACCTGCAGGACAACCAAAAACGAACAGATAAATAGAAAGGCTTTTTCCTTTTTGTCTTCCTGCCTTCTTGCCTTTCTGTCTTCATTCCTGCCTGCCTTCCTAGTAAAAACAACAACAAGCAAAACCAAAAAACGATAACTATTTCTAGTAAAATGAGCCACAAAGACTTATATTAGTTTGCAGGAGAAATACAAGCATTGGCTTTATTAGTATTCACTGGTTGAAGAAATTCTGATTGTTATAGTATGATGCTATTCTTAACCTTTCAGGATTGTTAAGGAACTTTAAAAAATTGGTAACACTCATTCTGGGCAGGTGTCCAGGGAAGGGGGCCCTTGCCTCACTGGTAAGTGGTGTGGCTTTTCTGGAGGGCAACTTGGGAATCCATAGCTTTAGTCTTGCATTTTTTACTTCTGGAACTTTATCCCGAGGGAACGATTAGTCATATGCAACCAAAGGCATGTGTACAAAAACATGTGTTGTTCCTGCCATAATGCAGCTCTGTTTAGATAAGAAAGTGGAAACAGCCTGAGTGCCTGCTGACAGTGGAAGAGATGACTAAACCAATCTGTCCGTTGCAACAGCAGATGCCCAGTGCTCTTGCGCATCCAGACATGCTGCTTCCTATTTGTGCTGCGTTTTAGCAAAGTATAGTCAACGCTTTCACATTCTCGCTCCATTAGCCCTTCGCGCAAGTGAGGTGTGTGTCCATGGAGCCGTCAGTGCTCAGGGATCTGTCCAGGGACACCTGTGGCAGAGCTGGAACTGACAGCTGTAGCCAGTGTTCAGTGTTACCTGCTCGTTGCTGTGTGTTCGTTAGATTGGGCTGTGAAAGCATCCCCGTAATGAGAGTATTCCCAGCGCACAAAACTATCTGTCACCGGAAAACCTTCCCTGTGGGTACATCTCTGCCTTTCTTTTCTCTGGATCCAGTGTTCTCTAGTCTATTCGCTACCATCGGGGAGAGAGTTTTCAGCTGGATAATAATTTAGAGCCAGCTATTCTTCCCTAGCTTTGCATTTCTGGAATTCTATTTACATCAAACTGTTTCCATTGAAATGGGTTCTCTGACAGGCGATTTTGTGTTGTGCTGGGTGCTTAATTCTTCTCCAGTGGAGAGGGGCCCATGAGTAGAGCTAACGCTCAGGACTCTTAGTTATTGTTTTCTTCCTTGCTGAAATAACCCAATTTCTTTGGGTTTTTCAGGTTTGGGCCACCTTTCCTGATAAGGGAGGACAGAACCATTTCCTGGGCCCAGCTCCAGCAGTGCATTCTCAGTAAGGTTCGCTATCTCATGAAGAGTGAGGCTCCCATACAGGTCAGTGTGTGTGTACATACATGCATATGTGTATCCTGATGTACATATGTGTCTGTGTGTACATGTGGAAATGTGTGTGTGTGTTGTGGGAAGTGGAAAGGAGGGATGGGCATAGGAATATCGGGGTAGCTCAGGAGACACAAGAATTTTGCTGTTACTGAGTGTTCATGTTGCTGAATAAAACAACTTTGATGTAGGTGCAGGGAAGCCACCGTAATGGCGGGGCTGCTTCACTCTGAGGCATTACAAAACAGCTTTCCTGGGCAGAATTTCTTCTCACAAGTCTATCAAAAACATTGGAATAAATAGTAGGATCTACATGATTATTCTCAATTTTGTTTATTTATGGTTTACTTTAGATCTTTCTAGAGGAGCGCTTATTGGGGCAGAAATTTCAAGGAACTTAAATATACTTTCTGTGGAAAATGAACATTGATGTTTATGTCTAAATATGAAAATCTAGGTAAAAATAATTTTGTCCAGTGATTTAACAACTGAAATAAAAAACTCCAGGGAATACACTTTTTTGCCTGCTCATTTCTTCTCAGATGAGATTTTTATTCCATGTAAAGATAGCATATTCTAAAAGCATTCCTTTTAGCCCCTTTATTATCAGAAACCATTCTGATAGTTGCTTAGCACAGAAAATGTTGAAATTTTTTAGGGACAAGTCAGTAGCATCAGACTCTTATTTTCCCCAAACTATTCTCTTAGTATGAACTTTCTCATTTGAGGGATGTACCAAACGTATATCAGAGGTAATTCATCATAATTCATTTCCTCTCTGCTGAGGGACAACATACATCTGAGTTAGGATTTATATCAAATATCGCTTTGTTGAAGACCTTCTTGACATTTGTTCTAACTTTTATCTCTAAAGGATTTTGGTCTCTGTAATGCCCACAGATCTGCCATGGTGCCCCGATCAGAAACTCTAACTTTTCTCTAAGTAGGTCAGAATTTCTAGTAATAGCTTCAGCCTTCCCCTAAACCCTGTGTTCTTGATTGTTGAAAGTGGATAAAACTACCTTTCTGTGAACATTTAACTCAGCTGTCCTTATTCTCTGCCTGGTCTCATGTGTATTTTCCCTCTGCCCTTCTGCAGTCATTTCAGCTTTAGAAACCAATCCAACAATCAGTGGGGTCAGCAAAATTCTAATACAGACAACCTCCAGCTCAGCTGTGGCTCTTTTTCCACAGTCATTGGTGAATGTGTGGTTGCATGGGATTTTCTGTGGGAAAAATTTGTTCTAAATGGTTGTGAGTTTCCCAGGCTAGCCCACCCATTTGACCCATAATGCTTTTAGTATTATGCAAAATACTGACTCAATATGGTAATAATTTGAAAAAAATATATTCAGAATTGCAAAGATGAAATGAATTGAAAAGATTAAAAGTAGTGTACACAGAGGTGGTTTTAAAATGAATTCCCTAGTCCAGAATAGAGAACAGTAAAATGTCTGTTATGAAAATGACCGACTTGCTAGACAGAATAAATTTGCATCTATATAATTGTAACTATTCATTATGTTGCATAACCATCACTACACCTCAACATTTTTATCATCTGCAAAAACTCCATACCCATTAAATAATAACTCTCAATTCCCCATCTGCTAGCCTGAGGTAAACTCCATTCTACTTTCTATGAATTTACCTACTCTTCTTCTTAATCAAAATCATCTAATATTTGCCCTTCTGTCTTTGGCTTATTTCATTAAGCAAAATACTTTTAAGAGCTATCCATGTTGTAGCATGTTTCTGAATTTGCTTTTTTAAGGCTGAATAATATTCCTCTCTGTGTGTGTATGTGTGTGTGTATATGCATTTTGTTTATCTGCTCATCTATTGATAGATACTTGGGTTGCTTCCACTTGTTGACAATTTGTGAATAATACTATTTAAGACTCTTCAATTTTCAGAAGTTAGGGTATGTAGAAATGTACGTCTTAGAATAAAAACATAGGTAGTATTTCTTTATGTGGATTATTTTGAAGTGTATAAATATTTAGCACTTGGTATATAAAATATACACTCATTTGCTTTTAGATAATTGCCTCATTTTGGCAATTTGGTGATGATAATCATCTTACTAAAGCAATTTAGATTACCTATTAATAATTAACATACTTGATTTATTTTTCCATTGATTATACCAGTATCTGCTCCAATTAAACATATGTTATTATTAAAATTTTTTGCACTGAATGGTGTTTGAGTACTCTGTTAAAGGGTATGGTGTATATCTTTAGGTTATGAATATTAATTATTAAGGAGTATTCAAAATAGATCATAGAAAAAGGATTACGTATTTTGGAATCATTTATTGGCGCTTAAGAGTCTAACTTAAATCAGCGTGCATGCTGACCAGCTCCTCTGTTTTTGTCTACACAGAACCCAGGGTCACTGTTCTCCATCCGAATTGTAGGACTCTCCGTGGCCTGCAGTTACTTATCCACACGGGACAGCCGGCCCCTCTGTCACTGGGCAGTTGACAGGTAAAGGGATGTTTTTGATTTGCTGAAGAATTGACTGTGCTCCCTCCATCCATTCTGGATTTCCCATCCTTGGTTCTACCTGTGGCCCTTAGGTCCAGTTGTCCCAGATCTTTCTCTCCAGCCCAGGTTTTCTCTGAGATACAGACCCACCAGCCTGCTTAAATGCCCCTTAGATACGAAAATGAAGTTTGCCAACCTGAACTCTTCTTGCTTAAGCCTTTCCTTCCTCCTTGTCTTTTGTATCTAAATGTGGTACCATCCTTTACTCAGTAACTAAGTTGGTAACATGAGAATCATCCTTGCTTCCTCCCTCTTGCTTTCTCCTGTCTGCATCATCAAGTCTTGCTCTTCCAAACCCTGGTGATTCTTCAGGTCTGTTCCTTTCTCTCCACATTTCCTATCTCAGTTCAGACCCTTATAACCTCTTAGCTGGATCTTGTGTTTTAATGTACCTGCCTCCAGACTATCCCTCTCATCCATCTGCTTCCATGTGTGTCCATTTTCTTGTTTGTTCTTTTTTCCATTGTAATAATTATTCTACACATTGAAATAATTTCCTGTGTCTGGGTTCCCCATTTCTTAGATATATTTCAACACACCATGCCCTCCACCAAATCACCAAGTGCTCTTCCCCATTGTCTAGTGGATTCTACCACCACTTGGCCCGCCTGCCCCATTCCCTTTTGGCATATGTGTCTGTTTTAAACCCTTCAGGTTCCCAAGGTGGTATGCCAAGCCCTTCCTCTTAGCCTGTGTCTGCCCTCATTGAGCTTCTGCTCACATTCCAGCACACACCCTGCCCTGTGCGCCTGCTGGGTCCTCCGCCTATATTACCCTTTCCTTCCATGCTTCCCCACTTACCAGACAGCTCCTGCTCATCCTGTGCAGAAAGTCTTCTCTGTTCTCCAGAGCTGCCTGGGTACACTTCCAGGCCCCAGAATACCTGGCACATTGCAGCCATCTCTGTGTGTGCCTCCCATTAGACTCAGTCCCTCAGGGTGGAAATTATGTCCCAACATTGCTTGGACTGCCATAAAGGTGAACAGTGTCTTCTTTCCTCTGTAAGTTAGGGCTGTGATCAGCAGAACAGATCATGCTGTCACCCGAATGATTGCTCAATGGAAGGAGTGAACTTCAGGCCATACTCATACCTCTCCCATTTTTGTGGCCTAAGGAGTTTCGTATAATAGAGTTAGACACCAGTTTTCCCTTCCACTCCCAAGTTTAAATACCACTTGAAAAGTAGGCCGATGTTGAAGCAGAAAGAGTTCAGCAATTTAGTAGGTTTATTGATAAGGCTGTTTAAAGGATATGGCTCACACAGAGATTCACTGGGCACTTTCAAATGTTTCCCAGAATTAAAAACTGCCCCCTTGATCCAAGGCAAATCTTCCCCAATTGCAAGCCTTTTGCATTGTGGAAATAAGGAATTTGAGGGTCCTAAGGAAAGAGGCTTCCCTTTGAGACTGTAAACCAGATCCCCAATGTGTCTGCACTGAGTTGAATACACAACCCAGTCTGCCTTCCAGCTGTGGAGACACAGCTGCCTCCAGAAAGCTCAAGGCAGGCACGGCTGGGAAAGAATGGAGGCCTGCTAGGGGTTGGGCCATGGGATGGAGTGGGAGGGGATGAGCTGATAACCCCTGCCCCTCATTCCCAACTGCCAGAGAAGGCACTTCTTTTGGCGGAATGAGGGAGACAGTTACGCACTTGTAGCTTAGTTCTCGTTCTTTCAGTCTGTAGAGAATTGTGGAAGGGCTGCCATTTTTTGTCCTGAATCAGCAGGATTCACCAAACTAGGGGAACTTCTGTAGACACACCTTACCTCTTACTCCTTCCTGGCTCTTGTTCATCAGACTTTTGCCATGACTTCACCCCGGACCTGTCAGTGCTCACTCCCCAGGTTTTGTCCCTTCCAGGAGTTCAAAACCTGTTCTTTGGAATCATCTTGTGACAAGGTCTCATGTCACATCCCTCTTTGTGTGCAATGCAATAGTACTTTCTAAACACATTGAGGTGTAGACTCCTCCATCCCTGGTACATGTCTCGTTGATTTCAGGACAAAACCTCATCCTCCACTCTTGTCTCTGCTTTGGTGAGGCCGAGCAACCTTTTCTGAGATGGGCTGCTCTCAAGCAGCTGGGATGTGCTGTAGGCTGACCCACATTGAACATTTGTGGGCATTGGAGGGTTTGGAAGGGAAAGACTAGTTTATACAGGTGCTCCTTTCACATTGTGGTGGAGAAATAGTCAGTCACCCGTCTTAGGCATGGTCGGAATTGGGTATTTGTATAGGATGTTCATGTGGAACTGCCCTCTAGACCCTGAGAAGGCAGTGGGGCTACAGGCGAACAGCTGATCCATGTCCTTGCAGTGACCCAAATCCCAAGAGTGTGGCAACTCCCAAGGGAGTGAGGAGTGCGTGTTCAGAGGTTGATGTAGGCTGGAGCCTTCAGTAGATAGTAACTCCCCACAGACTGACCTCTGTTTACATTCAGTTTGGAATCTTAGTTCTGGGGTGGAGGCAGACAGTCCTGCTCTGCAGAGGTGTGGGAAGGAGGCACTGTGCTTTCTGATGGCCTCTGTTCTCTTCACAGGGCTTTGAATTTCAGGAGGCCAGGCGGCCCCCCTCACATCAAGCTGGCTGTGGAATGGGATAGCTATGCCACAGAGCGGTGAGTTCAGTAGGATTTGCTGGGCCTGCCCGTGTGAGCAAACCTTCCCTGTGCCCAGTTTCCTCAAGTATGGCCATAAGGCAGTCTGCAGGCTCCTTGATGCCCTGTGATCCGCTTCTCTGAGAAACCTGATGACAGCTGTCTGTATCTGAGCAACAAAGAGATAATAGCGATAATGATGGTAGTGGGTTTGGTAGTGGTAACAGTAACAGAAGTAGGCAGTTATGTGTTGTCACCCACTCACCCTGTGCCTGGACTGCTCTGAGCACCGTACCTGTGTATATGAGCACGTGTGCACAGTTATCTAATCTTCATTACACCCTGTGAGGTAGGGTCACTCGAATCCTCATTTCAGGTGTGGAAACTTAAGCACAGATTGGTTAAGCAGTGACTTGGTGTCTCTCAGCTTGTGCGTGGCAGGCCAGGGATTGAAACTCGGCCTGTTAGGCTGATCCTACTCCTTTTTCTTTTTTTTTATATATATTAAAAGGAAGGGTGCAGGCTGGAATGAAAGCGAGCAGAGACAGACAGGCAGGAAGAGATGGGGAAGAAGCACTTGATTTATTTTATCTAGCTGCTCGTCTTGGTGGTTTCCTCTGGTCCTGGTTGTGAAGCAGGTCCTCGGGATGTATGTGGACTGCATCCGGCGGTCTTCACTGTTAAGCCACCAGGGCACACTGATCCTTGCTCTTAATCGCGGCACTTGGTGCCTCTGTAATATCAAGTGCAGATCTGCCTTACTTTGAAAGAGACACTGTTCAGTCCAGCAAGATTTAATTAATCTCCTAGTAAGTGCTCAGCCCTGCTCTAGGGTGAGGAAACAAAGATGCATAAGCCACCAGCTGGCTGGGTCCCTGATGGAGCTGGTGAGGGAGACCTGACACTCCAGTTAGGTAGAGCGAGCTTAAGGCAGAGAATGCAGGTGCAGGCAGAGCCCCTCTGGGAGGTGAGAAGCCTTGAATGCAGGGGTCTCCTCTCCACACAGGCTGTTTGGGAGCCTCTCGGAGGAGCGGGTGCAGGATGCCGATAGCGTGTGGAGGCAGCAGCAGGCGCACCAGCAGCACAGTTGTACCTTGGACGAATGTTTCCAGTTCTACACCAAGGAGGAGCAGGTCCTGCCCCAGGGGTCCACTGCCGGGCTGGGAAGGGCACTGGCTGCCTCTTGGGGAGGTGGCATGTGCCAGGGGCCTCACCGTCCTGGTGACTTCCATTCCAGCTGGCCCAGGACGATGCGTGGAAATGCCCCCACTGCAAAGCTCTCCAGCAGGGCATGGTGAAGCTGAGTCTGTGGACCTTGCCCAATATCCTCATCATCCACCTCAAAAGGTTCTGTCAAGTGGGTGAGAAAAGAAACAAACTGTCCACGCTGGTGAAGTTTCCCCTTTCCGGCCTCGATATGGCCCCCAACGTGGCCCAGAGAAATGCGCCGGGACCCTGGGCCTCCTGGAAGCAGCCAGCCAGCCTGCCCACCAGCTACCCGCCGGACTTCCTGTATGACTTGTACGCCGTCTGCAACCACCACGGCAGTCTGCAAGGTGGGCATTACACAGGTGAGCCTTGCCTCTCAGCCGGTGGCTTCTGGGGCCACGTGTCGTGCTGGGGCCTGGGCCTCAGGGTCCCCAGGAAGAGGTGTGCTGCAATGCTGAACTCACTGGGCAAGCGCTTGGCAGGCACTGATCCCTCACCCGCCACACCAGGCACCTGCCGGAGGGAAGGGGCCTGCTTCGGACCGCAGAGTCATTAGACTGGTGGTTGACATGTAGTTAGTTACCGCCCGGGTTTTCAACTGTATCAGACACAGGAGGATAATTGTGGGAGCTGAGAACATGACATTTATTCTCATCTGCCATTCAACAGAAGGACTCTTTCATGTCAGATGGGTTTTTTTTTGTTTTTTGTTTTTTGCTTTTGGCTTGACACTGGGAGGAAGAGCATTGTGAGCAGAGCTCCCAGCCATTGCATAAGCCCTGAGGCAAAAAGTTTGGTGTATTAAGAGTCGTGAAGTAGGCCTCCCCTTGTGCTGCTGGTGGCATGCAGAGCAGGTAGAAGCCAAGGACCAGGGTTCAGGACCCAGGCCAGGGTGAAAAACCAAAAATTAAATAAGATTCATTTTTCCTTTCTCCTTCCCTCCTTTCCTCTGTCTTCCTCCCTTCTTTCCAATACTTTTTTCTCCTTTCCTTCCTCTTAAAATAACAAAAACAAAAACTCTGTGACTTGGTGTGTTTTGGTAACTCAAGCACTAAGCCAAAGGCTGGGGGCATGGACCATGTAAAGCCCAAGGACTAGGGTTCATGGCCTTGGCCAGGGTAAAAAGCCAAAGCTTAAACAAAGATGCTCCTTTGTTCTCTCCCTCCCGTCCTTCCTTTCAGTGCTTCTCCCACCTCTCCTTTCCTCCTTTGCTTTAAAAAAGAAAGAAAGAAAGAAGAAACAAAAAACATGTGGTGTGCCCTGGTGGCTCAGGTGCTAAGCCAGCAGCTGAGGTGTGGACCATGTTAAAGCCCAAGGACCCTGGTTCTTGACTCAAAGTGGGGATGGAGGGTGGCGGGGAGGACAACCAAAAATAAGTAAAAGTGCTTTCTTTTCCTCCCTTTCCTTTTCCTCTCTTTCTTCCTTCTCTTCCTCCTCTCCCTCTCTTAAAAAGAAGTGAATCGTGGCTGAAGCATAATGACCCAATGACTGGATGGGTGGAGAGTGGGCAGGGCTGGATTCGAAGGCACTCTAGGTCATGGGTAAGAGTTTGCATTTTTGCTCAAGGGCGATGAAAAGCCATGAAAAGTTTTTTTGGCAGAGGGCTAAAGTCTAGTTTACAGATGAGGTAGTAGCTTTGTTCTAAGGAGATTGGGTGGGAGGGAGCAAGTGTGGAAGCTAGAATTGTAGTTCAGAGGCTGTTTCTGGGCTCAAGTGAGAGATGGGATTGGTTAGGACTCAGGTGATGACAATCAGGAGATTCAAGAGAATTTTGGGAGTAGAATCACTAAGACTGGCTTTTGAACTGATTGTGGGAGAAGGGAAAGGGAAGGGAAAGATGAACTCCTGGGTGGCGTGTTTGGATTAGTGGAAGTGAGCGAACTATGGTCCCTGGGCTGCATCTTGTTCAGAAACTGTGTTAGTACAGCCCAGGAGTTCAGGTGATGTTTACACTGTTCAGAGTGGTGAAAAGAAGAATATATGGCCGAGACTGTGTGCAGATGGTCTGCAAAGATAGTTGCTGTTGGGTCCTTACAGAAAAAGTCGTCTGGGTCGGTCCTGGGTGAATAGGTTATGGCATCATTCACTGAGATGTGGAGGGAAAGTAGAAGAATGTTCTGTTGTGCTGGTCTACAAGGTGGTGAGAATCTTACATTTTTATAAATATTTGACTTCATTCCTTGGGCATGAAAGAAATGTTCTACAATCCCACCTGTGTATGTTCACTGAATCAGAGATAGCATTCTGAAGTTTCTCAGAAGAAACAGGGCCAACAGTGACGTGATTACCTTCTGGTTAAATAACTTGGGCTCCCTTTCACTGGAGATTTTGCCTGAGCAAAGGTTACAAGATAAGGATTCAATAGCATACTTTAAAAATCCGGGAGTGTAACTGATTGGTGCTTCTAAATCTAGAAGATTGATTTGGTCTAGAAGGGCCAATTTGGGGCTGATTTTTCTCATTCTGTTACAAGCATGTCCATTTTCAACTATGCCTGCAGGAAATGTCTTCCTGCTTCTGGGGGCTTCAATAATTGGGACTTGGGGTGTGGACCTTTGCAGCCTACTGCCGGAACTCTCTGGATGGTCAGTGGTACAGTTACGACGACAGCACGGTGGAGCCACTTCCAGAAGATGAGGTCAGCACCCGCGGGGCTTACATCCTGTTTTATCAGAAGCGGGACAGCATCCCTCCCTGGTCAGCCAGCAGCTCCATGAGAGGTAGGCGAGGCTGCTCACCGTGGGCGGGGACGCTGGGGATGTCACGTTAAGGACTGGGAAGATGCTCCATCAGACATCAAGAACCAGGAGAGGCAGGCAAGTCTCTGAAAGAGGGTATAGAGGTTTGAGCACTACCGGCTCATGTCCCATCTGTAAGGATGTGGCTGAACACGCTGAAGTCCAAGAAAGGGGGAAGGAACAATTTTTCTCTCTGTGGCAGGCGGCACTTGACTGGCAGCATGGGGTTCCATTTTCCTAGTCTCATTCGTGTTCAGTGAAACTCGTGCCCTTAAACTGCACTCTTCCGGCGAGAAAGTGCAGGGCCTTTCTGGGCAGTGTTGCTGCCAGCCACACCCTGGCAGTAGGTTTAGACGCCTCAGACTTACTTGGCTGTCCAGGTGATACAAATGTCAAGCTGACCTTTTTTAGGTGATGGCTTTTACTCTGCAGACTAGCTGTTCTTTGGATAACAGAGCATTTGGAAAAACTAAGTGTTCTCCCTAAAATAGTTGAAAAAAATGACCAGATGAAACCCAGCTGCCCCAGCAGGGCTACCGCGGCCCTCACGCAAAGTCTGCCCTCCTGGTAGGAAGACGGATGTGGACAGAAGAATGAGAAGCCATGTTTACGAGCTGGAGATGGCAACAGGCGGTTGCATGCAAAGCTCTTCAATGCCCCTGAACATGCTTCCCCCTTGTGTGTGCCCATGTCTTCCTATAAACTTTTCCCTTGGTCACTCAGTCCATTTCAGGTGTCTCCTCTGGTCATTAACTTCTGTTTCTCCGGTTCTCTTTAGTTTCAGGACTTGGGGGTAGAATCTGACCAAGAGAAGCTTCCTTGGGCCCCAAAAGGATGGAATTGGGTCCAGTCTCCCTGTGTTTCCTCCACAGGTTCCACCAGCAGCTCCTTGTCTGATCACTGGCTGCTGAGGCTCGGGACCAGTAACAGCAGCACCAGGGGAAGCCTGCTGTCCTGGAGCTCTGCCCCCGGGCCCGCCCGGCTGCAGGTGCCCGACTCTCCCGTCTTTACAAACAGCCTCTCCCATCAGGAGAAGGGTAGGTTTATCATGTGGGTTAAATGCGCTGATTTTATTGTCATTTTCTCTTATGCTCATTGTTTCTCATCTTGGTGAATATGCTGACATTTCATGACCTTGAGCATAAAGGGTCAGCATTATAGCAGGGTTATTCATCTCTTAAATCGCATCTTCCATGACCTACCCCCACCTACCTCCCTCCCCTGTCCACTTTAGCAGCAGGCATGTTCACTCCTTGCTCCCCGGAGTTGGCTGTCCATGGGGAAGACAAAATGTCAACAAGTAAGTGTATATCGTGATGTGGTGGAAAGCAGGGGGAGAAAGGAGGCAGAGGACCCTGTTAGAGCAGATGGGTCAGGAGCTTTCTGAGGGGTTGACTTTGGACAGAGACCTGTGATTCATGTAGAAGCCTGCAGAGTGCTGTCAGGGGAGGCTCTGAGTGGGCAGGAGATAGCAGAGCTGTGGTGGAGCAGAGCAGATAGGGACATTGAGGGGAGGCCAACAGTGGTTGGGCCAGGGTACCTTTGGTGTGAAGTTGGCATTTTATCCCAAGTGCAGTGGGCACCTGTTGGGAAATGATCAGCTGGGAAGTAATTGATCTGATTTATACATCTGCAAAGTCTACTCTGGCTGCTGCATGAGTGTATCTTGGGGACAAGAGTGGCAGCAAGAAGGCCAGTGGGAGACTGTGGTTCTCTGTGTGAGAGCCGGTTGGTGGCTTGGACTAGTGTGTTCACAGAGAAATGGTCACATTCGGGATCTATTTGGAGACAGAGCTAACAGAATTGGCAGATGTGGGGCGTGAAATAAAGAGAGTAATCAGCAGAGACTCTTTGCTTGGTGTCTAAATAACTATGTGCTGAATAATGTCCTTCACGAGATGGGAAAGAGCTGAGTAAAAGGCAGGGTTGAGTTTGGAGGGACATCAAAAAATTTGGAGACACCTGTAAGACATCCAACTCAAGATTATAAGGCAGCTGAGGTAAATATTTCAGAGTTAACAGCACATGGATGGCATTAAAGCCAGGGAACTGGGCTCTGCTGAGGAATTAAAGATAGAAAAGAGTAAAGCCCTAATGCAGACCCCGGAGCGCTCCGACATCTGGAGGTGGAGCAAAGGCAGAGAGGCCGGCGAAGGAACAGAGCAGCCAGCGAGACAGGAAGACTTCCAGGGGAATAGGGGCCCTGGATGCAGAAAAGGAGACTCCGGCCAGAATTAAGTGGCCAACTGTGTCAAATATTATTGAGAGACTGGGTAAGTGACCGTTACTCTGGAAGGTCACCAGAGACTTGCTAAAAGCATCTGTCATGGGTCGGAGAGAAGGGAAACCAGCTACAACAGATGGAGACACTGGACTCCAGTGTCATGTGGGGACTGGCTCCTCCCAGCACTGTGATTGAGGGGCGCTAGCTCAGGAGGTGGGCTGACAGCAGCTCTGATAGTGTCTTTTGGTGTTGAGCATCCACTCTAGAGGGAGCAAGTGACGAGAGTGAGGAGAGCGAGACGGTGGCCACAGAAACAAAGTCCTTTGGTAAGAACTGTGTGACCTTTAGCCCCTGTGCTCCTTCCATCAGAAAATGGCAACATGTTTAAAATCCTTTTAGTTGCTGCATTTCCCACTAGCACCTACTTCAGTTTTTTAAATAAAAATTTATTGATATTCAATAACATGCAGTCAAGTATACTAATCACAAGTGTTTATCTGATGAATTATCATAAAATAAGTATATCCATGTAACTGTCGCCCAGATGAAGACATCAATTCTAGGTTCCCCCTGTCCGCCTTGTATCCCTGTCAATCATATTCCTACTTCCCGCCTTTCCAGAGAGAGGTCTTATTCTGACTTCCAACACCACAGGTTTCACTTTGCCTGTTTTGGAAGTTTATATACGTGGAGTCAATTTGCATTCTCTTTTGTTTGATTTCTCTTGTTCCATATTATATTTGTAAGATTTACATGTCTTATGTATAGCAATACTTTCATTTTATTCCATTTGTTTAAAAAAAACGGCAGTGCAAAAACAGGTCGCTGGACAGAATTTTAATTGTATGTATGAGAGAGAGAAAGATGCTGTTGTCTAGTGACTATTGATACAAAAGCAAAAGCAGGATTTGGGAAAGAAAGTGCAGTGGGTTGGATGGGACAAGCTGCCTCCTTTCTGTGGGTTCACAGCTTGGCTGGGATCCACTGGGGAGGCTGGCCTTGTCTGACCTAGAGAAGCTCGCCTTGGTCACTAGGGGAAGCACCTTGAGTCATTCGAGATGCTGGTTTCTTGAGAAATTTGTGGAGTCTCCCAAGATCACATGAGTTTCACTGGGGGCCATATGTGGTGGGCTGTCTCTGCAGAACACCTGCCGGGGCCCTTCTGTGGCATCTCCACCTTGGTGGGTGTGCCCTTTCCCTCCACAAAGTCTCCAACCTTGTAAGAAAAGATTGCGTTGTGTTTATTCTGTCCTGGATAGATGTCAGGATTGTTTCTGATTTGGACTCTTCCCAGTAGCACACCATGAGCATTGTGTCATGTGTCATACCTATATCTGTGTTTCTGTTGGGTGTTACCAAGGAGTGGAATTGCTGAGGCGGAGCGTGTGGTCACTCCTCAGCTGCTTCATGCTTTGTGTCACCACTATATCAAAGTAGCCAATGTGACACCTGTCACATACCAGGCTCCTGTTATGTATTTGCAAGGGAATAGAAATGATGATAGACGCTTAATGTTAAAGTGGCTTTAGATGATTCTTGAAGCTCTCTGGTTTCTAATGGCTTATACATCATAGATTATTTATTTCTCAATGTTTGGCATTTGGACTCCCAAAGCTCACAGGTAGATAGAAGGTTGAGAGAAATACCTCTACGTATACACTGGGTTTGTGTGATTAGAATTTTTTAGGTACACTTATTTACTGTGCTTCATTCTGACTTCCCCTGGCTGGACAGCACTTTCCTCCTCACATTTTCACCATTGGTTATTTCATGTAGTGTCTGTTGAACAAAAAAGTTCTTTCCAAAACTTGTTTGTCCCATCAGCTTGAGCCTGTGACAGGCTCCTAAACTCACCCCGCTTCTGTCTAATGACATAGGACCTGGGGCCATTTTTCAGTTCTCCCAGGGAGAAATGTGTGTCTCACCACCGTAACAAGGCAACTTCAAAAGGTGGTATCTGACAGGGACCAGGCACAGCTTTAGAACAGTCCTCAGAGAGATGGAGAGGAAGGGTGGGAGGAGAAGTGCCAGTGAAAACAACTGTCCTCCAGACCTACAGGTGCTTTACTTATCTAGTCATCAGAATCGGGGAGAGGGGACATTGTAACCCTTTTACTAAGGGGAAAGTGAGCCTTAGGAGTCCCCAGTCACAGACTCATCCCCTGGAAAGTGCCAGGTCTACCAACATCTCATTCTCTCTTGACCCAGAGTCCTGGCTCTGTGACTCTTGGATTTAAACTCCAATTTGAGTTTATTCTGTTTGAATACTGCGAGAGCCTGGCTTCCAAAGGCAGCTTTCCCTCTCTGGGTTTGAACAGAATGGGGACAGATTTTGAAACTGATTTGAGATGCTCTGAGATGGTTGAAAGTCCAGCCTTATCTCCTTGTTAGAACTAAACCTGGGCACCATCACAAACCAACCTGTAGCTTTACAGTCGTGGCTGGCTCCGTCTCCTCTCCCTGTGGCTGCGGGAGAATTTCGTTGGTTGGTTGGTTTTCCTGTCAAAACGAATAAGAGAGGATTTCTGGCATTCAGTCTCCGGTGTACAGGGATGCTAGTGCCCGCAATGGTTCATTCAGTACAGAGTTGTCCTTCTCCACTGCCAGGAGGCCTCTGTATGATGCGGGGATGGCATGTCTTGGAATCTACAGGGCAGTATGCAGATGTCTGAACAGTAAACAAATCGGCAAAGCCTGAAAGAGTGGTGGTGGGGGGTGTCTGAGCTTAGCAACCTGCATCTAGGACACACCCCTGGATGCAGGTGCCATTTTTCTCCACGTAACCTGGACATACCCAGAGCCCCTAACCCTCATATATACAGAATCCATCTTGCCTGTGTGTGAGGCAGGCAGCTTAGGTTCAGCACACACATACGTGCTCATTCTCTTGATGTGATCTTTCCAGCCCCACAGGGCACCTCAACTACCTATTTCTGTTTTCAATAAACTTGCTGTGTGGTCCTGGCCAATGACTCTCTCCACCATTTATTTCTGGACGAGCCCAGCGTCTCATCACCGTATCTCAGCTCCCTCCTACCCCCGCATCATGTAGGGTGATTCTGATGGCTTGGGAACTGCATCCTTCCAGGGACTTTGGTTATGGGATGTTGTAATAATGAAGGCTTTTAAAACTAAAATGAATGGATCAAAGTTTTATGATAACTGCGACTTAGATGGTTGGGTGTTAAGAGAGGCACTACATGGAAAAGGATGTAAAAACACGTGACTTGCAATGACCCAGTGGAAGTATTGCTGGGGTCTTTCTTGGAGGCCCCCTGGTAGTGAGGGGCCCTGAGATTTAAGCTTTTCAGATAGATGCTTCTGCTGACAAATTTTCTCCGTGGCTTTTATGGGGCCTCTCTGGTTTTGCTTTTCCTTTTTAGTTCTTTCCGGAAGGTAGGCTATTTCAGTTTCGATTTCTTCTTTGATCTAAATGTTATCTGAGAGATTCAGGTTGTTGAGATTTTTGGGGTTACCTTTCCATTTCTTTTTTCTTATTTTGTAGATTCTGGTTTTCAGAAATTATTTCCTTTTAGTGATCACATAAGTACATAATTATTTTGTCAGTGTTCTATGTACACATAAAATACTGCATATGTCTCTTAGGGTTGTGAGCTATATACCATAGCTATTAAATTAAATGAGTTGATAGTTTTGTTCAATTCCCCTATGGTTAAATTCACCTATTTAGGACTCCTGGCTAGGAAGGAGATACATTGAATTATTCTTGTATAGCTGTATTTTGTTTTTAAAGGAAAGGTTCAGGCAGGCAGGAAGAGAGAGGAGGAAGAAGCGCTTTATTTTTATTTAGTTGTTCTCATTTGATTTTTCCCCCAGCCTTGGGTCTTGAACCCTAGACCTTGGGATGTATGTGAGACTGCTCCCAGGTGGACTAGACCACTAGGCCACCAGGGTGCGCCTATATAGTTGTGTTTTAATCAAGAACTCCGGGAACTTTAATATTTCTTACTTTAAATTGTTAGCAGCTTTGCTAATAGGTTTCTGTAAGCTGACGGATCTTTACATATGGTGTCTTTTCTCATAATGCTGCTCTTTGTCCTGCTTAATGCTTTTAACTTGAAATCTACCTTGTTCAAGATTAATAATTCCATTCCTCTTTTTTTTCTTTTTAATTTGCTTGATGTCATTTGTCTTTCTCTTTCGCTTTATAAACTTTTCTTTTGAATTAGTTTTAAGTGGTTTCTAGCAAACAGTGTGTTGCAGTGTTATTTTTAACCATTTTCTAATGTAAAAAATTCACAACCTCTCCTATAATGGGAATTTTCAGCCCCTTCATAATGTAACCAAACTCTGTCATCTTTAAAATGTTCTATTGTTTCTGTTTTCTTTTAACCTGATTTGATCATGTTGCTGCTGTGCTTTTTTTTGTTGTTGTAGCTGTTAATTTAGAAGTTCTACTGTTCTTTTTTCTCTGGCTAATTGTTACTTTGTCTTTCCCAACATTTATAATCAAATGCATTTTTCTATTGCTATATGGATATGAGAAGCCCATTGGTTCCTGCAAGTCATTCCATTTCATCATTTCTCTCTCCTCCCCAAATAAGAGAAGATGAGATCTATACAATGCGTCTGTGGTATTGCCCCAGAAGAGAGCTCTGAAATGCTTTCAGTGTTACCTCTGGTCTGTCTTGTTTGTTTAAGGAAAGGTGCAGGCAGAACTGAGGGCAAACACTAGCAGGCAGGAAGAGAGGAGGAGGAAACACTTTAATTATTTTTATTTAGTTGTTCACATTGGCTGTTCTCCTAGCCCCAGGTGTTGAACGGGACCTTGGGACGTATGTGGGATTATTCTCAGGTGTGCTAGACCGCTAGGCCACCAGGGTGCACCTGCTGCTGTTTTTAAGGAGAGCTACAGGTAGGAATGAAGGCAAGCAGGCAATCCCAGGGAGAGAGGAGGAAGAAGCGCTTCATTTATTTTATTTAGTTGTTCTTCTTGGCTGTTCCCCTGGCCCTGGGACAGAACCACTGTCCTTGCGATGTATGTGGACTGTGCTCAGCCAGAGGTGATGGACCTAACCGCTACTCCACCAGGGTGTGCTGCCTCTGGTCTGTTTAGGGAGCCCCCCTATCTCAACTCTCAACTCTTCTGCTTTGCTGAGATGGTTTGGAACTCTATTCCAGACTGTAATTAGAGTTCTCCCTGCAGTCTTCTACCCCACGTGCACACACTGACTTTATGTGGCACACTCTAAGACCCTCTGTCTCCCCCGGGGGTAGATGGTGCATGGATGGCGGAGTCGGCTGAATACCGTTTTCTTCTTTCTGTCCCCATCTCTCTTAAGGTCTCGGTTCTGATTCTTTGTGTTTGGTCACCAAACTTTTCAGGTATGCGCGCTATGTTCTCTAACTCTGCGCAGCTGCAGGTATTTCCTTTCACCTGGGAGTGAATGGCAACTGGCTGGTTGGAGGACTCTTGGGTTGCAATCCTTTTCTTCTCAGTCATCGGCAGATGTTTCCCACGGTCTACCTGGCCCCAGGGTGGCAGGTGAGAAGCCCATTCTTTTTCATGTGAGCGGCACTTGTTTTTTCTGGCTGGATGTTTTTGAGATCCTGTCTTTGACCTTGGAGTTTAGAAATTCTCCCAGCACATGCCTAGGTCTGTGCTTTTGTTCACGGCCCCTACCTGGAACTCAGGAAGGTGTGCCCTTCCACAGACAGGCTTTCCTGAGGGAAGGGTTCTTTTTCTTTCTGTATTTCGTGACTACCTTTTCTACTTTGTAAATGCCTATTGCTTGCCTTTTGGGTCTCCTGGATCTGTCCTCTGAGTCTCCTAACTTTTCCTGTGATTTCTCTCTATCGTTTTACTCTCGAGACATTGCTTGTATAATCAGGAAATTTGTGAATGTCCATAAATGTCAAGATCTTTTTGGGCTACTGATCGGGGCCTCAACAGCGAGTCTCCTGCATGTCTTCCATTCATTTACTGAACTTGAAACATGGAAACCACATTTTCAGTTCCCTTCTCTACACTGGAAGCTCCTTGACTCCTTGAGAGCTGTTATTTTACGCTGTGTTTCCTGCAGTGGGCCTGCTTCGCCAGCGGCCTGTTCTGACGGTCTGCTCGTTTTCATTCTCCAGCTGCAGGACTCCTTAGGTGTGTTGCTGTTTTCGCTTCCTCCCATCAGGGCTCCCCTGGATGCTGGAAAGGGCTGCTGCCTTGGTTCCCAGGACAGATTTCTCCCCTTAGTCTTGTCCTGCTGGCTGTGTCTCAGAGGCACAAAGGTCTCAGCTCATCTGTATAACATCGTGTTACCTTCTCAGGGACCACAGAAAATGCTGGGGCTCAGGGCTTGTCCTAGGTTGCTCTCTGCAATCAGCCACAGAGCTGTCTGTGCAGAAGACGAAGACCCCTGGGGTTGGGGACCCCTCTCTCCCTTGGTTCCAGCCATGGTGATGTCTTTGCTGCTCCCCTGACCCACGCACTCCCCCTGTGTCTCTGGGCCTTTGAACTGGTCGCTTCTCCTCCTGGAAACTGTCTTCCCCAGATCTCCACTTGGCCTCTCCTTCCTCCTCCCTCACTGACCACCTGGTGCTTCCTAACTTGCGTGGCCTCATTCTTCCTCAGAGCGCTTGTCTCTGTCCCATGAGAGCAGACTCTGCTTTTTTGTCAAAGCCAACGAGAGACAGATACTTGTCTTCCCCTCCCCTACAGCTGTCTCCACAGCCCTGAATGGGGTCCCTGGCACACACTCATAAATAGTGCAGCAGAGTGGACACCCCTGAGGACTGAGAGCATGTGACTGGGAGCAGGCTCATCCTGTGGCAGGTGGGCTAAGGGTGGTGAGAAGCAGTCCCACCCACTGGTCACTGCACACAGGTGAGGTCGGGTTGATGCCTGACCTCCTTAGCTGAGGATAAAAAGCCACGGAAGAACAAGTGTGGTCTTTCTCAAGGCAGCATAGATGTGGGAAGGGGCCATCATGCACTGGTGCCATCTGTGTGACCAGTGACCTGGAAGCTCAGGCCATGTTCTCTGGGGTTTATTGCACCTGCAGGAAGAACTTAACCGTTCTTGCCCTCGATGTGGCTTAAGACTCTAGCTCTTTGGGTTGTCCAGACAGACTGGGCGTGAGTGGACCACAGATTCCAAGGGGCGTGGAACCATGGGCAGCGCCCAGGCGTGCCCCACCCCTTCCCCTCTGCCTCTACCTCCCAGCCTCCCTGAAGGTCCCCCAGGCCAGGGGCATTGGGACTCCATTGGGACTCCCCTGCCCCCAGAAGTGAAGTATTTGCTAAATAGTGTCTTTTTACTATCAACTTGCGGAACAGGGAACAGTTTCCCTTGGGGTCCCATGAGAGGGGCTGTGCTGCTGATATCCTGGGAAGAAAGATTGGCCAGCTCTGTCGGAACCTGCCAACTCATCATGCCACCTGCCAGGGTGACAGGCCGGGTTTTCATTTGGACTGAAAGTCACAGCTTTGTCCCCCCTCATACAGAGTTTCTCTCTCTGCCCTTTGCAGCCCTGCAGAAGAGGGAGAAGTAACATCACACATGTCTCAGACCCTAGAACATTATTATTTTTCTGCTGAGGAATGTGGGTTTACTTGAGGGAGCAATAGGTCAATCAAAACTGAAATCACAAAGTTTATGCAGTGAAATTGTGTTGATTGCTGGCTAATCTAAAGAAATGCTTTAAAGAAAAAAAAACAAACAAACATTTATCTGTGAAAAACTTGAAAGGCGCACTTCTCCAGGGGTCTCAGATGCTTTCAGTCTCCTGGAGTTAGAGGCATTCTCTCACTTCACCTTTCCGCTCTTTTCTTCCCGGGGAGCCTGGCTGATTGGCACCTCTTTACCTCATTCCCTTGACCTCCCTGAGCTCTTGCTGTGCCCTTGACAATCCCGGGGTCCTCTGTGGCACGTGGGGGGCTGCCGATGGCGCTTTTGGGGCTGCCCATTTCTGGAGTCGTTCTCATGCTCAGTGATGAGGGTGGACAGTGGTGGTGAGAGGCTTGTGTGGTGGAGCCTTGGGTCTTTTCTCTAAATGCATGTGGCTGCCCTTGTACTGTGTAGATGTCAGTTCAGATCAGATTTCTTCTACTGTGACTGCAAGCACCTTGGAAATCCAGGCTCTTAGTAATGCAATGACTGAGGACTGTGTTTAAAAAGACAAAGACAGGATGGTTTCACTCATCTGTGGAATATAATGAGAAGAAGCAGATAAACCCCAGGAAAATCCACAGGACACATGGTAATGGCCAGAGGGAAGGAGAGAGAGGAAAAGGCGTTGGTAAAGGACACTGGGACTCTGGTCATGGATGTGGGGTGAAATACCCAGGGACTGAGAAGCAATTTCACTATCTTAAAATGAGTATGGGTTTATAAACAAAAGAGATAAAAATAAAATAATTATTAAGAAAAAACTATATAACACAATTCGCCATCTTAACCACTTTTAAATATATAGTTGAGCGACACTAAATCCCCATCTTTTGTACGGCCATCACCACCATCCGACCCTATGGCTTGTCATCCTGGCGACCTGAAACCATTCAACCCCTGCTCCCTGTTCTCACCTGTACCCGACCGCTGGCAACGAGGCTGAAACTTTTTGTCTTTCTGATTTTGACGTCTCTAAGCACCTCATGAAGTAGAATCACAGGTTATTTGTGGTTTAGTAACTGGCCAGTGAGGGTCCCTTAAGATTCAATGTGAATTTTAGCATGGCTTTTTCTATTTCTTCAGCACACCTCTTTGTGGTTTTGAAGGGGATTACAGAATCTATAGATAGCATGGATATTTTAACAGTGTTGAGTATTCCAGTCCATGAACCTGGAATGTGCAGCCATGCTTTGTAGTTATTTTATTTTTTTTTCTAGCCCTGGGTCTCAAACCTGAGTGCATGGCTTTCAGAGCCTGTGTCTTAGCTGCCTGGTTATCTCCTTGGTTAAATTAATTGCTAAGTATTGTATTCTTTTTGATGCTATTGTAAATGAAGTTGCTTTTCCTATAACTCTTAAGAAAAAAAATACACAACCTTGGTTATACTGTGTTCCCTTTAGAAATGCTGAGGAACAGAAAAGAATTAAGAAACAAATCAGTTACACATAAACCCCACCCCCCACCCCGACCCCGCTCTACCTCATCACTTTAGTATTTATTCTCCATACATACTTGCACGCTTTCACATGCCCACATGGTACATATATACATACATACATATATATATATATATATATATTTATGTGTCTACAGTTTTTCAAGCTAGATTGCTTTCTAGAATTTATTTCCCACTTAACAGCATATATCGAAAACATCTTTCTAACTATATACAGATATTGCAAAACACAGTGAAACATCTGTGGCAGCTTTGATGGAATGAAACACAGGGTTCAATTTTTGTTTTTAAGCCCAGGGCAGGATAACTGAGAGTCTTGCCTGTGAAAGGCATAATTACCTGTTTGACCTGGGGAAGCAGGGTTTCTGCTGCTCATTCTATTTCATGGCAGTATTGAAAGATGGATGCGAGTGATATTGAATCTTAGCCCAGAGACTGGGCTTTCTCAGGAGGCAGACACGTGTGGCCTTCTTTGCCCCTGACCTGCTCTGTGGCTCTTAAGTGTACGAACGAATTCTGTGGACAGTGGGTGAGAGCACTGGTGTTCCCGAAGGCAGGCGGCACACGGATCTCGCGCACTGCACTGCCGTCTCCCCCGTGCCCAGCACAGTGATGCGTCAGAGGTGCGCCTCAGTGCCTGTTGGATGACTGGTGTGCCCTTGCTCCGGTTGCAGCCGGTGGGATGTTTGGGCACTGATGCTCTTGGCATCTCTTTCAGGAGGCTCAGAGCCCGGGCGTCTGGTACGGGGTGTCCGAGGCCGAAGCACCAGCATGAAGACACCCACCTCTTCCCGGGCCAAGCAGGGGGCTTTCAAGACCATGCCCCTCTGGTGGTCTTTCGGCTCCAGGGAGAAGCCTCTCCGTGGCTCTGCTGAGCTGGTGGAGTACCTGGAGTCCAGACGGAGACCTCGCTCCACAAGCCGGTGCATCGTGCCGCTAATAACCGGGGCCGCCGGCGGGGGTGAGAAGTTGGCAGCACCAAAGCCAAATGCTCCCCTCTCTGCGAACAGTGAGGACAGTGGCGTTCTGGCCAGAGTCCCCTCCCCCTCGGGTCACCCTAGCCACCGTGGGGCCCCCGGAAACGCCTCAGCAAGAAAACTTAAGGAAAATGCAAGTCCAGATATTCGACTTCCTAAACAGTTCGACTTGCCCCTCACGGTGATGCGCTCCATGGAGAGTGAGAGGTGGACCCAGCCAGAGGGCCAGAAGCCCGGCAGCTGCAGGGGAAGCAGCAGCGGAGCCCCGACCCCTAAAGAAGCCCTGAGCCCCCAGGCGTCATCTAGAAACAGTGCAGGCTGTCACCAAAAGCCCTTGACCAAGAGAAGGACTCCTGTGGGGGACTGGGAGACAGAGAGACTCCCACAGGGGACCCTCACCCTCCTGAAGTCTGTATTTTGGAAGAAGGAAAACAAGAAGAATGACCGGGCAGAGGTGTCCCCCCGGGGGCCCTCAGGCTCCCTGGTGAGTGACAGGATGAGCCCAGCCAGTGGGGAGCGGCCTTCAGGCTCATTTCCTGCACTCAGGATTGCAGAGAGCCCGGCCAGGGGCCCAGCTGGCCACCTAGACAGGGACGTCCGGTCGGCGCCCAGCTCTCTCCGCCTGGCTCGCAAAGCCAGCAGGCCCCCCCCCAGAAGCAGTGCTGTTGGCACACAAAGGAGTGTTCTGGGGGAGCAGCCTTCTTTCAGCACCTTGCAAAAGGTGAAATACCACACTCTTTCGTTAGGTCGGAGGAAAACGTTGCCGGAGTCCAGCTTTTGATGGGGTATTCCAGCATGCTGTGTTGAGAGTGAATTTTGGGAAGCCAGCTGTTTTGTGAGCCCCGAAAATAAACGTGGTTTCGTGGTCTCTGCGTCTAGACCCCAACACCTCATTCCCGAATACCCTTCTTTACTGTTGCATGTACTTATACTTTCAGGCCACAAGAGGGTGCCGTTGGGTCAACATTTCAGGGTAAATGTTTAAATTATTCCGTTGCCGGGTACCTGTGCTAAGGAGTGATTTGAATGTGCACAAACCTTACAGCATAGCTCTGTAGGGAAGGCTTGTTGATGAGATGCTTCAAAATCAAATCAAATATTGTAATCAGCTTTTCCTTTTCAAATCTTTTATTTTTTTTTAATAGTGGACAGAATAGAAAAATCTGTTTCTTTGAATGCTTCTCTGAGATAAAGCAGTAAAGATGCCCGCCCCCCCCCCACCCCGCAAGTGGAAGGGACAGTAAGGCAAGATTATAATAGAGAATGATTGAGATTTTTAGAATATTTAATATATAACAATCGTCTTGATGTTTTTCAAGGTATTTAAAAAGATAACTATTTTGATACTAGGAAATAAGGAAGTTCTTTTTAAAAAATATTTAAGTATGAAATATCTGTACAGTTGTAATAAAAGCCCATCAATGAAACATACAAATGGCTGTCTGAATTATTCAAGCTTTTATAAATGATCTCAGTTTGTTCTTGCTGAATCAACTTGACTCATTGTTGTCATCAGAAAGTCATTACTTGAGTTTCTGAAATTTTAAAGTGTTTCATTAACATGGCTTGCTGCTTTCTGAAGAAGTCTCTGCCCTCTCTCTGGAGGGGGAGGGCTTGCACATGTGAGGCCTTGAAAGCCAGTCTGCGTCCATGGGCCGTTAGCTGCCTGCCCACTTTCCTAGAGCTTTGTACATTCTTCAGTAGCTGTCTTAACACATATCCTGTCACTTCTTTCTGAGAAGCTGCCAAACCTGACCCCAGGCCTGGGACAGTTGAGCTTACTAGTGAATCTGTACTTAAACACAGTCCATTTTCTAGAGAACTTCCTCTCTGATGCAGAGTGTTTGTTCAAGACAGCCAACTCCAAGAATTGAGTCTTTCCTCATAGCTTCTGCATGACTCATTGGTATGTCTTTGCAACTGTTTTTCCTTAATAAGGAAGAATAGGGTCCTTTCCCCCAATAGTGAGAATGATTGCTTACTTTTTTTTTTTTTAAGGAAACGCACAGGCGGAATGAAGATGAGTAGTCGGACAGGCAGGCAGACAGGAAGAGAGAGGAGGAAGAAACATTTATTTATTATTTAGTTGTTCATCTTGCTGGTTCCCCCTAGCCCTGGGTCGTCAACCTGGGTCTTTGTGGGTGTATGTGGGTCACGTCCAGTGGCCTTATTTGATAGGCCACCAGCGTGCACCACGATTACTTACTTTTGACCAATTTTTAGACGGTAGAACTGAGACACTAGAAAGCTGAAGCAAGAAGATTCAGCTGGCGACCTGCCCCCAGAGCCCACAGTAAACCTGTAAATGCTGCTTTCCGAAAGATGTCCAGGTCCTTTTCAAGTCTTTGTGTCACCAGCAATGTGAAAGACTGGTGATCCACATCCTCTTGGATTATGGGCATTTTCCTGCTTTATCTTTTTATTTGTCCTCTGTTGGTACTCATTTGTCATGTTCTCTCTGCCTTTGTCTTTAAGAGATTGTGTTGTGACTTAGACATTCACCCCCAGATTCTCCCCATAAGGCCTCAACTTTTGGATATCTCAAGTGGGCCCCCATTTTCAGCAGTGTTCATCATAACGCCCTGTGAATTGGAGCCTGTATTCCAGGGTCCTAACAGGAATGTTCAGAAAGAAACAATTGCGTGTTAAAAATTGTGGACCCCTGGTAAAAATATCTCCCATTCCCGGTCCTCAACTGGAACACCTGATGGGGCCACTTGAGGCCCCTCCTCTGAGGTTACTTCCTCCTCTAGAGGGACCTGGGAAAGTATTGAGTCAGATTTCAGCCCAGATTCGTCCAACTTTGCACATCTGAGTGTAGGCTGCAGGTGTCTGGTGAAGTAATGTTTAACGAGGAACCATGGCAGAAACCTTTTTCCAATCACAAAGTTCCCCCTGGCAATTGTAAATTGCAATTAGAAGAAGAGTGAAAGACACTGAACCAGATAGGAGCATAGCTGGCAAATAGGCTAAGTCAGTGTGGTGGAAAGGGCCTCCCAACCTGCCTCTGCAAGTCCATATTCTCTCTGGATCCAACCCTGATTCCAAAGCATGATCTCTAGTCTGGTGGTGATGACTCACCCCCAACCCCTAAAGTGTCCCTCAGGTCTGGGCCCCTTTTATTCCCTACTCTTGCGTTTTCCTCTAGTGGAAGGAACGGTTTAGAAGTCCAGAATCTTGGGCTGGGAGATTATGCTGGTGGTATCAGAAGCAACAGGGCCCACAGGGTCAAAGGAAAAAGATCAGGAGACTAAAGAGGTGCAGTGTCCTGGTCAATTGCCTCGAAGGACACAGGGCACATACCCCTCGGTTTGAGTCCTGGGTCTGAGGGGAACAACCAGTGTGAACAACTAAATAAGATACAGTTCTTCCTCTCTTCCCTCCTGCCTGTAACTTTCCTTAAAAAAGAAAAAAAAAAAATCATCTGTAGGAGCTATACAATTGGGAAAGATTTTATTCTGTTTTACAAATAAGGAAACTGACACAGAGCGGTTAAGTAATTTGCCTAAGGTCACACAGCTAGTAAGTACCTGAGCCAGGATTAGAATCCAGGTAATTGTAGCTCTAAGGTTCATGCTCTGAACTAGAAATAGCACTGCTGCCCCTCTGAAGATATGTTACTGACCCTGTCCATTGAAACCAAATTGTTTCAGGTAGTCTCTTCATCAAAATGGAGAAAGATGTGTTTGCTAGATCAATAGCTTTTTCCCAATTGCCAAGAGCTGTATTTATTCCAGCAAGAAGACAACTTCTAGAAGATTCCCTGTAATTGGACTTTCTACTTGATTAAGTCTGATAGATGTAGTTATTCTCCAAATTCCATTAACCTTTTGCACCAGTCAAATTAGGGAGGTGGATGGGGGTGTGATAGGAATCAGGATGCAGGAGACTTTTTCTTTCTAATGCTCTTCACTTTTTTTTTTTTTTTTTTTTTTTAAAGGGAAGTTGCAGGCAGGAATGAAGGTGAACAGAGGCAGGCAGGAAGGAAGAGAGAGACAGAGCAGTATTTTACTTATTTTACTTAGGTGTTCGTGTTTGTTGTTCCCCCTGCCTCAGGTCTTGAACCTGGGTGCTTGGGATATATGCTCACTCTGCCTGTCGACTTATCTGCTAGGCTGCCAGGGTTCACCTCAGTCGACTTTTAGGTCTTTGTGGCCTAATTTCCAATTCCTCCACATTTGGTTTTTACTTTTGATTACCTTATTTATTGGAAGAGACTGCTCCAGGATAGCTATCTACTCCTACCATAATTTTCCCATCAACCCTCATACCCTGGTGGCTCAGGTGATAGATGCTGGTAGGTGGACCACATACAATCCAAGGATTCAGGTTTGAGATCCACAAAATAAAGATGTTCCTCCACTTCCTTCCTTTCTCTCCTAAAAATAATTATCCTTCAACCATTTGAAGTTCACTATATAATAAACACTATTTGAGACACTGGTAATGCAGCATAGAGAAGACAGATAAGATTCTTCCCCTTCAGGCATCTTACATTCTCGTTGGAAGAGACAAAGAGCTAGTAAATGTAACTGAGGCGATGTCAGGCAGTGTATGCATCACGAAACCAGCAAGCAGGGCCACATGAGAAGTGCCAGGGTAGACTAATGGCTGTTCTCCTTTCTGCTGAGACTTCTCTTGTCTCCTTGATAGATTTAGACAGAATCACTCATTCAGTGGCTTTTTATCCACTTGTTTTCTCCATCGTTTTCTTTTCATTCACTCAACAGATTTGTCTCAGCCTGTCATTTTTACCCCTCTTTGGACCTTGAGTTGGTCAGCTGTAAAATAATATTGCCTTGTCTCTACATCCCTTTCCAGTTATAATATTCTTTATATTCCACAGCTCTCCATCAATTTCTCTCATCTCCTATGACCATCTTCTATGACTCTGGTCACTCCCCTTGTCTTGTGGAAGTCTATATGTACCACCAAATCTTATTGTTAAGTGTATATATATATACACATATATATATATACACTATGTATATATAGATAAATAGATAGATAAAATTTGGTATATCCAGTCACTGTATTAGAATATATTGGGGTGTTTTCTTAATGTGTAACTTCGGACTCTGTTTTTCATCAATGCCATCAAAAATAATTTGATTTTTCTGAACAGACAGTGTATCTTGTAGAAAGGCAACTAGATTAGAAATCAGAGTGTCTAGGTGAGATATTTTCTAGCTATGTGACTTCTAACCTTTAGGAGGGATAAATACTTGATGTCTGCCTCATAGAGATGCTGTGAGGTTTGAATGAGCAAATGGATTGACTTACCTTGTCAAATGGGAAGTTCTGTGTCACTGAAGCAGGGCAATGGGCTTCATATACTGCTCATTCTTCTTCAAAGCACCTGCTAATGGGTCAGTGACAAGGGATTTCAGGAATCCTAGTTCAAAAGGATTTCTAATGGGCCTGTCCAGTGCACTCTTCCTTTCCCACCAGGAAATCTTCTCTTGCATTAAGAATTAAGACAAATTAAGAAAGACTACAATGGCATGTTCCAAACATTCTCTCGATTCAAAATAAACTTGCAGTTTCAAAGTACTGTCCCATTTCTTTAATGGCTATCCAGGGGAATCTCATCTTATATGAGGATTCTATCTGAAAGAGTCAGAATTGGCCTTGTGGTCACTATATGTCACACATGAAGAACAGGGAACTCAATTTTGTGTTAATCATAGACTCCTACAGATTCTTTTTTGTTTTTTTTATCAGTTCACCTAAACCTTTACTCATAGTCTCCCAATGACCCTAAGTTAATTCCATTTCTCCTTTAAAATGTTTCTGGAGCCATCATTATCTATGTGTTTGACCACCTGAGCAAAGCTTTTTAGTTCTTTTTTAATATTAGAAAACCCTAAAATAATCCACAAAGTATTTTCATACAGATAAGTAATTCTATCTCTCAGTACATAATAGTTCTTTCATCCTTTTATTTATGACGGTTTTTGCCAGCCCATTCTAGTCGACTACTCATAAATTAAATGCACATAAATTAAACGTATAGACGATGCAACTCCCCTATAATAGAAGCAAAATGACTTGGTACTGTAACTCAAACTTCCTAAGTTTTACTGACCTGGTAGTACAAATACACATCCACAGACTCAAGCACTCCAGCGGTTCTCACAATACTGCAGATTTCTGTCATGCACTTTTCAAATATTTCTGGGAGTTTGTAGGGAGGACCTCAGAGACGGACAAGCAATTCTGTTCCCATGGTGGCGATAGCCACCACTCCTTCCCTCCAGTGTGGCAGCTCCTTATCCCCTATGCAAATTACATCAGAAGGACCCCTGCCATCAGTTCTCGAGAAAGTTCTTCCTGTGACACGTAGCTGGCCTCACCGCTGAGTGGTGGTAATGATGACTGCAAATAGTAACCTCACTTATATGTTGTCTGAAGTTTACCAAACTGTTTCACATTTGATTTTGTCCAGTGGTGATGAACACTAGAATAATTAAGTAGGGTCAAGGACATGGTAGAAGTAAAGATAATGGCAATTTCACTGAACAGGAAGAATTTGGCAATAGGGGCAAAGTACAATAGATACATGATTTCTCCTGTGTTCCAGAATTTTGGACACCCTGTAGTATATTAAAAATTTTACTCACATAGATGGAGCTAGAGGGGATGATGCTAAGTGAAACAAGTCAGGATAAAGTCACATACCGATCATCTCACTCACATGTGGAATACAAAGAAACAAATCCAAGGAACAGACATAAAAAAAAAAGACAAACCAACAAGCCAATCCAGACTCACATTCCTTCTTTCAAAGAGGACAGTGGGATGAGTTAATTAAGTTTCTTAATCTTCTAGCGGAGAGAAGACACAGGCTTGACTCGGGAAAGAGGAATGGCGTCATCATTGCCTGGAGGTAAGGGTCTCAGACAGAGGTGGTCTTGCTGGCTCGACCAGGGGCCCGGGGCAAAGTCTCATGGCTGTAGAGGGAGCTGGATCTGTTTTCTCTCCCAACACATCTGCTTTGTGGAATTGCTCCACAGAGTGGGGTTTGCATGTACCCCCTCCTGCCACCCTATTTTGAAGCAACAATTTCTCGCCAGTTCAGGAAGGATACATTTTGGCTGAGGGAGAGTTGGGAAGTTACATTTGCCTGAGTTTGAGAGAGGTCTTTTCCTTGTTATCCTGAGAGAAAAGGAATCCCCAAAGCTGACCGGAGCTACCGCCCCCAGTGCTGTCTTGTTTCCTGACAAAACAAGTTATGGATTTTTTTCCCCCTTTATTTAGACTGAAGATACTTCCTGGACCCAAGAGGAAGGTAAGTGGAACTGAACCAGCATCTGTAAATCATTAGCTAACAAATGCTTTTACTCAAAGATATGGGATGAGAAGACAAAAAAATCGCTGCTCCCTGCCTTATCTAATCTGTCATCAATCTATCCATCCACCCACCCACCCATCCACCTATGGGCAAGTGGGTGAGTGGGAGGAAGATGGAGATAGAAGAACATTTTGTTTGTTTAAACACAAACACTATAGAAAATTCTTTAGGGCAAGATGAATACAAATTTGTAATTACGGTTAGCTTCCAGATATGAGTTTCTTGTGTTATAATTTTTTACTTCCTGAATTTCCACACCAGTTTTAAAAAATGGGACTTTCACCTTATCCGCGAGCCTTAGAATAACCAGGACACCATGGTGCGTCTCTCATGAAGCCCCACAGTCTCTGAGCCAGAATATTCTGTGAGTGGTTGTTCAGCATTTGGTGCTCATTTTTCAAGACTTCGTCCCAAACATCACCTCTCTGTTGTCTTCCCTACATGCTGATGTAGACTCAGGCCATCCCTGCTGCGGGGGATCTGTATTTCATGAGAGCAGTTGTCTCTTGGATGGTTTGGGTTTCCATGTCTGTGCTCTCAGCAGTTGTGATCTTCAAACCAAGTGGCAATAATGATGACTATTGATAAAGTGAAGGAAGAACAGACAGAGGCAGATGCTTTAAGAAAATTGGGGAGACAGTGAAATGATTTAAATGAGGGAGCCAGTTAGAGCACAACTGGGATCAGGGAACAAGAATGAAATGATCTCTTGTCGTCCCTCAAGCAGTCCCTCAATCACCCAACTTTAGATTTTTGGACAGTTAATTCAAGAGACTTTCCACAAATGTGTATGGAAATCTTTCTGAAAGTATTGTGCTAAAATAATCTCTGATTTAAATTTATAGTGCAAAGGAATTATCTGATAAATGCTGTGGCATAAAATTCTAGTCCCAAGATGTTGGGTTCAGAAGGATCGATTTTAGGGCTGAACTTAGGCTTCTCCTCCTGTACAGCTACTGGGGTGTTTGTTTTCTTTGATTTCTCGAGTGATGAGAGATGAGAATGCTAGGCAGGGCACTGTAAATGAGCAAGAAGAGAATATCTTTTTCTTTAACTGAGACAGGCTTGGGAGAAGTGAGTGTAGTGTTGCCTCTTTTCTCATTCCAGAAGCAGAAGGATGATTGCAGTAATGGCCCCTCGTTGGACTGTCTGGGTCCACTAGATGCCTTCCCTCTTCCCCCATCTTTGGCAGGCACCTAACGTCATTCTGGGTCTTACCTGTTGTGATGCCCTATCAGAGGAAGGTAAGAAACCTCAGCAGAGAGAAGGGGTGTGTAAGATTTTTATTATCCAGGAGAGCTCATACTGAAGAAAAAGCTTATTAAATATTTGCAGTAATTCTTATGGCTTCCATGTTCTGCTTCTTAAATTTCCTTTTCAGAGAAATCTCTTCTAATTCTTAGCTTTAAGCCTCCTTGCCAGTCAATAAGCTTGAATTACAGACAACCTTTTCTTTGCATATGAGCTGCATTTTGCATATGGATTTCATTTTGCATGTTAATTACTTTTCAAGGAGGACTTGATATCTTAGAGTATTTTCGGTAAAGAATAGTAAAAAAAAGTGATGTTTAAACATCCCAGAATAATGGTGTGGATTTCTTACTTGAAGTGCCAACTGTATATCGGTCACTATGCTACTGGCTAGGATTTCAGAGATGCAGGAGAAGTCTTGTCCCCAGGAGCCCATAGTCAGGGGTTCGTAGAAAGTGAACAGGCACACGGAGCATTTCTGACTGGGGTGAGGAGCGCATTGCTGCAGTGTACACAGTGCTGTGAGATTGAGGATGTTTCAGGAAAAGGCTTGCTCTGCTGGAGCAATAGGCTTGGTAAGATGTTAATTAAATATAAATCTGAAAGAGAGGTCTATGAATGCTAGGATAGGTAGTAAGGAGTCATTAAATACTTTGGACCAAGGAAGCCACAAAATAAACATGGTATTTAAGGAATATTTGTCTCTTATGATCTGTTACCATTTTCTGTTTCAGAAAACCAAGATACATGAATCAGGCCCAAAGTCAAAGGAAAGATTTGAGCCAGGTAGGGGGCATTCTTACTGGAAGCATTTATTGAAGGGGCAGAGAACCCCGAAGTTACAAAGCTCTTGCTAAAGAGCTGGCATCCTGACCCAGGGAGGAGATGAGTGCAGGTGCAATGAAGTATTTCGACTTGGGTTTTTCTGGCCCACGGTAGCAAAACTGTGGCCCATTTCATTTTTGGATCGCCTCCTGGGAGTCCTGGGATGACCTCAGGCAGGATGTTCTCAAACGTGATCTAGCCAGCACATGAACCTGAAAAGAGCTGGTTTACTTAAGGAAGTTGGTGGGTCCCGAGAGTCTGAAGGAACGTGTAGGTCCATTTGTGACGCAACCGAATATTCTGTGGGCACATCTCATAGCAGAGATGCCCAGCACCCTCAGGTTAGCATTTGATTGCTTTGAGAGGGAAGGTACAATGGAACTTGACTAGGGAAGACCCTATAAAATGTAATTTCCATTAAGACAATCAGGTAAGCAGACAAGCACTTTAAAACAACTCCCCTTCAAGGAGACAAAAGAGTAGAGAATTTCATCAGAGAACTGAAATCTTTTTTCTAAAAAAAAGTCAATTGCTAATCTTAAAAGTGAAACAAAAAAAGCAGCATCAGAAATCAAGTAGATAGATTAAACAAAAAATAAGAAGAATGATTATGGCAGAAGACAAGATGAGTACATGGAACTATAGTTCAGCAGAAAATATCCCTGAGTGAAAGAACACGTTGTGAAATATCCATGTGATGAAATACCTTACAGCAAAACAAAACAAAACAAAAATACAAACTACTGATATGTACAACAGACAGAATGACTCATGAAGAAATTGCATATGCAAAAGATTCCATTTAAATTAAATTCAACAGCAGGTAAAAAAATGATCTCTGGGTGCTAATGGCAAAATGGTGGTTTGCTTCTCAGGGTTAGGTTTTGCGTAGGTCTGAAAAAACAGTCTAGGGTAATAGAAATGTTCTGTAACTTGCTCTACTGAGTGTGTCCATTTGTAAAACGTCATCATGGTTTGTGTAGTTCACTGTGTGTAAGAAGCAGTTTGATTTAAAAAAACATTAGAGAAGACATATTTTGACCATGAGCTTTTTGTTGTTTATCCTTTCTGACCTTTTCTATGCTGGAAGGAAGGCCTTTTGGTGTCCTAGGATACTTCTATGGATGCTGGAATGTCTGTTAAGGAGCAAGGAGCCTGAACACCTTCAGAAAGGTGCAGGGTGCAGACCATGAGGCATTGCCCTTGGAGGTGAGAGAAGTCATGTCTCCTCTGGAGACCATCTATCCTGGTGTCAGAGGAAGATAGTCAAGACATTAGCTTCTCAGTGAGCAAACACATCTCTGCAGAAAAAACAAGATGGTGTAGAAGTGAGCACTTTGGGAACTCTGGAAAACGCTGACAAAAGTGGTCTAAATTTTTTGACTATATACATATATATATATATATATATATACATACACATACATAAATATCTATACACATATGCACATACACACATATATAAAATTCAGTGTTTAATGGATCCTACTATGCACAACAGAGGAATTTAAAAGAAATAGTTGTGATTTAATTGGAAAATAATTTTTTGTTCTCATGAAAGAAATCAGGAGGAGTTTAATACGTAACTGAAGAGCAACAGTAGGAGTTATGGGTGAACAAGAACAGTTCATGGACACTTCAACACAGACCATCTTTGCATTCCAATTACTTTGCCAAGTTTCATTCCTCTAAGCCTTTACTGCTTTTTGGTTTTTTTTTTTCCAAAATTTCCTTCCATGGACAGATCATACCACTATACCAGTCCTTGAACAGTTAGTATGAGATGCATGGGTAGCTTGGCTTTGCCTTATTAACTTAGAGTTTGGAATTTCAGGAACCGGTTGAGTCTGTAAATCAGCAGTAGAGATCATCAGGTAGGACTTTTGTCAGGTAGTATGTTTGTGAGCAAAATCTGCCTGGAGAAGCACACGTACAGGAACCCATCAAGATAAAGAGATGCTTGTGGGATTTGGGAAGAAGAGATAAGAGATGGAGTTTACTTTATAGCCCTTTAAGTCTCCAGGGACCATGTATGAATCAGTGGCTGTGTATTAAAGAAGACAGAGCTGGAAAAAGCCTTGGAAATCAGACAGCCTTCTAGCTGGACTTAGAGGGATAAAGGAATGAGTTCATTATACAGAAGAATGGCAAGGCTGTGCCCTCACCCAGTCCCTAGTTCATTCTTTACAGCATAAACCACTGAGCTATTATGTTGTTTTCTTTTTCTGAAGTTCTGGGACTAGCTCACAACAGGAGGGTACCTGAGATGTCTGAGCACTTCAGAGTCAAGTTCTACTGATCTTCATGTTCAACAGTTGTTTTCAACCTATGGAAGAATGGGGTGTGTGTGTGTGTGTGTGTGTGTGTGTGTGTGTGTGTGTGTGTGTGTGTGATCTTGCCCCCTGGGGATATTAGGCAATGTCTGGCGACAATTTTGACTGTCACAACTGGTTGATAAAGAAGCAGTGCTACTGGCATCTAGCAAGGACAGTGCTAATCATCCTGCAACACACAGGATAACCTCACCGCAGAGAATTATCTGATCCCAAATGCCAGTGGTGAGAAACCCTGATATTTGCTTTTCTTAATCTATTTATTAATTTACTGAGATTTTTATACTATTATTTAGAAATAATATTTTTTTCATCAAAAACTTTATTTTAGAGCAATTAAATAGTTAACTTTTTTAAGGTGTGGGAACTACTTAAAAAAATGAAGTTTATTGGTAATAGGCACAAAATCACCCATAAGCACCACCATAGAGTTGTTTCTGCGGTCTCCTCCACAGGCTTTTAGAGAGTTGAGATCCGCATATTATTTTCTGCTGTCAGCCCTGGGAAGTGGTGAACTCTAAGCGTGACAGAGGGTGACTTTGCTCCTCAGCTCTCTGGCAGGGGCAAGTTTATCAGCTCAGAACTCGAGTCAGGTAGAGGAGAAGACAGTGTAATTCAATGGTTCCAACTTCAGCAAGTGTCCCCTGCAGGACATGTGACAACGCAGATGGTTGAGCTCCGCCCCTTGACTTCAGATTTCAGGAGACCTGGGTCGTGGCTCTAGAATGTGTTCTGCTAACAAAGTCCCAGGTGATACTGCTGCTTTGGGGACCACACTTTGAGAACCACTATAGTTTTACTGGAAGAGATTTAAATGTCTTGGGAAGGTTCCAAAACCAATAGCTATTCCATTGGTGGTTTAAATACCAAACCACATGGCGGGTTCTTGGGTGCCGTAGGGAATTCAGCATACCCTGACTCCTGCAGCGGGCAGGAGCTGGGCTGTTTCTTACTCGTTCTCAGGGAGAAGGAAGCAGGCATCAAGGTGTCTGCCAGTTTGGAAATCACTGCTTCCTTCCCTTAACAGTGAGGCCCAGAAGAGGCCATAGAGTCAATCTACTCAAGCCCCCTGTTGAGCAGAAGAGAAAAGCTGAGGACCAGAAAGGTCAAGTGACTTGTGCTACAGTGCCACAGCTTAGGCCTGGACTGAGCCTCCTGGTTTCAGGCCCAGGGTTGTTGGTCCCACACTGGTATAAATCTGAGCATCACCCATACAGTGGTTTGATTTGTGCTCACTCTAACTTAGCTTGAGAAGTAAAATACTCCATCACATTAGTTATCATTCTGGAGAACCAAAGATGTATTCACTAAATTCTGCTTACCTTCCCTAGAACTTTTTGAGTTTCCACAATTACTGACTGGATTCAAGTTGGTATTCTAAGTGGACAGATAGATAGATCCATTGAATCAGTTGGTTTTCACACTTTCATATGTCTGGAAGAGTACAGTCTAAAATGATACCTTATGATTATTCTCGGACATCCCGTAAGAAGAAAGGAAACAAAACTCCTACTCCAACTCACAGCCTGGTCACATTTGAAGACCCTTGTAGGAGCCAAGAGTGCAGCAGATATTTCTGACCAGTGAGTAGATTTGGTGCTGGTGAAATCTGGGGCGAAGAAAATGTGTAAGATACACACACGGTGTGGGGTGGGGGGTGGGGGGAACTTCACAGATCTAAAGGTCTGTAAAGTTAGAAGGGACTTAGGAATACATCTTCTCCAAACCAACCCGTGTTGTAGTTATGAAAAGGGCATGGCTATTTGCCTTGGTTATATGCACCTGGGGAGACGTGAAATGTAATTGAGACTGACTTACAGACGGACTCTTATAGGGCTATCTGGGGGCCTAGGAGGTGAGACTTGGGGCACTCGCTCTGAGGCAGCATGAAAAAAGGAAGAAAAGACTGAACCTTTTAAAAGGGAGAATTTAGTACCTTGGTTAGGTCCCAATAACGAGTGGCATCAAGTAAGGACAGATAAATCCTCAGGGCTTTAGTTCTTTTGCTTTCCATTTCTGGCTTTATCTATAGCTTGATGGGAGCACAGTTTCATTCTTCAGACTTAAAAAAAATTGTGGGTTGAAATAATCTCAAAGGTGAAATATAATATGGATAAATCTTGGTTTTAGATTAAAAAAGCCAGTTACATAAACACAGCTTTGTATAGGTATGCGCATCCTTGCATACTCTGGGCTAGCCAAATTGCCTCGTTTTCAGAGGAACAGCAAATCATTACCATATCCAAAAGATGGGTGGTAGGGGCTGGAAACTAGTTGCTTTAGGGAAGGGTTGAAGCAGTTGGAATTTTAAACAAAGTCTGATGAAGAGAATCAGGAATTAGAATGCTAACTTTATTTTCTCTTTCTTTGCTTCCTTCCTTCTTTCTTTTTTTTTTTTTTTAAAGGCAAGGTACAGGCAGGAATGAAGGTGAGATGTAGTCAGGAAGAGCAAGGAGGAAGAAGCACTTTATTTTATTCTTATTTAGTTGTTCACACTGGTTCTTTCCCGCTGGACCCAGGACTTGAAATTAGGGGTATGTGACTTGCTGCTTCAGAGGCGATTGACCTAACCACTGCTCCACTAGGGTGCGCCACAAACTTTCAAATACCCAAGGGTTACCACACTCAGTTTTCTTCTGCAGTGCCTCTGATAATTAGATGAGAAGCAAGGGACAAAGGAACTTGAAGACAGATCTTGGCTGCATGAAAGGAAACCTTTTTTTTTCAAATTAGTTTTCATTGTCCAGAGTGTGACCTGGGAGGTCAGACGGAGTGCTCCGCATTTATAAGAGGATAGGGCTTCAGACCTTGCAAAGCTTTCTCTGAGCTAATATTCAATATTTGTACCTTCTTTCTTCTCCTTTTCTTCTTTTCCTTTTACTGGTGCATTACTCTGTGTGAGTGCATGGAGAGGACACTAGACTCTGAGTCACACCAATCTACACTCTCAGTTTTAGGCAGCCATTGGGAAAATACTGTTATATATATTTTCACTAAAGGGGTAAAGTGAAAGAGAATCCTTTGACTTGAGTGTTTTCCTAGAGTAATAGTCAAGGTGCTTCAGAGAAATTGAACAGTAGGATGTGGATGTATACAGAAAGATATTTTAATAAATTGGCTGATAGGCCCTGGTGAGTGATGGTTAAATTCACTATCTCTGAATGAGCATGGTTCACATCCATCTCAAGGACCCAGGTTCACATCCCAGGGCTGGGGGTGGGGAAGTAATCAAGATGAACACTAAATATAAATTAATAAAAGTGTTTCTTCCTGCCAAAAAAAAGAAAGAAAAAAAAGGAAAGAAAGAAAAGAAAGAAGTTAGTTGACATGATTGTGGAGGCTTGGCAAGTCCTCAATTCGGTGGGGATGGTGAGAGTCCGAAAACTGGAGAGTGAGAAAGAGTTGCAGATTACATTGAAAGGCTGTCTGCTGGAGAAGTCCCTTTTGCTCAGGAAAGATCAGCATTTTGTTTAATGTAAGCCTTCAACTGAGTGGATGAGGCCCACCCATATTATGGAGAACAATCAGTCTTTCTCAAGATTCACTTTATTTAAATGTCAGTCTCTTCCAAAAATGCCCTCACAGAAACACCCAGAATATTAGACCAGATATCTAGATATTCTGTGGCTCGGCCAAGTTAACATAGAGGATGAATTATCACACCTACCTACAACTTTCTGTGTCTATCCCTGAGCAATTATTTTTTTGTCTGCACATTTTTTTAATATTATAATATTTAATATTATATTGGGGGAACTGCTTTGCAAACATATATATATATATATAATTTTGTAAAGCAAAGATACTCCAATAAAACTTAACTTTAACTAATTTGAATTAAATTTATATATAATATATATAAAATTTTATAGATGCATGTAATTTATAAATTTATATATACATATATTTGTGTGTGTGTATATATATATATATATATGTATATAGATAAAATAAGCCCAGGTAATCCCTGAACCATTTTTGACAAGAGTTTCACAGGAACAAATACCTTCTTTCACTCTTACACAAGAATTATAGCAACTTCATTTATTGTTCCTTTTAGTCATCACCTGTTTGATCTCCCTGTCCACACCCAAGAAGCAGGAACTATCATTTTCTTATGTTACGGTGTCTAAAACAGTGAAATTAATAGAATTTAATAGTGGAATGATGGTTGCAGGGGCTGAGGGAGGCGGAGATGGGGAGCTGCTAATCAGATGGCATAAAATTCAGTGAAACAAAGTGGATAATCTCTAGAGAGCTGTGGCACAGCATTGTACAAGAGTCACCAGTATTGCACAGAACGCAAACATTTGTTAAGAGAGTGTATCTCATAGCAGTTTAAGTGTTTACAGTGTTCTTACCACAATTTACAAAAATGATGAGATAGACATCAATCTGGGGAGGCCAGGTAACTTGCCCAAGATTGCACATGCGTGAGCGGCCATCTTGGGGTCAGGTCTTGCTATCTCTGAGGCAGAAGTTCTTAACCAGTAGGCCACCCAGTCTTCCTGAGCAGCATGAGAGCCACAGGCTTATAAAGGAGCTCGGCCCTCTTGCTTGTCCTCACATCAGATGGCAGGAGTTCTAACAATTTTCCCTGCTCTTTGTCTAGGGAGGAGGAGGCTCCATGTTTCCAGGAGTCTGGAAAAGGGTGGGTGACAGTCCTAATAGAGCACTTGCTGACTTTCTAATTGCTATTCTCTGTCTGGGGAAAAGATGGAACAGAGACTTTATGCAAGTGCATCTCCAATTAGTATGTAAATTTGCTCAAGATATCCTCCTTTATCCTAAATAGTAGAAGGAAAGGTTAGTAGTCACAGAGGAAAATCCTAAGTCCATGTTTCTCCACAGATGACTTTGAAGAGCAGTCTTCACTAAAGGAACTGTTATATTTCATTGATTCTAGGCATGCATGTTTCTATACTTTACCATTTTGGAAATTGGGGCATGTCTCCCAGTTGATGGCATCTTAGCATTATGTCATAGTTCGATGATTATTTATTTTTCTTGAGAATATAAAAAAAAAATCAGTGGTACTAAAAGCTTAATGACATTTAATAGCTAAGTAATGAGAGAATTGGGTCCTACTGAGTGTTCCTTATAAAAGTTACTTATTAGTAAGAATTTTGTTTACTTTTTAAATTTAGGGATTATCACACAGTAAAATTAATTTCTATGATACGTGTGTAATTCTATGAGTTTTAACCATGTATATTCTTGGTATAATCACCACCATAATTAGGATACAGAAAGTTCCAATCACTCCCAAATTTTCCCTTCTGTTGTTCATCCTAGTCTTTCTTCCTTCCCCACAAATGTTTCCCAGCCCTTGTCAATTACTGATTTCTTCTCTATTGTTTTGTCTTTTTGAGAATATCATATACTGTATATGGAATCACAAAATATGTCATCTCTGAGATTTGCCTCTTTATTGACTTATTTATAATGACCTTACTACTCATTCAATCCACTGCATGTCCCAAAAGTTTTCTTTTTTTTATTACTGAACAGTATTTCCATGTATAAATGATCTTTAATCATTCAGCTGTTGAAGAAATGTGGATTATTTATAGATCTTGGCTATTATAAATAGAGCTTCTACAAACATTTATGTACAGGTTTCTGTGTGGACACGAGTTTTTATTTCTCTGGGGTAAATGCCAGGTATAAGATCATTCGGACATATGATGTTCATTGGTTTTAGCTCATTATGAAACTGCCAAACTGTTTTCCAAAGGTGGTACATCATTTTCTATCCCCACTGGCAACATTCAGGAATTCTAGTTGCTCCCCATTCCCTTCAACACTCACTATTGTCAGTATTTGTAATTTTAGTCATTCGAGTAGGCATGCAGTAATATTTCACTGTGATTTTAATTTGCATTGCAGATGATGAAAAACTTGTAATGTGTTTATTTGTTGCCCATATTTTTATATATATGTATGTATATATATATATATGTATGTATATATATAGAGAGAGAGAGAGAGAGAGAGAGAGAGAGAGAGAGCGAGAGAGAGTATCTTTTCAAGTTTTTGTCCATTTTCGTAATTGGTTATTTTCTTACTGTTGAGTTTTGAGAGTTCTTTACATTTTTGGATTAATGAGAAATGTGATTTGCAAATTAAGCTGGTAGCTTGCCTTTTCATTTTTTCATTGTGTCAATTTGTAAAGTGCCCTGTTGGCTCAGACACTAGGCCAGCAACTGGGGTGTAGACCACTTGAAGCCCAAGGACCTATGTTTGTGACCTGGCGCCAAGCAAACAACCAAAACAAATCAAAAAGTTAATGAAAGCTCTCCCTCCCTCCCTTCCTTTCTCTCAAAAGAATTTGAAAAGTGTCATTTACTGTGAACATTTTGAATTTTCATGAGCTCCAATATATCATTTTTTTTTTCTATTATAGTTCTAGGTTTTGGTCATGCCTGCAAACTTTTTACTTAATCCTAGGTCCTAAAACTTTTCTCCCCATGTTTTCTTCTCACTGAAATTTTTAGTTTTGCATTTTTAATTTAGATTGGTGATCAAGTTTGGGTAACTTTTATATTACGTATGACACTTAGATTGAAGTTAATTTTTTTGCCTATCAGATTCAAATATTCTAGGACCATTTGTTGAGAAGACTATCCTTCTCTATCAAATTACTTTTGTGACTTTGTCCAAAATGAATTGACTATATTGTATGGCTGTACTTCTGGACTCTATTATCTTTTTTGTAGTTATATTTTTTATTCAAGTAACAGTATGTCATACCATTATATAAATTTCAGGGGTGCATCAATAACACACCACTGGTTTTTTAATATCTAGATATTATTTTATTTGTGGGATTTGGCATACCATGATATGAAATACTGGTCTAGGTTGGGTCTACATGGTGGTTAAAATCAAAAGACTAAGGAAACCTCAGAGTTCAGAGTGGGTGCCTTTGAGGTGCCTGAAATCAGAGGGGAAGGGATGGGGCTGGGCTACAGCGTTGTCTTACGCTCTGAGTTGGTTACACCTTGACTTTTTAGACCCTGTTTCACTTTGAGATACGTAGCATCAACTTTCATTACTTAAAAAGAAGTGGAAACTGGTGAAATATGAATGGACCTGGTGGGGTTGCTATTCTGATTTTTGTTTGGGTGATGACTCCAGGTGTCTATCCTTGGTGAAAATCGTTGGTCTACTTAAAATCTGTGCACTTTCATGCACATGCACACACACACACACACACACACACACACACACACACACACACCCCTTACATTTCAAATAGTTTACCAAAAATGTAGCTACTTCCAAAAACTGGGATTGTGCATTGAGAGATTAATGAAGAAATTTGCTTTTCATGTTATAACTTTTGTTTAATTTTTCCTCATGTTCTTATCCATTATCTTTATAAACTGATATTTAAAGGCATTTTCAGCATGTCAACTATAACAAGAGGAAGAAGTGGACTTTAATGCATGCTCCTAGGGAAAACACCCAAGACAAACTACTAAGAGGAGAAGCAAGTTACAGAACAATATGATAATAATATAAGGCTTTAAAAATGACTGAAAGTCATGTACCAACTAACACGGTAGTTTTTCCTCTTAACTGTATACTTAATGACAGAATTATAGTAAGGTGTTGGGATTTCATTTTCAATAACAGACTTTTCTGTACAGGACTTTTACATACTGAACATGTATTGATTGTTCCCTTATAAAGTAATAAAGTAATACATGTATGTAGGCACCTAGGTTGATCATGTCTAGTCATCTTCCTTGAGATAGCTTTGAGACCAAAGCATAAGCCTTATTTATCTTTGTGACATCTGACACCTGGTAGATACTCACTTGATACTCTTTAAAAGAAAGGAATAAATAATAAAAGTTATTCTTGGGACATGTTCCAGTCAGTGTCATTGCTTTGTTTGGACTCATTACTGTTTCTCTCTCTATTTTTTTCCTTTTCAACACTCCACAGCAGTTCGTTCTTCCAGAATAGGACCCCAGAACCAGGGAGTGGGAATCAGTGACATGTAAAGGTCATACTTCCTCATCATTAGTCTTGTTTGGAGCTTTCTTTCTTGACTCTGTGGCTCAGTTACACTCCCTTACAGATGCTACAGGAACGAGATTCTGATGTTAAAGGCATGAGGGCTGAGCGGTTGTCATCTGAGACCCTTTTACCTTCAGATGCTCTAAGCACTTTACCCCCAAAATGATGATATGAAACAAGTAGTATTTACCAACAATCCCCCCTTTTTTTATAAATATAATATTTTCTTACAAAAATCAAGGATTAAAGACTTATACAAGAAATACAAGTAAAGCACACTTACTTCCTAAAAGTAAGTTTTGGAAAGTCCTGGTATTCTCCTTGATACTAAAAATATGTATTAATTTTAAAGTAATAATGTCAATATAGTGACATATATGCACCAAGTAGTAACAAAACAGTTAAAACTGATTTAAAAAGACTACACTATATTTATCCTATTCTAGATTTTGTTTTGAATAGTGCATAATGTCAGGCTGGCTCAGAAAGACGGGACGGCGGGCATGCCCGGGAAAAAGGTGGATGACATCAAAATAAGGGATGCAACCCCCACACCTGGATTCCCAGGGCCAATCCCCAATCGTGACATAGGAAGCCTTCGAAATTCCTTTGCTTAAAGAGCCCGCTCCCCTTTGTTCAAGCGCGACTTCCCAGCCCCATTCTGCGGACTTGGGAACTTTGCCCGGGTGTGCAGAATCCAATAAAGCCCTGACTATTCGACTTTTTTGTCTAATTGACTTTTTCTCCTCGCGGAGCCCAGAAAAACCTTACACATAATGCTCGTAATAGAATCTAGTGTTCAATATTACATTATAGGTGCTATGCTAATAAAATTTGGAAATATTTTTTCTTGATCAAGCTATTTATCAATGATACTGCTTAGATTTGTAAAAGCCACATAAACGTGCCCGACCTCACACACTCAGTAAACAGGGGACGTGGAATTGTCTGCAGTTCTGACCACTATCCTGTAATCCCCTGTAATTTAGAGAATGAGAGGCTTTAGACCTGTGCTCTCTCTCCACAGCTTCTTTTAGATTCCAGCCCATCTAAGAGCTCATCTCTTCCCGATGGTTCTCTTTGTCCAGAGAGATGGAGTCATCACACTCTTCCTCATCACTGAATGAACACAATGGCTACTTATGTGTATGCTGTAAACAAGACAGTTGTCATTTAACTTGTAAAAATCATAAAACCTATCACAAACATGAAAGTGTAAATCATGTCTGTAAACAGTTTAAGGAAGAATAATAAAACAGTCATTTATAGACCCACTACTCAGCTTAAGAAAGGTCAATGTCAAGCACATCTGAAGCTCTCACCTCTGTCCTCAGTCACATCTCCACTCCTGCCCGTCTCAGAGGAAACATTTTCCTGATATCTCCTCTTTCTTCATCATCTTGTCAAACACGTGTTTATGCCTAGATAGAGAACCGATTAATTTTGCTTACTTTTGAACTCAGGACCCTTTCATTTTTTTTCTGTTTTTAACTTTGCCTGTTGAATTTAAAGCCATTTATTTGAGTATTGAGTCATTCATTCTTCCATGTTTATGAATGACTCTGAGCAGGAAATGGTTTTTCTATTTGACGAAATTATCTTCATCGTTGCAGTTTGTTGTCATATTTCAATTGTCTGCTGCAGAGCCTTAGATGACTGGATAAATTTGAGTGTGAATATCAATTCAAGTTGATCAGAATTTAATCTTATATAAACAACCATATTTCACTACACAAAACAAAAGAATGACCCAAATATTTGTAAGTCTAGGATATAGATTGGTTTATTTGATTCAGGTGAACCCTTAAAATATCCTTCAATTTAAACTTCAGCATCTCTTCCATGGTTGATTCCCATATTCCCAGCAAACCCAGTCGCCTTTTATGTCTCCTCCTTTATCCCTCACTCTGAGTCAGTTGCCATACTTGCCAGTTACACATTAACTGATTCGCTTCCATCTGCCCTTCCTTCCACCTGATTCACTCTTCCAATCACCTGGGTTATTGCAACAGCCTCCTAACACATCCTGCAACTCAACTTTAGCCACTGATTACTCGTTTACACATGCCCACTCCAGTCTTTCCGAAGCCTAGCTCTGTCCCACCGCCTTGACACATCATTGCTTCCTCTCCCTCACCTGTTATTTGGTCAGACTCACCCACATGAATCGGAAGGGGATAGACACTTGACTCAAATTAGATCAGTTTCTGTTTCCCAGAAACTGTAATGGGGTGGGAATCTCTTGAGAGATTGAGTCAACTTGCTTTGGAGAATCAAGTTCTGAGAGTCTATGGATTTAGAATCAGATTTGACATCTCATTCAGTCAAGGACTTGTGTAAGCCAGAGCTGCATGAGAAAAGAAGTTCTAAGGAAACAGAAGGCACATGTCAAAGAGAAGAGAAAATTGTGTGTGTGTAGAGACAGAGGGAGACCCCAAATACTCCAGTTTCCCAAAACCCTAGTGTTTGCTTTTGAGAGATTTTGCCCTCTTTTAATAAATTCACTTACATGAAGTTTGAGTGACCTTCAGTTTTTTCAGATTATTGACCCATAGGATGCTGGTCAACCTCCAAAATGACTTGGGTCTTAGCTGCAGTTTGCCTGAAGGCAGGGTCTGGAATAAGGACTGGAAGGAGGTAGTTATGGGGAAGGTGACCCCAAGAACCACGGAGTAGGAAATAGGACAGGAGACAGTAGGATAAAAAGTCAACAATGTGTTTACTGAGGTGCATCTGGATTCAGCCCTGGTGGGGACCCTCTGAGGAATCATATAGAATGTATGTCAGCTTTGTCCCTTCAAAGGGAAGGGTTTGGGCCAAAACCCACTAACTCCTGTCCTGTTGGTTGCTTCTGAGGACAGTGATTCCACTGCAATTCTTGACTGCACCTGTGAGGGCTAAGGAGCCCTCTTGCTTTGGAGACAGAAAGTGGTGAGATGAAACAGAGCACTGTCAGCAGGTATGAAACCTCCCACCACAGCTGCAGTAGAGATCAGGGATGAGGAGTGGATAGCCACAGGGTCGCCAAAAGTGTCTGCTAAATCTTCCAGATTCCTCTATTGTTTATATGCCTGAATCTTCCTTTTTAGGCCAACAGACCACTGTCTTGTCCAGACAAAACTTCCCCACTATCGCTCAGCCTTCCTAATGGAAATGTCTTGACTTACTTTTGCAACGCAGACCTCCTCTGAGACCAGGTCACACAAGAAAGGAGGGCTGATCTGCCCCTACATCTGGAAACTTCACCCCGTTCTCACGTGGAAAGGAAGACCAGATGGCTAGCTATCTCTACCCACAAATCCCAGCTCTGCCATGCACTAGCTGTGTGACTCTGGTTTAATCACCTACCCGGTTTCTGAGCCTCAGTTTTCCACACCATTTTGCAGGGAACTGATACTGATCTCAGGGGCTTGCTGGGAGCTTTGCATAAAGTGCTGTGTAAAAGTACCCAGGAAGGTAGCAGGTAGCATTAGCAGGAAGCTTCATGCAATGTTGGTGGGAGTGTAAATACGTGAGTGCTAGTCTTGTCTTCCCCCACAAACATGTCTTTGCGCTTCTCCCAGTAGCAACATTTTGGTGGCCCTGAGGCTCCAAATTATGTGCTCTTGACTTTGTGAAGATTCCGGTGCTCATCAGAGAAGTGCTCACACGCTAATAAGTGTTGCCAGGAGATGTGACTGGCTTTGCTTTCTGCTTCCCACTTTTTCCAATTTTTAAAATCTCCTATGTGTTGTGGAGAAAACCAGGAAACTCCTTCTATCTCTCCCAGCCTGCTGGAGTGAGCACTGCCTCAAGTTCTGTGGCAACTGTGGTCTGGGACAGTCGCTGGCCCCAGAGGCCAGTCCTGCTGAGTGCCAGTGGCTGACCAACTTCAGGATGTCCTGGCTCTGCCCAGAGATGCTGTATCTCGCGGATCATGTACATGGTCAGTTTCCAAAATGGGGTCTTGGGAGGGAACGCTCCCTGGAGATTGTGAATTGCACACCATGTGGGGTTACTGCTACTCTGCCGGGTTTTAGGGAAGAAGGGACCTGTAGGGTTTGGAAGCACAGGGACACCTGGTGGCCACTCATTTTCCACCTACCTCCACCCTTTCCTGCAACTTAAAATTCTCCTGTTTCCATTTAAGGGTTATGGGCTTTCCTCTACTAGACTGCTGACATACTGCAGCTTGAGAGGGCAGCTTGAGAGTGGACACAGGGACACCTGAAAGACAGCAGGGCCATCCAGACCCAGGGAGACCACAGGCCATGGATGGGAAATCAAATTATGGGGTGCTTGTGGGGTGCTGGCCAGTTAGTCCTGTTGAGCCTGTGTCCACCTGGGCATCTCTGACCTCCCTCAACTCCAAGGTCCCCTCAGCCAGCTGGCAGGAGAAAAGCAGAGCAGACTCGCTCACTCAGGAGGCCCTTCTTCCTGGACCCTTGCTCCATGGGGCTGGTTTTGTGGGGGGTCCTAGGAGACCAAGGTCTTCTCCACCTTGAAGTCCTTGCTCTTCCAGAATGTGACCCTCATTGCCAATGTGAACATGTCCCAGATGCAGTCCCTTCTTGCTCGTCCAACTCCTTCCCTCCCACAAAGGGCTGTTGCCTTGATGCCCCTCCAAAGAACTCACCTGTGAGGAGATGGAGCGCTAAAGGGAGCAGCTCAGGACCCTACGGCCTGGGCTGGGTCATGGCCATCTTAGGCTGGCGCTAACCCTGGTGTGTCTCCAGGTGCTGTGACCCTAGCTCCAGCCCCTCTGGTCCCAAAGCTGCCATCCATGGTCTCTGGTCACCAGTCAAGTTTCAGCCACTTGCTGCTGCTGTCATGTCTCCATTTTGTGCTCAGTCACTCTCCATCGGTTTCAGCCTGAGCACCCCTTTAGCGTCCTGTCCCCAGTAGTAATAATAAAACCTCTCAAAAGATACGTTAACTTGCTGACTCCAGACTGACCGCCTGCTGCTTTGCTGACCCTGCTGACCACACCCTGGCTGGGCCAGAGTCCAAGGAAATCAAGTGATCCTGGGCATTTTGCTTTTAAAATTAAGGCTTTTATATGTGCACGTGTGTACCGGACATGGGTTCATTTCACAAATGTCTTGGGCTCAGGGAGGAAATTTGAACCCTCTTTCAAAAGTTTGATTTAATAGTTACAATATTAGTGCAAAAAAATATACCCTACACCCTGCAGGACCCCAGGAATCATGATCTGTTCTTCAAAGAAAAACTAAACTAACAATAATATTGGTCACCAATAATAAGGATGGTAGTTTTTCATTGAGATGTAAGAAAAGGCTGGATGAGGGGGAAACTCGAAGGCAGAAGTTCTCAAGATTTGGGGCACTTTAGAAGCAACTGAGAAACTTTTTGAAAACAGCAGCGCCTGGGCCCCTCTTGGGGCCCATGAGGCCCAGGGACGGGGCTGATTCTGATCGCTGCCCACCCGGACGACGCTAGCAAACACGTGGCTATTTCAATTCAAAATAGTTAAAATCAAATAACTGCAGTGCATCAGTTGCGTGGGCCACATTTCAAGTGGCTAGCAGCTGTCCTACAGGATGAGGTGGAGTATAGAATATTTCTGTGGTTGTGGAAATTCTGTTTGACAGCAATGCCCTACAGGGGTGCCAAGTCCTGCTGCTGAAGGTTGAGGTGGGCTGGTCATCCTTGTATTATAAAAGGGAGGGGTTTCTGAGACCCTCGCAGGCTGATGGCCAGTGTGTGTGTGTGTGTGTGTGTGTGTGTGTGTGTGTGTGTGTGTGTGTGTGTGTGTGTGTGTGGTGTCGGGAGAATTAGACCAGCTATGGTTTTTAAGAAGCTTCTGAAAGTGTGTCCTGGGAATATTAGCAGGACAGCCAGCTTCTGTGCTGGCATCTGGACAGTGTGGGGATGGCATGTGTGGAGGCTCCAGTGTGTAGAAGATGGAAGAACCAGAACTTTCCAGAAAAACTTTTATTCCCATTGGGTGGCCCATCTGCCACTAACCCTCCTCTGGGACGTTGAGCTTCTCCTTCACCCCACAGGCCACCACGGCGAAGAAGAACTCTGGGAAGAAAGTGCGGACGAACACGGCGGCCTTGGGGATGGGGTTGGCCATGAAGACCTCTTGCTTCTTCCGTCTCACTGTGCGCATGATCTCCTCAGCCACCTCCACTGGGTGAGCCCCATAGGTCAGCTTCCTGAAAAGGACTGAAAGGGCCCCAAGAGGGGTGGGGGTTAAGACCTCAGCAGGAGCAAGCTCTCCAAACTCCCTGTCTGCCCAGAGATGGGGAGGTGTGTGTCAGGTCTGGAGTCGGTCTCGGGCTAGCTCACTGGCTGTGAGGCTCTAGGATGACATTGTGCCCCTATGGACTTCAGCTTCTTTCTCTGTAAAGTGACCATAATTTCCAGCCCTAGTAACTTTGCAAGGCAGTTACGAGCAGTAGACGGGATGAGGAAGAGCTTAGTAAATAAGAAGGTGCCAGATGAATCAAGGGCTGTTGTTTATGATTGTGGGATGCTATGCTTATCAAGAGCTTGGAAGGCGAGGCCTCCCCAGGATGTTCAGGTAGGCCTTCCCAGTGCATGTCACTTTGGCATGTGGATTATTTTGAACTGAGGTCCATTGAGGCCCTGCAGGCTGACAAGAAACTTTTCTCACCCCCCCATCTCTAACCTATTACCTAGAAGAATGAAAATTAGAGGTATTATACAGATTTGGGATTATCTGCAGAAAATAACTTTCTTCAGAGAAGCCTCTCTACATCAGGGCAAACATTTCATGACAGACCATCTGCTCTCCATCAAGTGAGTCCCTCTTCCTCTCTCGATGAAGCCCCAGGCCCTTATCCCATTCCTTAGTTCAGGACATATATCCTTGCTCTCCCCCCTTTACTTCAGAGTCTTCATCCAGGTAGATTCTCCAGATACAGGTAATTCGACTTAGACTTTTCTCCATCTAAGGTGATGTTAATCTGATTGCTCAACCAGCCTAAAAGAAGCATGGAAAAATGTCCTCTCTTACCCTCAATCTCCTGCAATCACTTGCCTGAAACTTGGTTCATTTTGATTCCCTAGTACAGATAGAGCCATGGGTCCAGTATGGCATCTCTCTGTTTAGAGCTTTCTAGAACAAGAAGAGTCTGGTGCATTGACAGCGCACTGACTTCGTGCTGGTAGTTGCTCAAACCTGGTATGAAGCGGAACAACCATCTCCCAATGCTTCTGTGAGTTCACTACCCCATCACTCTCCATTTTAAAAGGGGAAATCAAGTCATAAAGATTTAAGGGACCCGCTCATGCTCAAACATTGCCTTGGTGGCCAGTCTTCACATGCAGGTGGTCCAGATCCAGACCAGCCTCTCCTCTCTGCTGCCTCCATGGGGAAGGGGCAGTCAGATGATTCCTAAAGACTAAATCCAGGCAATAGCCACATCAGAGACAGGCTGTCGCTGGACGAAGGTCACAGATCCTGGAAGTGACTGAGCTGAGCCAGGGCTGGGTCTGCTGGTTGCAGGTTAAGGTTCTCTCTACCTGGTGCTTTGGGAGCAAAGTGAGCCCCAAACCTCATTTCACAGCAAGTGTGGAGCCCCCTCCCTGCTGTCAGCAGTCTCAGGGGCACCTGCTCGCACGGTCTCACACTTCAGGATCGACTCACTGATCCCACCACCCAATGAAACCAGACTGTCCCAGGGACCCCCAGGACCCTCCTCAGCCTCCCTCTAAAGCTCACATTTCCAGATGGATGCTTCCCAGTGTCCTGGGCCAGGATTAACTTGGCTTGACTGGATGAATGTTGGGCTCACGGTGCTGATGACCACGTCGTACTCCTCCACTTCGGCTCGGAGGCAGTCAAAGAAGCCCAGCACAGCATGCTTGGAGGCAGCATCTGGAGGAGAGAGCAGCCAGCAGTGAGTGCAGGAGGGCTCACCCTGCTTCGTCACACAGGGAACAAGAGGCTGGCAGCTCATTCCTACACACTCAGCCAGCCAGTCCCCTCGCTTCATAGAAGAGGACAGAGGGCCCTCGTGAAGCAGGAGAAAGAGGCAGTGGAATGCGGTACAGTCGCTCACCCATGTGGACAAATCATTTTACCTCCCTGAAGCTCAGTTTTCTTAGCTCGGATATATCACCCTTAAAACATCGTGAGGATCACATGAGAGCATGTATGTAACATGCCTGGCTCACGCATTGAGCGCCCCTTCCTTCCCAGGGAGGCTAATCCCCGAGCCATTTCTTCAAGGTCCCGAGGCCAGCTGGTGGCCTCGGGGAGCCTGGTGCACAGATCTCTCAATTCCTGGCCCCCATTTCTTTGGAGGTCTTGTCCATGTAATCTGTCACCTGATACTTCAAAGGGTGGAGGCCACTGGTTGGGTAACTAAGAATTGTTCCAGAAATTCCAAAAAGAATGGACATTCCTCCAAGCTTTGGGAACCACACCCAGATTATGGTGAACCCCACTTCCTGTTGCAGGCTGAGTGGGGCAGTGGTCAGCTATGTTGTGGGCACAACCGCAGGTCCAGACACCTGTCATCAGGCCCAGCTCTTGTCTAGCAGTGCTGGCGATAGTGAGAATGCACCTCCACTACCCTGCACCTGCAGGCTCAGGAAGGCCTGAGATTTAGCTGCCTCCCTGTTCTGTCAAATGAGGCACCTTTTCAGAGTAGCTGTGAGGATTAAACATGTGCTGGACTGGGCAGTGAGGGGGTGGCCTTGGGTAAATGCTCAGTACTTTCACGATTACTGTGGCCTTCAGCTGGGTCCCGAAGTGAAAATTTTGTTAGGGCAACTCGAGAAATCAAAGGGAGAACAGGTGGCAGAGGGGTAGGGATTGAATCTGTCTATAGGTGTCACAATCCATCACTGTTTGACTGAGATCAATTGTTGCCCCAGGAAGATGGGACTGGGGGCATCAGATCTTCATAGGAAGCTGGAAATCCTGATTTTTATCCCAAGCTCACAATAATTAAATAGTTAAATACTTGACACCTTAACTGCACTCAATTCCAAGGTGTGTGTATTTCCCTGTACCACCAATATTTTGATACCAGCTGGGTGTTCTACAATTGAACTAATTTTGACACTGCTTAGAGACAGCATCAACTCCCACAGATTAAGGGTTCAATCCCAGATGCCAACACATTCAGGGTGTCACCTGTGCTTCTGACCTGCCAGCTATAGATCAGAGGTTCCAATAATCCTGTCCTTGGGTCTTTAATTTGCTAGAGCATCTCCCAAATGCAGAGAAGCATTCCTTTTGTTAAATTGCCGGTTTCTTACAGAAGGAAAGAGATCAGACACAGTCAGACGGAAGTGATGCGTAGGACAAGGTAGGGGCAACTATGTGGGGCTTCCATGTGCTTCCCAAGCACACCACTCTCTGCAAATCTCTCCAAATTCGCCCACTGAAAGCTCTCCAAACCCCATCCTTTCAGCGCTCCTTCGCTCCCCAGAGGTGGGAAAGATGGGACTGAACATTCTGATCCTCTGTGGTTGGCTCCTCTGGCATCCTACTCCATCCTCAGGTCACAGAGGGCTTTCCAGAATCATCTCATCCACGTAACAAGACACTTTATCCATCCTACCACTTAAAAAATTCCTCAGGTTGTAGGACCTCTGTCCCAGCAACTAGATGAAGACCAAGTATGTTTTATTTTAAATCACAGTATCATACTACTACCTAGAGAATTGAAAAGCATTTGTCAGGAAGCCTAACAAAACTCAGCTGAACTCTCAGAATTTACCTGCATAGTCTCATTTAACTTCTCTGCACCTGCGAGGGGAATCATCCAGCTTTATGAAGACTGTAAATAAAGCTTAGAGGTTCTGTGAATGGTGTCAATTCATTAAACCACAGGAAGGCCCCAGTACCTGTCAGAAGACAGACCTGGAGGAAGGAGAGAACTTGGGGCCAGACCATGGTGACCCCGCTGTAGTTTTGACACTGATATAGGAAACCCTGACTTAGGTGTGTCCCTTTCTTTCTCAGTAGCAGACAAACCAGACCATGCATGGTGATGAGGTGACGGCCTCTTAGGATTCTCCATCCTGGAGACTTTGTTCCTGAAATGCTCCCAGAAAATCAATGCAGCCACTTCATTTTGGTCAGTGGTCAAAGGACCTGTCACAATCCCCATGCCTCAGCCGATCATGTCACTTTTGTTGATGTCCCCAGAACATGGTTTTAGGCATTCAGTTTTGATTTATTGAATGAATGGAGGCATGGGGCAAAGAAACCAAACAGCAATACAGCTCCTTTAAGTAACACATACAGAGAGTTTACAAGTAGAAGGAATAGTGGTGAGACTCCTAAATGAGGAAGAGAGGGAAATGAGGGACCTAGCACAGACCACTCTGTGCAGATCAGGCTCCCTCTGTCCTGGTTCACAGGTAGACTGTGGTTTCCAGCATCCCTTGCAGCTAGGTGCAAATGTATGACTGAGTTTTCACCCATAGAGTGTGGGCAGATGGGTGTGCTAACTCCCAGTCTGGGGTTTTAGACGTTGGGCAAAACTCCTTAGTATGCTGTGCCCTTTTTTTTCCAGCCAGAACCCAGATGTGTGGGAGGAACTTTAACCATATGAAAAAATGACGGCTGAACAATGACTTGTTGAACAATATTCAGGCACTGAGTGTGAGGACTGGTGGTGCCCTCTGACCTGGGTCATCTATGGAAATTGTGACATGGTGGAGTAATAACCTTTGCAGTCTGACAGTTCCTTAGGCTTAATCTGACTAATGTAAGTGAGAAAAGGAAAGTAAAATACTGCTAGGAGATATTATGGGCTTAACTGTCCCCTTCCCACACCAACTTCATACACTGAAGTCCTAACCCTAGAATTTCAGAAGAACCGTATTTGGAGATATGGCCTTTAAAGACATGATTAAGTTAAAATGAGACCATTGGTCTCTAATCTTATTTGACTGGTGTCTTTATAAGAAGAGAAAATTTGGACACACAGATAGACACCTGGGATACATGTGCAGAGGAGAGACCACTTGAAGACACAAGGAGAAGATGGTCACCTACAAGTCAAGGAGAAGAGCCCTCAGGAGAAATCAAACTCGCTGACAGCTTGATCTTGGATTCCCAGTCTGTGAACTATGAGAAAATTAACTCTATTCTTTAAGACCCTTGGTATTACTAGTCCGTGGTATTTTATTACTGCAGTCTGAGCAGATAACTACAAGGAACCTACCCATTTTTCCTTCCTCCCTCCTCAACACCAAAACATTTGCTGAGTTCCTAATTTGTGGATGGCACCTAGGGCCATAAAGAAATGTTTAAGACATGTTCCCTGCCCTCCCAGATCCTATTTCATGGAAGGTGAGGATGGCTCCAGATTCTTTCCAACCAGATCCAACCGAGAAGGTCCTCTTCGCTTTAGATTTTTTAAAGGACTTGCACCTTTGGAGCTGTCTTTTCCTGGAATTCTGCCCCTTTGCTTTTCTCTTTCTTCCTCAGAACCTCTCCACTCCTCTCCCTTTTTTGTGATGTACACTCATCTTTTCTTTCCCAATGGTAGTCTTTCCTGTTCTTCAAGGGTATTGTTACAGAGGAAGGGGCTGTGCACCCATATCAGGAGTGTAACTATCAGAAGTGTGACCTCCATCTGGCATGACCACCTGTGAGATGGGAACTTCCCTGGGAGAGACCTTATCCTTTACCCCAGCCACTCCCACAGTAGTCAGTGGGTCATTGTACCCATAAAGAGGGACTGGAATGAAAGAAAAACTAACAGACCCTTTTGTCTCTGGACTTTCTCCCCATCATGTAACTAAAGCCTAGTCTTAGGCATAACATCTCTTGTCTTTTAAGACACATATCGTAAGACGAAACATTTTTCTCTTAGCAACTTACAAGCTGTACGGAATGGGATTCCAAACTTCCCTTGGATGTTGTTCACTAGCACAATCTGGCCTGTCCTCCGGGAGATCATGTTGGGAAGCAGGGCTGAAAAGCACAGGATAAAGGGTGACAGTTACAAATCTGAGGTTGAGTCAGACAGCAGCAGGCAGACCCCTTCTCCACATCCCCTTCATCACACATGACTCCACTCCCTCCCCGGGAATTAGATTTCAGCGGAAAGAAGATAGAGCGGATCCCAGGTATCATTTATCTAGTGTTTCCTACTGGTAGGCTGCATGCAACTATTGAATTGTTGGGTGATTTTAAATGACCCATCAGTCTGAATGAAATGACATCGATTTCAATAGTGAGGAAGGTCATTTCTTTTCTATTCTCTTGCCACCAGAAGGACGTCTCATGTTGGTTCTAATGTGTCTTTAACATCTCTGTTGTGGGGTACTCTTGTCCAGTAGTGGTTAGGTCAGCCCCCTCTGAAGGAGTGCAGTCCACACACATCCCAGCAACCCAGACTGGTGTCCTAGGTCTGGGGGGGAAACAACTGATGTGAACAACTAAATAAAAATATAACAAAGTACTTCTTCCTCCTCTCTCTTCCTGCCTGGACCTTTCCTTTAAAAACAAACAAACAAACAAAAAAAAACCCTCCAAAAATCTCTCTCTAGTACTTAAAAATCTCTTTTAACAAAAAGAGGACACACCTTATCCCTGAGTATTCTCAGGCTGTCATGAGAGAATTTACTATGTTTTATTTTTAGGTTTTCGTCTATTTATTGAGAAAGGGTTTTTGTTTTTTTTTTTTTAATTTAAGGTGATATAAAGCTTTCCTCCTAAAAATAATTTTAAAATGACATTTAAAGAAGTAAATAAGAATACCCATGGAAAGGGGCTTATGGCAAAAAAAAAAAATCAAGATTCAACTTTCAGAATGGTCAGTTAAATCCACACTTGTGGGTGTTCTCCATGATTACATGATCCCTCTTGGGGTTCTATTTTAATACACTTTTATTTGGTGGGCGGAGCTTCAACTCTTGGTTCTATTCCATGTAATCTCTAGCCTGTTTCTACCAGGATTCCAATCTGCAGCCAATTTGGTGAGACATCTCCACATAGGAATCACCATTTTACCCTTTAAAGGGAGTCATCCTTCTGCTTTTCCCTTTTTTTTTTTTTTTTTGACCGAAGATTGACCAGCGACTGAGTCCCTTATAATTTGGGGGTAAACCTTTTTCTTCTTCAATTCTGAGGATAGAATCTCCACCTTTGGCTAATTGTCATGATTAGGAGCAGATAAACAATAAAGTTAATTTATCAAATATAAGCAAAGGATGAAGACACTCATCCAGAGATGTGAAATGGGATTGAAGAAGACATCTTGGATATGAGTAAGAAGGGAGGGGTAAAAGACAGGATTTGGGTGAGGAGGGGAATTCACAAAGAGGCGGGGACTGAAATATACCAGTAAGATAATTTCAAGTCCCTTTCATAAAATAAAGTAGGGATTTTTCTGAGGGAGCTCTCTCCATCCATATTTAGATGACTATATGGCTACATAGCAGAGCCCTCTCTAGCAACTGGTGGCCCAGAAAGCCACAGGAAGATCAAACTCACGAGACCTTTGGTCAATGTGATGGGTCCAAAGTAATTGGCATCCATGATCTTTTTGTCGAGTTCCAGAGAAATCTTATGGGCAGGCCCCTTCATCTTCATACTGGCATTGTTGATGAGGATGTCCACACAGCCATAGCAATCCAACACCTCTTTTGCCACATCCTGGACACAGCTAATGTCCGACAGGTCCAAGAGGACCAACTTTGGGGTGAATGTCTGTTGAACCAATGAGATAATCTAGTCATGTGTTCCCACCTCCTTCTCACCAACCATGGGGTCCCTCGATCTAAGAGTCATGTCTCTTGCAATTCAGGGATCATGAAATGAATACTGAAAATGATGAAGAAGCAGAAATAACTCCAGGAGGAAGGAAATTGATGGAGAATCCAGTTTTGGGAACCAGGGCAGCGACAACTCAAACATGGACTTACACAGTAGTGAGTCTGAGCTTGAGGCTAAGGGACCAGAACTGATAAATTCAAGTGAATATTGCCTGTCACAAGAAGGCTATGCATTGATTCTGGGGGTCAGGTCATCACTTCTAACAATCCTGAGCTTCTTTTTGGAAATTGCCTTCCAACCTGACTTACAAGCCACAAGAAAATTCATCACAGTGCTTTGCAGACTAGAGGGGGTTAAAACCAGTGGCTAGTGAATACTCTTCTAGCAAGGTCAAGATGAGTCAACCCATTACGACTGGCAGACATGCCTCTGTCTAGGGCAATGGGACCATTGCATCACATTCCCCCAAAGAGATCAGCGAATTTCACCCAGTTAGCCAAAAAGCTGCTCTTGAACAATCAGTGAAGGTCAAGATGCTGGGAGATCTTACCTTGCTGGGGTCAGCCACATTGGTCAAGACATCATATATGTTCTCCAGCCTCTCCCAGTTCTTTCCACACAGCACCAGCCGCGCCCCACCTGAGTGGAATACCCGAGCACACTCTGCAGGGAGAAAGGAAAGAGGGCAGGATGCGTGGTGTGGATGGAGCTACTGATGATGATCCCCTTGCTCACTCCCAAGAGTGAGATTCACTGAGATGAAATGCTTTACCCAGAGACATAGCTTGTCAGTGGCGAAGCCAGAATGTGAGCCCAGCATTCACATTAAGGTGCCTTATTCTCCACACTAGACCCATGCCCCACTGCTGAGAAGGAGCCCTTGTGAGGGCATACTGTTGCCCACCTATACTCTTCCTCCCCCACATGAATATCGATCATTTGCAAGCAGGGTAATGGGGCAAGTGAGAGGCCCAGGGTCGGGATGAGGGTTAGATGTTCCGATCTTCGGCTGCTTAATCTAGTAAACAGCTTGGTGCTGTGCCCCGTGCTGTGCCCCATGCTGCTACCCAGGGTTTTCAAGCTGGTTCTCCCAGGTGTGCTATGGGCTATGCAGAGCTGGCATCTTCAGCTCAGGTGCCCTTTATGTTGGTTGTGCCCTGGGCCTGAAAAATGGAGCAGCTTGAGCTTGGAATTGCTGTGGTCAGCAGCATGTTCTGACCCAGGATTTATTTGAGGTCATTCACGCCCAGCTTCTCAAGTTACTTCGAAATATTTAGACCTTATTTATTTATTTTTTGCTTGGCATTTCTTTTCCAGGGTGGGTCCATAAAACACAGTGCAAAAGAACTCTGAGCGGTCTTCTGAAAATGCCACTTTGCTCCTGAGATGTCTTTCCTAGGTAAGACATCTCTTTCCGATTTGCACAATGTGTGACTATAACAGAATGAGACTTTAAAACAATTTTAGAGAAGACCCTTGAAACAAATACGCTTCCCTTAGCAGTAGGGAGAACTGTAGTTTTACCTGGTAAGACCATTAGCAAGGTCACAGGAGAACTGAACAGTTTCTTCCACCGAAAGGATATCAATGATATTGGTGGGACATGCCAACACTAATATTCTTTTTAAGCATTCACAGATCCTTCACCAGAATAGACCACATGTGGGGCCGTCAAACAGACACTGAAAGTAGCTGAAAGCCTACAGAGTATGTGCTCCGATCATACTAAAATCTAGTTAGAAATCCACGAAATGAATATACAATAACAGACTTAGCCAAACAAACATCTTCCCTCATCAAATGGTTACTTTTAGAGGCAATTCATTACACACACTTTTTTGGGGGGTGTTTACTGTAGGTGAGTCTTGAGTTAAGTGCCCAGGGTGAGCAAATACGGCCACCACGGGAAGCGTGTGCTAGCTGATCCGCAGGTAGCACATGGCATGAAGAGGGCACTAACGGTGGTGTGTTTTCTAGAGGAGACAAGAGCTCAGAGGCCAGTTCATCAGGGACCACCCAAGAGGAAGGAGCAATTAAGGTGGCAGGAAGGGTTTGATGAAAGGGGTCTCATGTTGACTGGTCTGATGATAGAAATATTTGTTCTGTCTGAAGAACAAGGTTTCCCCCAAAATTTTGACCATGAGTGTCTCTAGGAAGGTGTCACTTCTCCAAATCCTTGGGGGGGGCAATAAAGACTCTGTTGTTTTGAGTCAGTTCTGATTGACAAATGTGTATGCCCTGGCTTGTCCCTGTAGAAGTCGGAGGTTGGGTCTCCCCTCTCATTTGGGTACGGAGTCAAATGATGCAGTCCTTGGGTATTGCTTCTGGGACCCATCTTGGGGACTCATAGGAACTTCGTTTATCTGCCTTCTTTTTCTTATATGGTGAACCCAAGTTGATCACACACTGAGATTGGAACCCACCCTCAAAGCATGCTCCCGATGGAATGTCAAAAGCAATGAGACTCAAAGAATTTCCTGACAAGAGGTCTTTGCCAGGTGGCACCATGGGTGTAGATGCCCTCCCAGAGGGACTCTTCGGAAGGGGCAGTGCTCAGTTCAGTACTCAGGATTTGGTGGACTCAGTGGACACTTGTGTGATTTAATGTATGTCTGGCTGTGTGGATTCTATGTTTGGTTAAAAATAACAAAAGTAATAGCAAAAACTGCACCCAAGTTTTACATTTGGGGTTGTACTGCCATGGTTAAGAACGACAGACTTGTGCAATCTAACGACACTGACCACCCTGATGTCACAGAAGCCACCAGCAGAAGGGTCCTCCAAGGCCAACTAATTCAGGGGTTGCAAACACAAATGCCTTCAAGGCCAGGGGGTGCTGTGAGCGAGTCAGGCTGGGTATGAGACAATAGGGATTGGTGGAGTCTGTGGCACATTAGAGTATGCCTGTTCTGCCTAAACTTTTGAGCCATTGTTACCAGTACTAACACTTGAGTGGTTCTAGGTGCTTCTATTTATTAATTCGTCGTCCTCTCAAAACAACAACAACAACCAAAAACGTTATGAGGTCTAGATACTACCAGTACCCTTGCTTTACAGGTGAGTGATCCCAGGCAGAGAAGTTAAGTTACCAGCTAGTAAGTGGTGGAGCCAGGAACTAAACCCTGCCATCAAGTCCTAGCTGGTCTGTAGTCCCAGAAAAGAGCTTTGCCTTCCAAAATTTCTGGCAAAGAAAATTCCCTCTGCAGACCTTAAGCTGTGAGTTTGCAACCCAAGATATTTCAAACCCTTTGTTTTTCAGGTAAAGGAGCTGCAGATCCAAAAGAGAAGACAGTTGCTGGTTAATGACAGACACTCGGAGCACATGCAAGCCTGAGCTCGCTCCCAGCCAGCAGGCTTGCCCTCACACCACCCTGCTACCACTCGTCCCTCAGGGCAGGCGTGGGCACAAGTGGGATGCAGCCGGTTTACCCTTGCCCAGGCCCGAGATGGCATCGGTGATCACCACCACCTTGTTCTGCACGGCTGACTTTGACCACAACCTGGATGCCTCTTGGTAGATGAAGAGGACGCCGCTGATTCCCAGAAGCAGCAGGGGCAGCACTAGCACGATGGTGACGCCCATCTTGTCCTGGGGAAAACGGGGAAAAGGGGTTGACTTGGCACAGAGACTGGGCCTGGGACACAGGACAGCCTGGCCAGAGGCTGCAGGCCGCGTTCGCTCATGCACAAGGCTCAGCGTCCTCTCCAGGGAGCTGGGCTCTGTGCAAACTCCCGGAAGGCGATTCCCAAACGGAACTCTTGGGACCGTGCTAATCCCTAAATGTTTGGCAGATAGAAAATTACTCACGTTGTCTTCAAAAAACCAGTGGAATCCAGGGGGCCTGCCTTCCCAAAGGTTAATTCCAAACTTAATTAAAATGGGTCTGCATTTCTGGAAGGAAATCCATGTGTTAAGGCCACTTGCTTGGTCCCTAATGACTATTTATAGCTAGTGCACTAGGGCTTTTCAGGATAAATATAGACTCTGTGCTGATATTCAGGGACACATGCTGTCGGGTCTGGTTTCAGAATTCTTGCCAGAACTTTTAAAGCTCACTGGGCTTGCCTGACTATTAGAGGCTTCCTCTGCAGTTTGGGGCTGAGCATCAGAGATTAGGATCTGGGATTTCAGTGCTGACATCTTACCTAAGAGAATGCTCATGTCAGGTAGCTTCCAGTTCGCCATGCAGGCCGCCATAACAGAGGCCATGCAGCTTCTCTTTCCTGTGGCGGATGAAAACAGAGAAAAACTGTTGTAGAATGAACCACTTGGAGATGTGATATGAAATAGTGGAAAAAGAAGAGTTTTAGGGAGTGTTCCTTTTTAATGATGTTATTGACTGAGCCTTATTTTGTTGTCTATAAAATGAGCATACCAGTCTTATCTTGCAGACCTTGGGAAGACAAAACACGGTAGTGCTAATGGGAACTTAACATAGACCCTGGTTCATAAAAAGTTATCTAGTGTTACCTTTAATGACTAAGGATACTAAGAATTTATGCCAGATGTTAAATATTTTAATCACACAGGGAACTCAGAAGGATTAGACAGGAAAAGCTAAAATCCAGTGCAAGGATTCAAACCATCAAAACCCAGAAGACCAATTGGAATGCTGTCCTAATTTTGTTGGTCATTTCTTTGTCTAAAATTAGGACAGTCCGGGAACATTGGAAAAAAAAAAAGAACAGCTTTTTATGTTCATATAATGTTCATATAGAAATGTATGCACATCATAAGTGTATCTTCTCGAATCTTTATAAACTGTAACGAACACCAAGATCAAGAAACAGCATTGTCAACATGTCCCCAACCTGTCTTTTCCCAGCCCTTAAGGGTAACTGCTTTCTAATTTCGTTGAAAGGGAATCTGGGTAATGAATCACAGTCTCTACACGGGGAAGGGAGGAGGCAACCTGAGAATCAGTGACTCTCATTTTATGTAGGGTGATCAGAGAAAATTTTAATGAAAAGATGATGCTTAATGGATGCCTGAAGGATGTGATAAGAATATAAGGAGGAAAGATGTTCTAGGCAAAGGGATCAGCAAGTGCAAAGGCCCTGGGGCAGAGTATGTTTGGTACTCTAAAAAAGCAGCAAAGGAAAGAGGATGGGGGTGAGTAACAGACGATGTTGCGGAGGTTAAGTGCCTCTACAGCTTGTAGGAAAGGTAAGAACTTTGTCTTTTACTCAAAGCAAGATGGTAGTCCATGAAGCATGAGATCATGTTTGGATTCAGATGAAGTTTTAAGGGGCGTTCATTGTGCCATTGAAAACTAAGTACACTAAGGGTAGCGCAAATTTCCTTTCCTTTCTTTATAGTCACACATAAGGAATACAGCAACCAAAAGACATGGTCCTTAGGAATGACTCCTGATGTGCATTGAGGGAAGGATCAATGAAGAGAACCAACCCAGATGAAGGAAAAATAGCCTAGGACAAGGGAAAAATGGAAACCACGAGTCCCACAATGAGCCAGACCCATATGGATGCCATATACAAGTCACCTCTTATATTCTCATCCTGCACAATGACCCCGGGGTGCGGGGGAGAGGAGGCTGAAGAGACTCCAGAGGAGTAGGCAGCTGGGATCTTTTCTGATCTAGACTGTGGCTTTTACATTCCAGGTTTTCCAGGGTAGCCCCTACCCCATAGTGCGATCATAAGGGTCAGTCTTAGTTCTCAGTTTTTGGATTAGAAAATGCCATTGTTTCAAGGTTAGACGAATCTGCGGGGCTCTTTCCTAAATAGGGCGGTAGACAGGGAATTGAAACACGAATCTCTTTGTGGACTAGTATCCTTGGTTCTAAGCAGAAATCATGTCCTGCTTCAAATTGCAGTTCTCAAAGCCTCGCACTGACAATCCAAGTTTAATTTACTGAAAAGTGTTCCATCAATGGATTCCTCCCAGCATTTATAATCCCTTTCCTCCTCCCCATAAAATGCTTCAGGGCCCTGTCTTCTGGCAGTCTCACAGGAAGAGAGAAAAGGATTTGTCTCCCACTCTGCCTCCAGAAAGGCAACACAATAGGCATTGGATGGCCCTCAGTCGGAATATCAGTTCTGCTCCTGACTCCGGCGCAGCCTCGGGCACGCACTGAGCCCTTCTGAATCTCATGGTCCTCATCTGGAAATGAGAACACCAGTACTGTGACCGTCCTCACTGCGTCACTGTGTACAATGAGAATATTAGAGATGGCAAGCGAGTAACGCCCATCATGGGGCTGGTGTCTTCCATTTTCCCTGGCAAATTTGTCCTAGTCTGTGTTGGTTCGCTTCATTGATCCTTCCCTCAGTAAACATCAGGATGCATTTCTGAAAACCCTGGACAGGCCTAAGTCAGGTCTGTCCTTACAGTCAATCCTTACTGACAGTTAATGCTTACTAATATGCCAGGCATTGTTCTAAGATCCTCATATATGTTAAAGCACCTGACCTCCCAATCCTGAAGATAGTTAGGAGTACTCTCTCCTATTCCAGATGGAAAAATCGAGGCACAGAGAGACAAATGACTTGCTCATGTCTTGGCAAAGAGTTTGGATTTATATTTAGGCAATCTGAGTCTACCGTCCATGCTGTTAATCGTGACATATTACTTTCCACAAAAATGCTAAAAGAAAGTTTGCCACGTCCATGTCCAACCTGGCTAAATGACAAAGTCAATAGCTGGGAAGAAAAAGGGCTTCAAAGAAGACTTCTTCAGGGAACAAGATGTGGTGCCTCTAACCGAGCTTTCCTGGGAATCATGATTTGTGGAATCATGATTTACTGTATTGGCTTATTCATGTATGCGGGATTAATTCAAAATAATAATGAAAATAACAATTTCCCTACTGGGAGAGTGACTGGGAATTTCTCTGAAAAATGGGACTATTACAACAAGGCAAAGTGATACTGAAAAAACTAAACTCACCTATGCCATTGCCTCTATGCAAGGCTAACAATATACTTATAAATCACCCAAGAAATTGACTCAGAAAATATCCCCAACTGCCTCTATGGGAGATATAGTAAATCAACTATAGCAAGGGAAATTATTTCAGCCTCCACTCATTTACACAGTTGGCCCATTAATGATGTAGGTTATATCTAAAAACAAAGAAAAACTATTCCAATCCCCTCCCACAGCATTGTCCTCACCTTACAATAGCTTATAAGATGAAAGGAAAATTATGGTACCCACCAAGAGGAAAAAATAATGCAGGACGACTGCCTGCTCCCCCATTACCATGTACAGGTGCCTATGACGAAAATGGAATCAGAATGCACAATAGGGAACAAAAAGTAAAACTATTAGAACAACTTATAAAGGTTCATAAAAATAAGACCAACACAAAAACTGGGTAACAAGAACTTGCTAGATTTCAAAAGGGCCTGCCAGATTCAATTCAGCTTGGTATGCATTTAAGAATTTGATAAATAACTTTCTAACCTTTCGCAAGTCTGTAGAATTCTCTTTTGTCACACACCTTACCTTAAGCAAGATCCTATCAAAAGGTCAGGTAATTCATTTACTTAAGAAACAAAAACACTATGCGAATCTGTGCTTTCGGTTTACGTAATCTTAAGACTAAAAGCTGCAAAAAGAAAGTATAAAAAACCTGCTTGCTTGCAATAAAATCGGAACAAAGATTCACTCTGCCTCCGAGTCTGAGTCTCTTTGTCTCCCACTCGCCGACGCCTTACCCACCTTCCGGACCCCCTGGGTCCTGCTGCGGCTGGACCGCGGCAAAAGTTTATTTGATAAAATACACACATATGTATAGATGTACACATACATAGTCATATGTCACTTAATGATGTTTGATCAGTGATAAAGCAATAGAGTATACCATGTAACACAAGTGTGTAATATGTCATACATTACACTCCACGGCAATGACAAAATCTCCTAGCTAAAGATACATTTGTCTTGTGAGGTGATACATGGCTGTATGTGGGTATATCTTTTTTTGCATTTTATTTATTTAGTTATTCATCTTGGTTGTTAACCCCAGTCCTGGGACGCAAACCCAGGTCCTTGGGATGTGTGTGGACTGCGCTCAGGCAAAGGCAGTGGATCAAACCACTACACCACCAGGGCATGCCGTGTATGTATTTTCTATTCACCAACCACTGTTCTACATGTTGTGGGTACAGAGAATAATTCTTATCATAGATAAATAATTTATAATCATAAGACGGGAGCGTATATATTCTGTGTGTAAATATGTATATATAGAGAGATGTTGATTTTATATACTGAAGAATTAAAATTGACCTGGATCTGTCTTTTAAAAAAGACAGATGAGACACCTTGTTTTTTCCTGATCTGGGGGTGATCACACAGGTATACTCACTGTCGGAAAATTCATTCAGCTATACACTTAGGGTTTGTGTATTTCTCTCTATGTATGTTGTACTTGAGCAAAATTCGACATTTAAAAAAATTAAAAGGGAGTCTTGGGAACTCAGAGGATGTAGCAAAGACTCAGTTTTGTTTTTTCTTTTAAAAGAATGTTTCTATTTTTAACACCAAGAATCCGTGCAGAGAATTCACACTAAAATACGTGAACGCATTGCATTTAGTACAGCTAAGGTGCATGCCCTCAGCCCCTAGGTCCTTCTAATTGGGCTGTAAGTTCGCCTAAGTTTTTGTTGGGAGATGGAAAGAGAGAGAAGAGAGAAGAGAGACAGGAGTGAGAGAGGGAAGAGAGAAGAAGAGAAAAATGAAATATTGGCTGCAAGTCTTAGCCTTACCCACAAAGACTCAGTTTTGACTTGAGCCTTCTGTCCGGCCCTGCCTTTTAATTGGACACTGGATCCTTTCCAGGTGCCACCTGCGCCACTTGATGATGTCATCTTCTCTATGTGGCTCCAGAAAAGTTTGTGTCTCTTTGGAAACATTTCCAGCACATTTCTGTTTCTCTAGGCTCCAATTCTGACCTGACGTTGTGGTGGTGACATAGATCTGCATACACAAAGCCTGGGGGGATGAATCACATCAAAGAACGAGCCCTGGGAAGGCAGAGGCCCAGGCATGAACCCTTCTGCTCCAGGTGAGAAAGTGGTCCAGGGGCCCCTGGTCTCTGCCTTGGACTTATTCTGGCAAAAATTCACTCATATCTCTTCAAATATGCTTGGTTCAACAAAACAGAAAACTCATGAAGCCAACATCTGTTAGACAGGTACTGGACTTAAGCCCTACATAGAAAATTAGCTGGAGTTCCCCTTATTCAATGACTGTGTGGTACCTGCCGCAGGTTAGCACAAGCAAATTGTTTTTATTTGAAACATTGTTTTTTTTTCCATTTCAGAAATGATGTGCCAACTAAACAAATACTTAAAAACAAACAAACATTCATTTATTTTATTTAGGTGTTCACCTTGGTTGTTTCCCCTGGACCTGGGTCTCGACCATAGGTCCTTGGGATGTATGTGGACTACTTCCAGTGGCCGTATCCTTCTAGGTCACCAGGGCGCACCTGAGCAGATACTTTAAAAAGTGAATCAGAACTAAGACATATTTAGGGGTGTCAGAATTTGGCAGTACATTTTTTTTTTTTTAAACTCTCATTAAGTGTCTAACAGTTTGTGACTTCAAATACGCTAGTTTAAAATACAAGGTAGACTGATATAATATTACGAGCGAACACATCAGGAAGCACGCCACACATCACTGTCTTAAACAAGACTTGCATCTTTATTTTTAGAAGCAAAAGTGCCTGGCAATTTAAGCGCAACCATTCAAACATGTGTTCCACTTCACTGTGATAAGATGTCATTTCATATGACTGCTCTCATTTTGTTTTTGTTTTTTAATAACAAAGAAACAAAACTTATCTTTCTAAACTGATTTTGCTACAGGTGGAAATCAGGAAACTGAAAGAAAAAATATTTAAGAAATAACACAGGGCTTATTCTTAAGTATATGTCTGCTGATTAAAATACAAAAAAACATAAGGAATTGTCACACATGCTCTCAGTTTGTGTGTGTCGGTTAAGGGAAATTTTCTGTCAACAAATTCTTCTGGATTCTTCTGTCAACAAATATGTGGGGCAACACATTTTACATTCTTTGTAGTCAAAGCCTTGATTTCCCCTTCCAGTTCTTACCCTTCCTGCTCACATGTTCTCTCTTTCTTTGTTATTCTCACTGTCAGAGAAAGACATTTTTTTTTTTTTTTTTAAAGGAAAGGTGCAGGCAGGAATGAAGGTGGGCACGGAGAGGCAGAAAAAGCATCTTTATTTGATTTTTATTTAGTTGTTCACACTGGTTGTTTCTCTCCCGACCTGGGACTCGAACCCAGGGGTGTGTGACTTGCTCCTTTAGATGTGATTTACTTAATTGCTGCTCCACCAGGGCACCTCAAGAGTGTTAATACCTTCTAAAAGAGTTATCTTACTTAGAGATGCTGGCATTTTAATAGAAGTCTGAGGTTAAAGGCCAAGGTATTTAGTGAAGGTGGGTGGAAGGTTTAGGAGGACTCCAGTCTCCAAAGACCACCTGAGTTGTCCACTGAGGAGGAAAGTACCTGGCTTGTCTTCCTGTGCAGATCTGACGGCCATGAACACTGGTTAGCATACGGACAACTTGCCTGGAGCATCTGGTGGTAGCTGGTCAGATACATTAGTGAGGGCATGCCCAGCAAGGCTTGGAGTAACTTCTGATCCCCAAACGTGCTCTGGACCCTCCAGTTCTGGGAAGCTGTGTTGAGGGGGCCGACCGCCCTTCTGTGCCCTCAGCTTCTCTGTGACCTCCAGGCGGGCTGCTGTGTATCTGCTCATGGCCATGACCGACACAGCCATGGAGAGGGCGAAAGAACCCCAGGCAAGGCTGTCAACAAAAGGCATTGTTAGGACAGGATGTAAGGCTATTGTGATTCCAGGGCTTCCTGCTGGGAGGCAGGCTGGTAATAATACAGCCCCAGGTGCAACCTAATTTGCATTTTGGATCACAAATCCCAGAGATCAGCCAATGTGTTGTTGTGGCCTGATGGTTAAGAGAATGAGTTCTGAATTGTGCTGAGTTTAAAGAGGTTTGCTTTCAGTTCTTATTAATCGACTTTACACTGGTGATGTCACTCCTGGATATCAGTTTCCTCATCTGTAGAAGTGGGGTTATATTAGCACTGCACATGAGTAGTCCTGAGGAGTTCGATGAATTCATGCATGAGAAGCACTCAATATAGTGTCTGCTGCATAGATGGGTCCTGGCTGTAGCCAGGATGCTGGACTTGTTATCTTCTAGCCCTGTCCTCTGGAAGCATTCTGATTTAGTGGTCTATGCTTCTGATTCTTTACAAAGCAGAGTGGTTACAGAGAAAGAACCAATACAAACTGACACTGTATTAGTTTCATGGGGTGGGAGTCTCAGATGAAATACAGGACTACATTCCCAATGATCTACCAAAAACTCCTGCCAACTAATAGTCTCCACAGCTTCTCAGATCTTAGCTATAACTTGGCAATCAAGGATACCAACATCTGGGGAAGAGCCTCTCTACCCCACACCCCCAAAAAGGAATAAATGAAGAGGAACCTAAAGGAAAAAGATGGACCTGGAGGGAATTATGCTTAGTGAGATAAGCCAGACGGAGAAAGACATTGTACGACTCCACACATGTGTGGTATATAGAGAAACTAACCAAGAATATAAGCTAAATTAAACAAAAATAGACTGTTAGTCTCTAAAATCAAATTAGTGGTTGGAAGGATGGTAGGAAAATTGAATGGAAGGGGTCAATTACACAGTGAAGGAAGAACTGGACTGGTCATGGTATTATATACAGATGCGGAATTACATTGATGCAAACCCTAAACCTATGCAATGTTTTGATACAATCTTCCTTCAATAAAATTCATTAAATAAAAATTTTAATTTAATTTCAAAAGAAAATAGATAATACAAAGAACAGAAGAAAACAGCAATAAAAAGAAAACTTTGATTAATATCTTCAGAGAACTATGAGAAGATATCAAGTGTATATGAAAAAGGAACAACTAGAAAAAAAGGAAGACCTCTTAGAAATTCAAATACCAGCCCTATAATAGAGTTCAATAGGAAGGTTAGAAGACAAATAGATGAAATTTTCCAGAAAGGATAGCAGAAGAGAAAGGGGTAAAAACATAAGGAAAGTAATCATATCTAGATAATTAATATATGAGAGCCAAAATCTGACAAGATTTCCCCAAAAGAAAACAACAACAACAACAACAAAAAACTAGAGGAATGGAAATAAACAAAGAAACAGTGCAAGAAAATTTCCTAGGATTCTAGGACATGAATATTCGATCAAAGGGCCCACCAAGCACATGAAAGAAGCATCAAAATGGATGAAAGATGATCCTCTCCGAAGTACATTGCCATTACATTTCAGATCACCAATAGTAAAGAATGGAAAACAACAGGTTTTCATGGAACATTAATTCATTATGGTATTGGACTCTTCACAGAAACAATAGACCAGAAGAAAATAATGGAGCTATGTCTTAAAATTTCGAAGGGAAAATGATTTCCAACAAAGAATTTTATACTCTGCCAAACTATCAGTCAAGTATGGAACTTGAATAAACTAATTTTCAGATATTCAAAGAATGAAATACGTTCTCTCTCCTTTAAACCCCTTCTTAGGAAGCTACTGGATGATGTGCTCCCACAAATGCGGATATAAATTAGGTGTAAACTAAGCAAGATAATGATACAGAATCTGGGAAACAGCTCTCCAATACAAGGGACTGTCAAAGGGAGGTATGTTGGTAGCTCAGCTTGGAGACGGACCAATCCAGAGTAAAGCTGGAACAAGGAGGGATGAAGAACATTGAAAGAGTGCAGTAGGGACAGATGGAACTGAGAGACTTATGCTTAGTACTATTTGATTTCTTAAGACTATCTGTATAGATTAAGCAATGAGTAATTACATATTATTAAAAATAAAATAAGTAAAAGTAATAGGAAACACAACCAAAATAAAATGATGTTGGAAACAAGTAGACTTCTTTGATGTTTGGTCAGATTTCTTTGATGTTTGGAATTTGCTGCCATCCGTGGCCATAGGAGCCGACTACACATTGGCCAGCATTGCTGATCCAGGTGCTATTTGTCTGAGCTCCTGTGCAGCTATACTCTCAACTGTGCTCAGTGCCAGTGATACCACCTCCGAACAATGCGCCACCCCAGAGGGAGACAGGTAAAGTGACAGACAGATGGAGGGATGGCATACCAAAAAATCTATTAAAAAAAAGTAACTTTTTCAGACTAAGAAGATAAAGACTAAGGAGAGTCAGAAATCTAAGAGATCACGAACCTTATGGATAACAGTAGCACAGCTGTGCTCACCAAACCTGGAATAGGATGAAGGCATGAACCATGAATGTGTTACTTGTTTTACAAAGAGGAAATCATACAAGAAGTTGCTTACAGGATGAAAATGAAAATACATATATAAAATGAAAATTTTGAGTATACATATACATATATACTCACACACATATATCTCTATATATCTTTAATCTATATATCTATATCTGCATATACTTTGGTGGTCCACACGAAAGAGAACCACTGTGGTCTTATATGACCTGGCCCAGTTTTTCTGTTAGAGACTGAAATTCTATGTCATGGCCTTGTTTTTCCACTAGAATCAGTCAGGGTATGTATTAGGAGCTATAAAAATGTTTCCCTGAGTCTCATTTAAGAATGTAATAATAATGTCTCCATTTCTTGAGAACTTTACTCTGTGCCAAACATTTCAGAACTACAATACCTTTAAATTACTATAAAAATATTTGAGATTGGTATCATCACTTTTCAGATAAGGAAACTGGGCTCTAAAAAGGTTATAAAATGAATCCAAAGTCATATAAGAGTAGCAGGGAGCGGAGGTCAGCTGTCCTACAAAACCGGACCGGAAACTCACTAGTATGACCAGCCATATTCCCATGCCTGAGGCCTCCAATCTTCTGGTCCAAGGTTCACAGTGATTTGAACAACGGTTGTGTACATCACGTGGGCCACCATGCTTAAAAGCCCTGCCAAAGAAAAGCTTTGTGAGGCACGCTTAGGGACATGGTGTCTCTAACTTTGATGAGCTGGTGGTAAGGAGGCCGCTAGCGTACTCCTTCAGACTTTCCAAGACGAGTTCATGTTTCATATATGCATTCATTTCTTATAGTCTCAAATCTAAACAGTGGCATGAGTTCCTTTGCCTTGTCGTTCTTCCCGTGACCAACTTTTCTCATTTTATCATGCCCCTGGGTCTCTGTGTTCAGAGGCACTGAAGTCACATCCTCTCTTTCCCAGCACAGATGAGGGAGGGGTCCTTGAGCCACACTTGGCCTGAAGCTCTACCTTACAGTGTCCTGTCATGATGTTCTTCTCAATATGGATTGTTGCCTGCACTAACTGGGATATTTTACATAACATTCTGAATATGTTCTAGCTATATTGGACTCACATGACAATAATGAGTGAGCACTGAAATCATTTGGCAATCTGTTTTTCTTTCCATTGTAAGTGACTTGGTCTTTTTGCCTGAAGACCCAGGGGATTCTTTTAAAAATATCATTTTAGTAGGGTATGTCTAGGATTTGAATGCACTGTGTCCAGTTTTCTAAGTATGTGGAAAGAACTTTCTCAATAGAGATTTTGGCCTTTTGTTCAAGAAAATTTCCTTAAATTTGACTTTGAAATATTAGCTGTTTCATTGTTTTCTTTTTCTTTTTCCAGGATTCCAATTACAGATATGTTTTAATTTAATAAATAAATGGTAGACAGAGGCCAACTGGGGATTGGTGTCAATGGTCCAAGCAGAAATTAGTTTTAACTGGTGGGGACACTTAAATACATATTAATGATAATGTTTAAAGTCCTCCTTGATGAACTTGCACTTGTAAATCCTCAAATATTCAACCTGACCCAACATCCACACCATTGGTGTTAAAGGGACATCCAGAAAGAGGTCTACTCATCACCTTGGGGGACCTTGGGAAATGCCAGGATCTGAGGAGGAGTCCCCAAGGGTTCAGGACCTGGTTTTTGCTATGAGGATTCAGCAGTTGGAGTTCATCGTCTTTTTCACCGAAGGTGAGTCTTGAGAAAGATGCATTATGTTTACTAAGCCCAGAGTGATCTAAAAACTCGATAGAGATGGTATAAACAGAGCTCTGTGCATCCAGTCAGAGAAATGAAGAAAGTTATCTGGGCAGGGTTTTATTCTTAGTAAAGCGGCCCACTTAGGAGGCCAAAAGAAGTTACTCTACAAGTTGCTTGGAGATCATAGAAATAAGATGCCCCACAAAGGAGTTATTTATTCTTATGGATTATTTACACCAAATTTACATTACAATTTTTTAAAAGATGCCATTTACTATATAGTAAGTGCATTCTTATTTGGTCATCACCATAGCTTTTTGCAATGACTAGTTCAGATAAACAAAATACCTTACCTAAGACCACATTGCTATTAAGTAGCAGAAATTTGAATCCAGGTAGGATTTCTCCACAGATGTATGCTTTACCACTGTACTAAATTAGACAATTTTTGTTCTTAGAGCCAGTGTGTCTCCTTCCCCAGGGTGGTGATACAAACATACTGATACATTTCATTCTCTATCTGTGCCTGTTCCCTTTCTTTGCATTAATTATCCAAAGCATCTGTGGGCTCTCCACCATCCCATGGGATTAATTCAGTGGTGGAGCAGTTGTCCTGCTGAACTGGCCATCGACAGGACAGAGCCAGCCTGTGCCTAGGGGCCACCCTACCTGGAACTTGCCTTTCCCTCTGGAAGAGGTGTGGGGACTGTGCCTGTTTTAATGATGCTGTTGGCACGTACCTGCAAGTACCATGAGGATAGCTACAGAGGCATCCACCTTAAGCCAGTGGAGCCCAGAGCTGTGACTACTCACTCTGGAGCCCAGAAGGATGGTGCTTGTCAACATCAGAAGGATACTGATGACCTCAGCCCCAATGGAGAGCCACAAAACACCTGAGAAAGGTAGGGATGAGAGAGATGCTGGACATTTAGAATTCAGAAGTACTAAGACGTTTGATTCTTTGGTTCAGTTCACTTCTAAAGCAGAAAATACAAAAATAAAAAGCAGCTACCTGGAGTGAAAACTGCAGATACCTGGAGTGAACACCACAGATACCTCTGATGAATCTTGGAAAGTTGACAATGAAAGAGAATCCCAGGACTGGAAAGAGGGGATGTTAAGATCATCCTTAACTGGGAGAAAACAAAATTCCTAAACAAAATTCTCATATGAGTACATGAGAGATACTAGGGATTCAAAGGAAGTGTGTGGGGGGTATGGAGGGAAATGGATAAAGGGGACAGGAAGGGAAACTAACAGCTGTAAAAGATCTAGTATAAGGCAAGTTACATATTGGGGACACAGAAATGAAGGGAACAGATGTGATCCAGGCCTTCACAAAACCTGTGTTATGGACAGAAAACAGATACAAAGAAAGCAATGACCAATTTGTTGAACATTATTTAGGAGAAAAGGTGCAATAGGTGGTGGTGTGCCAGAGTTCATCTCCCAACTGTGCTCACCTATACGGATAGCTTGAAATTGATCATGGTGGGAGTATTTACATCATGGAAAGTGGCAAACTGTCCATCAGGGCTTCCCGGCTCCACTGACTACAGCGTATTAGCTTTTGGACTCAACTTCATAGCAAAAACATAACTCTTCTTGTCCTTCATCCCCACAAAAACAATAAAAGTTGTTTAAAATGTGAGGTGTGTTGGTGGACAGGACAAGAGAGAGATTTACCTTGTTCTTCAGCTGGTATTATATTCTGGAAACTCTTACACATTTTGCCTAGAAGACAAAGAGAATGTGTCCATCAGGAAGGTTAATTTCGACAGTTGGGCACGCTGTGTTCTCTAGCCCTTTACGGGTAACCCAGGTACCTCTGACAAGCATTGGGAGTGTAACAAGACTGCTTTACTGTTCATAGACATGTGGTCCCAATCGATGGGAGTATGGTGCCATCCCGCTGACCTTGGATTGGGCCACATAGGTGACTTTCATCAATAAATCCAGAGCAGAAGTGACAGAGGTGACTTCCAGTCAGAAGCTTTCAGAATCAATTGTCCACCCAGTCTTCATTCCCTCAGCTCTGTGATCACAGTGGCACCTGTCCGGGTGACGTCTTCATGAGCCTGGCTCCTTGAATGACTACAGTGAGGAGACATCCCTTGCCAACTTGAAAAGTATGTATAAAATGAACTGGAAATGCATTTGGGAGCTCACATCACTGAGATTCAGGGGCTGTTTGCTTTTACAGCATAACCTAGCCCATCTGGGCTGAACTGCAAGCCTGAGACCAGTGATTCTCAACTTTCCAAGCAGCATTTATCATAATATGTCTCAAATAATTTATTTCTGGTTAGCAGGAGAGTAACAAAGCTTATAATTAAAAAAAAAATGAATTGGAACAGATTGAGAACTTGCTCTGTTATACTAATAGGCACGGGGCCCAGTTATTTGCATTCCATCATGTTTTCTAGAGTGTAAAAGGAAAAGAAGGAGTTGTTATATGTATGCCAGGCATTGGGCAGAGCTCAACCTTAGACTTATTATGCTTTTTTTTCATCTGTCACATTGCACGCATTGGCTGCAAAAGCTTGTGTTGTTACCTTTGATATGTTGGTCCCTTGAAAGAGATAAGCACATGAATAGCCTCTTGGTTTATGGTTGTAATGAAATCCTGGTGTGGGGATGAATGATGGAGCATTGGGATTACAGTAAATCTCTCTGGTGTCCTATCCCAGGTGGGTGTCCCCATAGAATCACAGACTGTAGAGGGAGAGGAGACTGGAAGATGGCCCAGTTTTTCCCTGCACAGTTTAGTAGAGCAGCTCCCAGGAGCTCTGAGGGTAAGTGACTGGCACAAAACAATATAGGGCGAGGTGGTTTCAGCCTAAATGAGGCACCTGCAGAGGATCTGGTGCTGTCTGCATTTCAGTGGACTTAATGCAAGCCAGCATCTGGGTGGAAAGGCGCTGGAGTGTAAAGATACCTGATAGGCAGACCAAAGAGTGAGTGATGCTTCAAATGAATAGCGTTCTCATTTCTGTAATAAGCTCAGAATCCCTCACATTAACCTCACTTTGAAGATGAAACGAGATCATAGATAGGAAAGCGTCTCTCACAGTTAACATGCACTTACATCTATGGGCATAAAGAGTTCTCCTGGGCCTCTTTTCCACGTGGTCAGCACGAATCAGTACTTATTCCCAGATTGTAAATACTCTGAGGGCAAGGATCAGCTCACCTATCTTTCTGGAAGCTTTTGCGGACAGAGTTAAGTTTGGGGACCTTCTTCAGACCTCGGAAGAGATTTTCTTTTATAGGAGAGAAAATTCCAGGTAACCTTTCTATTTAGGAACATCAAATAGCTCCCTATTTCCTCTAGCAGCAAACTTAAATTTCGCTTTTCTATTTCCTTCCTCTGTCAATCTGACCTTTCAGCACAGAACCCATCTTTTTGCTTCCTTAGCACTAGCTGGTGTCATTGGGGTCACCTGGGAAGGACCAGAGGCCTGGACATGTGCATGCTTGGTGGTATATGCCCGCAGACCTCCAACCTGCCATGTTCCCTTGAGGTACCACCTCACACTGGTGAGAATGGACTATTCAAAAAGACTAGAAACAGTAAGTGTGGTAGGGGGTGTGGAAAAAAAGGAGCCCCCCTATGCTGTTGGTAGGAATTTAAATTAGTGGACACTGGAAAACAGAGACATTCCTCAAAAAAAACAAAACAAAACAAAACAAAAACTACCATTTGATCCTTCTCCTAGGCATATACTCAGAGGCTACAAAATCTCTAATCAGAAAAAATACCTGCAGCCCTATGTTCATAGCAGCACAGCTCACAACAGCCAAGACATGGAAACAACCTCAATGCCCACCAACAGATGACTGAATAAAGAAGCTGTGGTGTGTAAGTATACATATATAAATATATATGTATGTATATATGTATCTATTTATACATTCAATGTAATTCTATGTAGCAAAAACAAAGCAAAAACAAAACTGTGTCCTTTGCAACAATCTAGACGAAACTGAAGTAAGTCAAGAAAGAAAAAAGAGAAATATAGGATGGGTTCACTCATGTATGGAGTTTAATGAAATGAAACAAGTAGATACATCCCAGCAAAAAATCACAGGTCACAAGATGATGGCTGCCAGGGAGCTGGGAGTCGGGAGGGAAGGAGAGAGGGGACAAGGCGTTGGTAAAGGACACTGGAACTCTGGTGGTGGGTGTGGGCTGTAATTCCCACGGACTGAGAAGCAATTTCAATATCTTAAAATGACTATGGCTTTGTAAACAAAATAAATAATTAAAAAAAATTATTATATATACATACACACGTGTGTGTGTGTGTGTGTGTGTGTGTGTGTGTGTGTGTGTGTGTGTGTACCTGCCATGCTCGCCTCTTACTCCTCTGAGTGCCCTGGCCCTCTTCTGGGCTAGAGGAGGAAGAGCAACAGGCTGGGTTTGGGAGACAGACATTTGGTGGCACGGTCCTGCTTGAATGTTTTCTGACTTGAACTTGAGCTGGGACTTCTCTGTCACATAACTGTCCACAGCAAGCAGCCCAAGGGAGTGTATTTACATGACTTGGGGCTGAGGGCAATGGCCTAAGAGACTGCCCTGCTAATCTTCAACTTCTGCAGATATTCAGTTACATCACACACAGCATTGATTGACGCAGTTGCACATTTCTCTTGGTGGATTTTCTGATTTGGGCAGAGGCAGCAATGTCATCATCACAGTAGCTACAACTCGTCCACTTCCCCTAGGGATGTCCTCAAAGGCCTGCAGATGTCTCACCAGGACCCCTGGTGCTCACACAGCACTTTTCCATGTCATCTCATCAGAGCCTCCCTGCATCCTGCCAGAGGAGCCGTGATCACATCCCCACAAAGTGTGGACTCTTAAATCCCAAAGGCCCAGCTTCTGTGCCTAGTTCTGCCACAGCCGGTCATCCTAGAAAACTTCTTGACTGACCTGAGCCTCTCTTTCTTCATCTGCAAAATGGGTGTAAGAAAAGTCTTCCAGAAAGAAAACAGTGAGAGTAGTGCATGAACTATAAGCCTTTCCCTGCTGATGGAGTCAAGTGCAAAGGTCCAGGTCCGGCAGATTTGGAGACCAGGCTCTAACAGGATGGAACAGTCAGGAATTGAAACTAGGTTCTCCCACCCAAAACCCAGTAACTTTTCCTGAATCATCACTGACTGTCTTTCTATATGACGCCAGGAGGATGAAGGACTGTCTTTTCTAACACGACTAAGGAGGAGGCCAGGTACTGAGCCAGGGGTGGGGCAAAGAGGATGCAGAGGCTGACCACGGAGATTGAAAGAATTAATTATAACTTAATTATATAATTCAGGTCAGATTGATAGAGAAAGAACATAAAAAAGAGAACTTTAAGTTTGCTACTAGAGGAAATAGGAAGCCATTCTAAATTCCTTAGAAGGGTGGGTTTAGACTGATCCCATAGAGTCGGACTATGGTGAGCCCTCGATTAACATGAACCAGCAGAATTAGAAGGAAAACTCTTTGTAAACCCCACAAAGCTGGAGAGGCGGTATTCCACACTGGACGGTGCTTCCCTGGCATGGCTACCAGCCCAGGATCCAAGTTCAGCATGATTCCCTCTGGCACCCCCTCTGCTCCTATCCCTCCGGGGTGCCCAGGCCCCTCTGGCTTTGAGCTTTGGGGGTTAGTGGGAACAGCATAGGCCTGGAAATCAGTACCTTTTGTTGATATGTCACCTAGAAAAAAGCATTTCATCAAATCGCTATCTCACCTGGGAGTTTTGTGTTCAGATCTTCGCAGAGTGATGTTGAGGGCGTGGTGTCCCTTTCAAGGCACCTGAAGTACCAGGACAAAAGCACAGAGCTCCTCGGCAGCTGCTGCAGAGGAGGGCCTGAAATAGCTCCCAGGGAGGGCTCCCTTGCAGGGTCAACTTTTATGGGGGCAGAGCGAAATGAAAGGAACATGTGACCTCATGAGGCCACAGAGCTGGGGCTGGTCTGACACCCTAAGGCCCCTTTCTTGAGTGGGTATAGGGAAACTGGTTTGGGGAAACTCCAGGCTGGAGACTTCAGTTCTATTCTTGACTCTTTGGACTCTCTCTAAAGCTCTGCGTGGGTGCCTTCCCACTCACCTCCAGCGTAATCCTTTGCATTCTTTTTTTTTTTTTTTTTTTAAGAGAGGAAGTGAAAGGAGAAAGAATCATTTTTAAGAAAATAAGAGGAGGAGGGAGCACTTCTAATCTGCTTATTTTTGGCTTTTCCCCCGCTCCAGGCCCTTTGCCTTTATAATGTTTACACCCTTGGACTTAGCACCTGAGTCACCAGGGTATGTCATCCTTTGCCTTTTTTTTTTTAAGGAAAAGTATAGGCAGGAATGAAGATGAGTAGAGGCAAGCAGGCAGGAAGAGATAGGAGGAAGAATAATATATCTATTCTATTTAATTGTTCATCTTGGTTGTTTCCTTGGGGCCCAGATCTTGAACTGTGGATCTTGGGATGTATGTGGACTGTGCCCAGCGAATTAAACCATTAGCCCACCAGGGTGCACCATGTCCATTCTTAGCCTCCAAATCTCTGGGCACTTGTGATGAATTAGACTAAATAGCAGATGTTTGTGTGGTGTAATTCCATAGCAGGCTCCCAGGCTGCATTCCACTGCAGACATGCTTTCTTGGACCTGTGCAATGTTTCCAAGATACTTTAACATTAGGAAATTTCACATGGAAATCCAGATACTTTAATTTTCTTGAAAAATTGGAGAATCGACGCATTGAATTCACAAGCCCACATGACCATAAAACTGAACCGAGTAAGAGGCTACCCCTTCCTTTGCAGAGGGTTCAAGGTCATTGGCATTCCCAGCTCATCCTGTTTCATTCGCTTTTGTTACACCTCCTATCAGCAATGGTTTGCAACCTCTGATGTATATATTGTGTTCTGTTCTCTTATAGGTTTGGTATTATTTTAGCAAAAATTTCTTTCAAACTTTTAGCTTCTCTGGGAGAAAAAGGTATCCTAGGGACACTGTCCCTTTTCCTCTTAATAAAATGAGGACACTATTTAGAGAACTTCATTTGCCTGAATGACTTTCTTATAGCAGGAAATAAGTAAAAATTCATTTTTCCACCATTGTGAACATCAACCCTCAGCAAGATCATCAATTTTGCATGTGTTCCTTACAGCATATGAAAAATCTCTCAGGTGCGATTCATGAGAAAGCAGGTGTGTGTGTGTGTGTGTGTGTGTGTGTGTGTGTGTGTGTATGTGTGTGAATGTGAGCATCATACATACTCTGTGGTTTAGCAGATTGCCAGCGAGACTCCTAGTCTCTACAGGAAGGAGTCTGAATGATCCAACGTCTGTTCCTTAACTGTGTCTTTGGCCCCTAATTTAAATTCAGGAGATCCCCATCCTCCATTCACCCCACTTGAGTAATCAATTTTTATCCAAAACTGGAGACATTTATACCATCTACCTGCACGGTATTTGTGTGATTATGTGAGGCATGCCCATAGGCAGGAAGGCAGTTTGCAGCTGCTCCTGGTCCTCCCTGGTCTTAGAGATTTGATGGATGTTTTAGGAGATGAGGCTTCCAATCCCACCCTTTTCTTAAGCTCAGCCTATGCTGAACCCTGTTCCCTCTTCACCTGGTAACTGGGGAAGCAGTTCCATCCACCTAATTTTCTAACTCCTGCTGTCAAGTTCAGGTTCCATGATAGTCTCTTGATCTTTTAAGTAGCAATGTTTCTAATTTTCTCTCATTTGCTTTTTTCTTTCCAGGAAACATTGCCCGGCTCAGTTCCTCTTGCAGGCATGACCACGACCTTGTGTGGCAGGGAAGATGTGCTCAGGTGACACCCAAGAGACACATGAATTCAGTTCTTCTGTGCTTAAGGCTCCCTCTTCTCCCCCTCCTTGTGTTTTGATGCAAACTCCTATGCCGTCCTGCCTCAGACCTTCGCTCACTCCATCCTATCTACCTGGAATGTCCTCACTCTGCAACCTCCAGCTGTCAAAATCGGAGCCCTACTTTGAGGTCTATTACAGTGGCCACCTTTACTGAGTCTTCCCCACACCCAGAGCAGTGAATAACCTCTCCCTTCTTTCCATGCCCATGTGAGTCTTTGTTAGGACGATTATCATATTTTCCCTCGTTTTTCTTTTATCTCTGTTCTCACCAATGTGACTTACTCACTTTTGTATCCCTCCACTCACCTAGTCCTGTGCCTGACAGGAAAATGGTTGTTAATGAATTTGTTCCATGCCGCTCCATGTCCCCTCTTTCCAGAGGATTTTACTGTACCCTGGAGCATGCTTCTGTGATTTTGGTGTGCATAGTAATCACCAGGAAGTTTACTATAAATATGCAGAATACCAGATAAAAAACAGAATTGATGGGGGGCAGGGGGACAAATGCTGTGATTATGGGAAAAGAAAAGGCAATTAGAAACTCCAGGAAAAATGAAAAGCTGCAAAGGCATGGTCAGGAGACAAATGGGGATGGGTAGGGGAGACTTCTCCTTTCCATCCCTCATAGGGGTGTGCTTTCCCAGCAGGAAGGGAAGAGCATCTTGGCCGCTAGTATGGGCTGGGAATTGTAGCCAGGTTACCTAACACAAAGGAATCCGATTCCTCGGAGCCTCAGTTTCCTCATATGGGGGTTGAAGAAATCCTATCTACTTTGGAGGAGTTTGTCGAGGACCGTTGAGATAAGGTATAACTTGTCAAGTGTTCACTTCTGGTAGGCGCTCCTAAAATGGCTCCTAGTGGCTCTTAAAGTGGCTGATAAAAGTCCCAAGACCCATTAGAAATTCTGGGATACTGTTGAGAAATGGATGGGGCCACTCTTAATGCTTCAAGGATTGGGTGACAATAGCAAAAGGTAATGGTTTAAAAATCATTAAACACCGTGTCAGGCACTGTTGCAAGTGCTTTGTGTAAACCTGGTTATTTAATCTTTTTAAGAACTCCAGGAGGCACACCCTGGTGGTTCAGTCTGCAGCTCTGGCGTAGTCCACATAAAGCCCAAAGACCTAGGTTTGAGACCCAGGGCCAGGGGAGGTGGTGGCAGTGATAACCACAAAAAATGAATGAACGAATGAACAAATAAGTAACTGCTGCTTCTTCCTCTCTCTTCCTGCTTATTTGTCTTTCATTCCTGCCTGTGTCCTTCCTTCTTCTTAAAAAATAAAGTCAGACAGAACAACATAAATAAAAACCAAAACCAGACTCCAGGAGATGACCGCTGCTGTTGTTTCTACTTGACAGGTGAGGACACAGAGACTAAACAGACTAAACAGCAGATGTCTGCTGTGTCACACACACAGAGGTGAAAGGACGCACCTGAGGACACCTAGGCAGACAGGGTGGCAGAACTGAGATCCCAACCTGTGCAGCCTGGCTCCAGAACTCCTGCTGATGTCCACTGTCCTGCACCGTCCCATGGCCCTTATTCCCTTAGACCCACCTGCGGCCGTCTCACCTGTGCTGCCGTGGACCTCCTCGCAGGACTGCCAGAGCCCTACGTGGAACCTCTGCTGGACGAACATGTCATCCCATGTCTCCCAGATGTCCTGGAAGGTCTGAGTCCTGCTGTCCCTTCTGTCACCACTGCTGCTGCCCTTGCTGAAGTGGATGCAGTGTGGCTCTCCTGGATGGTCCTGGCACAGAGGCTTGGCCACCCTCCGGGTCCCCTCACACCAGTGGCTGCTGCCCACGGCAGTGAGGGAGAAGGCAAGGGCCAGGCCGGTGGGGAGGAGGGACAGCGCCCGCTGCCTCCTGGTCCTGTCCATGACTGAATGGGGTATGTGGCGGCAGCCTGAGCTGTGGGAGCCTCCTCCCTCAGCCCTGCCATCTGGCATCCTTACAGCCCCTCTCCCACCCTCCCCAGGGAATCTAGGTGCCTCCAGTGTGTGGCGTCCATGTGAGCCCCGTGGCTCCGTGAAGGCGCATGAGAGAGCACAGAGCTGGGACAAATGTCCCTTAGCAGTGTTGGTGCTTCCAGCCTCCCCAGGATATAGATGCGCAGGCAGACATGACTCTGTTCTCTCTCTCTCTCTCTCTCTCTCTCTCTGGTGAGAAAACATGCATAAGATAAATTGTACCTTTTTAAACTATTTTCCCTCCCCACAGCCCCAGTCACAAACCTGGGTCCTTGGGCTTTGCCTGGTCTGTTAGCCCCCTCAGCTACCAGAGCTGCCCGGGTGCCCCCTTAACCATTTTTGATGGTACAGTTAAGTACATTCACGTGGCTGTGAAACCAGTCCCTAGAGAGCTTTTCATTTTGCAAAGCTGCAACTCATGAAACACTAACTCCCTAGTCCTCGACCTTCTGTGAACGTGCCCTCATTGCACACGTGTGTGCAATCGTGCAGTATCTGCCTGTTTGTGACGGGTGTATTTCACTTGGCAGGCTGCCCTGTCATGGCAGGTGTCCGAATGTCCTTCCGGGATAGAATTGGACTGTTGGTGGTAAACTTATCATTACAGAGATTGATTTCTAATTGACACACGCCTTAAATCTATATCATGTTATGATGCACTATTCCTTCAAAAAAATTTAAAGGGAAAAAAGAAAGGAATTTCTTTCCTTTTTAAAGCTCGACAATCCCCTGAGTGTGGGCACACCACGCTTAGTTTATTCATTCATCTGTTGACGGGACTTGGTCTGTGTGCCCCTTTGGGCTGTCGAGGGAGGGCGTTAGCTTTTGACTGAAGACTGGGACCAGTTAGGGTGGGTCTGGGGGAGACTGCCCTACCCTTGCCTCTTGCATGGAGCGGGGTCCTCAGCACTGGATTCTAGAAACAGGGAAAACTGAGGCATGCTCAGCCCAATGGAGAGAGGGACTGGTGGGAACTACTCCCTGTTCTGGGAACACTGGGGGACTTGAGGTCCAGGGAGGCTGCTTCAGGACAGAGAGGGGAGGCCAGAATACACCCCACATGGTACAGAACTCAGCACCATCCTAGGGCCTCCAAAGCTGGCAGGCAGACCCCTGGGCACTATCACTCATGCCTTCGCTAAGCGGGCACTGCCAGAGGGGAGATGCTGGGGGTCTTCAGGTGCTTCTTGGGCAGAAGGCATTGCAGAAACAGTGAGGACAGAGGATGACAGACGATTCTCCGTGGCATCTGAAACACACAGATCCTTGTCGACATGTTGGACACCCCCTGAAGACCCTCTGTATACACTGAGATGCCAGTGACCCAGGCTGGGAGGAGAAGAGAGCGGTGCCATTTGAGGAAATGTCACCCCATGGGTACTTCTACCAGTGAAACCCGGGGACTGACAGGTGCTCTCAGTGGCCTGCAGGCCTTGTGCACATGCGTCCTGGTTGACTGCCCAGTTTTGTGGAAAGGGGAGCTATCACGTTTTGTCACTAGATGGCATCCAACGGGTGGGGAAGTCGTGTGGCTCCAAGCCCTGTGTCTTCAGAAAAAGGATGTTTTTGAGACATTCAGAGTGATTAGACAGCACAGTCGTACAAGCAGGCATTTTCTTTATCAGCTTGCAACCTGAAAGACTGTCTTCAGTGTGTGAACAGGATGGGAGCCCGTGGCCCCAGGGCGCCTTTCTCTATGCCCTGCTTCTGCTGTCCCAAAGGGACGATGGCACTGAATCCAGAGGTCATATCATTATAAAGTCCATTTGCTGGGAGGAATTGCTCATTATGAGCCTTTTACTACTAAGTTTCAAAATCTTGCCACGTGAGGTTTTGCTTTTTAAGGAATTCCGTTAAGTGTGGCCCACCTGTTTTTCCCCAGCTGTTCTGAATTCACCCAGGTAAGCTAATTCAGATGAGCTCCTAGAATGGAAAAAACAAACAAACAAAAAACAAACCCTAAGTGAAAGATGCTCCTTTTATCTCTGGCTGACCTACGTTCCATCCTGTCAGGATGTCTTCTCCTGGCTCTCCGGTTTGGGAGCCGGGAAAAGTTGGAATGGGATGCTGAGAGCAGAACAGGGAGAATTGGGGAAAAGGCCAAGCAGAGCCTTTCAGAGGCAGAGTGATGAGCTCACCTGAGAAAAGGAGCTCACCCAGGGAGTAGCAGTAAGGTAGGGTACCTTACCACATGACTGTGGGCAGGTGACTATGGTCAGAAGACCCGGGGGCCGTGGCACTGTTATTTAATTGCTGTGTGGCCTTGGGTAAGTCACCTAACCTCTCTGAGCCTCCATGTTTCAGGTGTCAGGTGGAGAATAATCAAACCTTTACAAGATGATAGGAAGACAAATGCAATAGGATGTTGGGTCAAAAAAAGATTTTGCACATATGAATTGTAGTGAGAAAGTATTAATATGTTAGTAAGGGATGGATCATGAATTCTCTAAAAAGAGCTGCCAGGAGAGCTGAGCAATGTGTATGGAGCAAGTGGGCAAGTGAGTTCTCATATGTTTTTGCCATTGTGTAGAAGGAGCTCCAGTTATGGAGAGGCGTTTGCTTCAGGCTCCTGGGTAGCTGCTGCTTGATCCGGCACTGGGCAATGTTCTCTCTGGAGGGCACGTCTGGGTCTAAACAGGACTCAGAGGAGAACTAATCTTGTGACTGGCCTCAGTCCAGCCCGGACAAGCTCAATGTCTTGGTAAGAAATGCCACCCTCATGAAGACGTCCACCTCAGAACTAACAGCAGTCCCTCAGTGACCGCAGCCTGTGCCCTGAGCTGGGCCTCGGGGTGGAACCTACTGATCGCCTTGCCTTTTCTCCTCGGAGGCCTCCACCGAGGAGTCCCAGGAAGCACAGCTGACTTGGGGGAGGTCTGGGAAGAATCTCCCTGCCTTTGGGGGGGCCAGGGCGGGGGCCGAGTCGCGGCTGATGAGAAACTTGGGAGAGTCCGTAGATCACTCCAGACTGGCTCAGACGCTCGGCACAGCGTGCAGAGGATTTGTGCAAACATTTCCTTGCTGCACAAAGAGGAATGCCAGAGCAGGCTGCCTGTGGTACATCTTGGACTGTTAGAGAAATGTGTCCACACTTGTGAAAGTGCAATGAGGAAGATGAGGCCTGAACGGAGTGGGGCAGGGCCTGGGGGAAGGAAAGCGGGGCTCCTGCCTGGAGTCCATGCGCTGCCCGTGGGCACCCCTGATGCCTGGGGGGCCAGACTGGTCCCCGTCTGCAGGAAACTCCCTCCCTGGGCCCCTACGAGACCCTTGGTCGCCCTGCTGCTTCTGGTTTCCATCAAGCAAGTAAGAACAGTTTTCTTGTTATTAGGGTTGCTATTATTATCAGTTGGCTATATTTTCTGATTATGGAAGCAATTTAAGTTTCTTGTAGACAATTTAGAAATACAAAACAGTATTAACAATGATAATCAACCATAATCCTAGAATTCAGAGGTAATCACTGTTCATATTTTGGTTTATTTTCCTCAAATCCTTTTTCTATGCCTTTTTTCATACAGCTGAAATTATGATGCATAAAATATTCTGTAGCCTGGTGTCCTCTTTACATAATATTGTAAGCCTTCTCCCATGTCAGTATGACTCTGTAAAGTGCGTTTAAAATTGCTACGTTTGTCTTCCTGTCTACGTTTATCATTCTCTTAGATTTGAGTATTAAGTTTGAATGAATAATGCTTATTTTTTTTTCATTCTTTATTTTCCTCCCTCCCTCCCTCCCTTCCTTCCTTCCATTATGAAAATATTGAATGCTCATTGTTACAAACAAAACATAACCCCAAACCTTTCTAAAATCCAAAGAAGTATAAATCCAAACTACAAATCACTATACTCCCACCACCCAGAGATCACATTTTTGACCTTCTACTTCTGGACATTTTTGGTCATGTATTCATATATAGTTCTTTAAACAAACATGATCTAAATATTGTCTTGTCATTTGCTTTTCTCTTAACAAAATTGACCAATAACACCAGCTGGCATTGTTATCGAGCGCTGCTCTGCAATAACACTTACACCAGATGCTTCTCTAATACCATCTCCTTTCCTGTTCTCCGTCACGTGCTAGGAAGCCTCTGCTAATTCCATTGTACAGATGAGAAAACCGAGTCTCCACATTTTTCTATGTCACTAAACATAGCTCCGTGGCCTGAGGTGGAAGGGCTTCAGGGATGGATTTCACTGTGTGTAACTGTCTTCTTTACTTGGGTCTTCCACCAGCTAGTCTTATTCTGATCTCAAGAGACCAGGCCTTGGCACCTCCACTTGTTTTCAAGGTTCTATTTTTATCCTGGACCATGATGTAAAGGAACCCTAGTTCAACTCATATGAATTTAAAATGCGCCCTAAGGAATGGCTCTCTCATTCCTTTGGTCTATGGGCAGAATTAGTCCCTATTTGCAGCCTTGAAGTTCTAACTCCCTTCTGCTCCCATGCAGGAGGGCTGGGTGGCAGAGCTCACAAGTGTTTACCTCATCAAGCTTTGATGCTAGCCTGGGACCAGATGGGCAGAAAACTCCTGCCAAATTCTGTGTCCACATTCTTCCAGTGGCTGCCTTCCCTCCTCACATATTATAGATGTGAGGTCAATCCATGGTTTCACACAATTTTTGAAATGGGGGCAGCCTCTCTGTAAGCGACCAGAACATTTCTGAGTGGTAGGTGGTCTGGCCTGCCTCCTGTCCTGCAACTTCATCAGTTAGTGACACGTCCACTGGAGGAAGAGCAGCTCAGAACTCTTATTCTTGCTTCATGTCTGATTATGTTACTGAAACTTTAGATGCCAAACTCGGCTATAGCACTTAGCATTTTATCATAGATCATCTTGCTTCAGCCCCACAACAAAGCTCTGAGACAAGTATTATTACGAACCCATTTTACAGATGGGGAAATGAAGATTCATTGGGACTTCAGTTCTCCTTTGAGATTGTGCAGCTCATGAGCAGGGGAGGCATTGTGCTTACTGGGGTATTTGAAACCCTGTGCTCTCTCTTCCCTAGCATTCCTTGGAAGCTGTTGACATATGAATATTTATATGTTACCACAGCGAACCTGCAGTGTCTCAGGATGGCTTATGAAGCTGACAAAGCCACACCTTGGCCTTTTCGCTTTGGTATTTTTGTAATCAGTAAAGAGCCTCTTAGCAGTGTCTCCTCCCTCTGCCAGTTGAATCTGTCTTCAGAACCTCTGGGTTCTGTCTGTTCTGCAAAACATGCCTGTAATCCCGATGGCCTGCTTCTGGGTTGAGCTCCTTTCATTCCCATGTCCTTTTCCCAGATGTTTATGTTACAAGGCTTTGCGTGGACTTTCATGATGAATTTTGTTCACAGACACTTTCCCTGTTTGGAATATAAATGACCATGGTGTGTTCTCTGGCAGGAAGTCTTCATAAAATCCACTTAATGAGAAATTCTCAGGGATAGTTTAGGTTCTAAATCAAGCAGGGAACTAGTGCCATCTCCACCTCCCCCAGTTCATTTGTGTTAATTAACAGTTGCTTTGGCATCAAAAACTGTAATCTCTCTAAAGTGATTTGGAAAGTGACTTTGTGGCTCTTTTATACGTTGCTGATGGGAGTGTGAAAATGTGAATATTTAAACATTTTTTTTTTAATTTTGACAAAGAGTTTGACAATACATTATGCAAACCCTTTGTATGCTCTGCAATCTGGGAATTCCAATTCAAAGCATTTCACCTAACAAAATAAGGATGTGCTCACATGTTTAAATATTTCTTTTATCACAGCATCATTTATATTAGCAAATGTCTAAAAGATCTTACATGTTCAATGCTGAAGGATTAAAAATAAATTATGTCAGTGAATAAACACTATGTAGTTACTAAATGGTGTTTTAGAAATACAGTTCTTGAAGTGGAAATATAATCACAATATATCTTCTAGTAAAAAAACCTGATATAAGATGATTTTCTTTTTTGGTTAAAACAAAAAAGAAAAGAAAATGAGGAAATAAAAAGAACAGATGTGTACAGAGAGAAGATTTTGGAAGGAAATGATGACTGCTGAGTAATGAGATTATGATTCCACCTTCTCGCCTTTTGGCTTGTCTGCAATTGGTTTTTTAACTTCAAATGGCTGTAATTTTAATTTTTCTTTACAGTGAGGTATATTCCTTCTTCAGCAATAAATAATAAAAGATTTCTTTAAAATAAGTCAACAGAAGGCTTTCCCTTTTTTGCTAATTCCTTTGCAGTCAAGTGAGTCTTTGATGCCAGTGCCCGGGAAAGAAGAAAGAAAATCAAGCTAAACTTCCCCATTTAGAGAGCATCCACTCATCTATCTCCTTTCCTCACTATTTTGGATCTGACTGTGGGTCAAGCTGAATTTGCCTTTTGTGTTTTTGATGTCTTTAGTATGAGTACCTGGGAAGACACTGAATTTGCCCAACCCCCTTAGACTGATCACAATTCAGTGCCTCTTATTTAGGTTTTTTTTTCCTTCTTTCTTTTCTGCTTTTAACCATGACCATTACCCATGGCTAAAGCAGGGGATGGGGACCATTAGTCCAGGGATAGCTCACATATGTTATTGCCTCTTCCTCAGTCAGGTCTCAATGAGATCCCTACAAAAATAAGATAACCATCACTTTAAGAAAGGGTCTAAATTTGGTGATTTATAGGATTCTGAGAACTTATGATTTGGTTATTAAATTATTTGCTGAATTTGTAAAAATACACACACACATATATCTAGAGAGAGAGAGAGAGAGAGAGAGAGAGAGAGAGAGAGAGAGAGAATTTTTAATGCAGATTTAAAACTCATTGAAATTGGAAACCCAGTAATAAATGCCAATGAGCTCATCATAATTATTATTTACCAGTCCTGTGGTTTCAAAATTGTGTGCCAAGGTGCCCCAGGGCACTGCTGGAACTCGGAGTGAGTGCTGTAAGATATTTACATTGTTCAAGTGGAGCACAGGATGCATGGCATCTGCCAGACGCTGTGCAGCTTACTAACTCTTGGCAGCTCATGGTTTCAACATTAAATGATACTTTATCCTCTTTGATGATGTCATATCTTCACAAGCTGGGTTTTCTACAGTTGCTGTGATAAAAAGCACACATCATACCAAACATCAGTGTGAAACAGGAATGAACACAGTGGTGTCCAATCCGATTCTCGGGTGTGAGAAATTGTGTGATCCTCAATAGGCACTAAGCTGTTAGGATACAAATACTAAGTTGTTTGTACCCACCTACTTCATAAATGGGACTTCAGGAATTCCTTCTGGCCTGTTTTTCTTGGGTACTGTGAACAAATTACTGACACACTCAAGGCACTGTGGATTGAGAATGTTTGGGAATCTTTGATCCAATGATGATCTTTTTTAAAACGTTGGTTGTGTGAGTCTCTGGGAAACAAAAATGAAGAGGAACTATTCACAGACCTACCAGTGATGCAGGGCAGAGTAGGAGAAGGTAGATGAGATGAATGACCTGGGAGATGAAAACTAGCCCCTTGTTGGTTTTGTTTTGCTGGTGGCATGTAATGTTTGTTTGGATGCTTCCCAGTGAAACCTCTCCCCACTTTACAATTGGCAAGCAGCTCTCTTATGATCATACCTGTACTACTCATTCTTTCAAGATATCTACCCGGCCCAAGAAAACCTGAGTTTATTACCCCTTATGAAAAAAGACAAAACCTACAAGCCAACAGATTAACTGCGTGGTCTTAGCCCAGATCATGTATTTAACCCTTTCCATGCTTATTTCCCCTGCACCCCACAACTGTGCCTGTTTCCTTAGCTGGAAAATGAGGACAATAGCTCCTATCATGTGTAAGGGACTTACCTTAGAGATGTAAGACATACCTCAGGCCTCAAGGAACTTGTGAGTTAGTGAAGGAGATGGACAAGTGAACCACTGATGGCAGTCTACCCTGAGGGGACATGGGAATCGCTCATGTGTAGGGTTGGAGGGTCCTGAGGAGAAGGTTACTAGCTCAGGACTTCAGGAAGAGAGGTGGTCAAGTAAGACCAGAGATGGTTGGGCTTGAGATAAGCCTTGAGTGATGACTAGGGTGTGATTCAGGCGCAACAAGGGTGGAAGGGAGAGGCAATGGGAAGTTCAAAGACTGAAAATCACAAAAGAGGTTGACTGGGACTGGGAGACTTGGGGTGGGGGTGGCTGGGATATTGAATCTTGGGCAGACAGTCCACAAGGGGAAAACTTTAGGCAAGAGATCCTGTATTCTTGTCTGCCCGTGATGCTAGCACTCTGGAACAGTGTGGAGGGAGAATGGATGGTGGCGCCAGAGCAGGGGTGGAGGAAATGGCAGCAGGGTGGGGCTTGAGAGGGATTTAGGACGGAATCTGGTGTCTGGCTGGTTGTGGGGGGTGGGGAGAAGGAAGGAGGAATCAAGATTGTCTGGTTTCTGGTTTGTGATTGAGTGGAAAATGGGTGCCAGGACTGAGCCATTAGGGGAAGAGTCTGGAATCAAAAGATGATAGAGTAAGAATGTCACTTGCTTTTGTAGGCCAGTTGATTCTGTTAATCCCCTTATCTTTAACAGATTCTAAGTTCTTTAGAGCAGAGACTGTATCTTGTTCATCTTTGTACCCCCTTCATTTCTTCTCTTAACAGTACATGATGGATACTCAATACAGGTGAATCAATCGAAGATGAGAAATCCCCTTAGAAAAGCAAAAGAAGTGGCATAGACTCATAATCAGAAGTTGTCAGGCAATTCAATCATCCAAAAAGCTCGCAAAGTGTATCCTGTGTTTCCAAAGAGCACTGGCACAGGATACTTAATGCCAGTCTTCAACTCTGGACCCACGTTTCCTGGGTGTCTCTGCAGTACTTCTGGCCTTTCTCTGACTTGTTTATGAGCCTCCTTAGTGTAATGCTTCTGTCTCTGAGATACGTATAATTCTAGCTGTGTGCAACTATTTATCTGACCGGGTGTGACTCTAAACAGACGGCATGCACTTCTTGAAATGTCCATCTCACTTGAAGATTTTGAAAAAAGGCTTTCATATTTGTATTAAAAATGATAGGATTAAGTTATTTAGAAATGTAACATTTGTATGTATTTTTAAGGAAGAAAACAAGAAAGAAAGAACGCCTGTTTCTTGGTGCAAGCCAGTATGGACACTTCAGTGGGGAGGTTTGTGAATCAGGATGTGAGGCAATACCAAAGCTACTTCTGTGTTTGCCTCTAAGTAGCAGTCACCATGGTTTTTTTTCTGACAGGTTACAGGGTCTCTTCTTGAGAAGACAACTCAGAAGTGGGCTCAGTACAAAGAAAAGTGTCTGAGAGAGTTACTCAAGGAAACTTCTGGTAAGTACAAGTATCAGTTATTTATGGGAGAATTACAAATTGTGCCAAAGATGAGTGACTTCAAATAATAATGAAAATTTGTTATGTCTCACAGTTTCTGTGGGTTCCAAATTCAGGCAGAACCCATTGGGAATGACTTGCTTCTGTGCTACATATCTGGAGTTTAGCTAGAAGACTCAAAGGCTGGGGGCTGGAATCAGTGGAAGCCTTGTTCACACCCATGTTTACTGGTTGATACTGGCTCTCAGCTGAGAGTTGGGCAGAGAATGTTGGCCACAGCAATTCCATGAAGCTCAGCATAGACACTGGGCAAGTTTGACCAGAGGCCTTGCTGTCTTTTATGACCTAGCCCTACAGTCACTTTGCCTGGCTCAACTGCATTAGAAAGTGACCGATGTCTACCCACTCACACTGTTAAAGGGTATGTTGTCGATAAAAGTCATCTGCCACCGCACACTCACCAGCTGATCGCGTGACATGAACAGCCAACAGAGATGAACCTGGGGCTCTACAGGGTGGTGGTAGTGATTTGGGGGAGGGGTTATCCAGTCGCCCAGGATACTGACTGAATCTGGTGAACAGCATTTCTCTTATCTAAGTCTAGACTAAGACTAGAGCATCCTAGAAAATATGTCAACATTTTGGTCAGTCCATATCCTCTCCTGCCCACATGCTGACCTTCTGGGTGCATCCAGATGTGTGGTGCCCAACTTAAAAGAAGAGAGAGGCTTAGCCATTGCCTCCAAGGACAGGGGACTGTGGATACAGGCTGCTCCCTTCCCTCCTGACTTCTTATAAATCATTTCATTTAGGGGCCCAGAGGTTGACAGGACACTAGACACTCTTATCTTCTTTTTCCTGACCCAAAGGCAGTATCAGCCTTCAAGTCATTACCCTCTCCCTGTAAATAGGCCTTCAGTCTACTCAGGCAGTAATCAAAATTTGCTATTCCTTGTAAGAGTCACCTCACACTGGGGGGACACTACTTTCTGAGGTCAGAGTAGGACAAGTTCTCTTTATCTGCAGCCTCCCTGTGAGCTGCCTCCCAAGTACTGACCCTGGCAGTTATCTCTTCAAGGTGCCCCAAGCCAGCTCATAACCTAGCAGAGCTGCATTTGTAGGGTTCCCATGCCAGTTACATGGTTGTAACAGGTGTAACAGGGAACAGGTGGTGGGTATGGTATTTGATTTTTGAGTGAGGATCTTGCAGTATGAAATTTGGGACCCAGCCTGAAACCCTTTTATTTGATTCCAGAAGACCTACAAGATTGGGGCTTCTGTGTGTAGGTTCTCAATGCACAGCGCTGAGCTGTAAGTTATCCCCTGATCTTGAGGTGGTTCAAAAGTGTCATAACAATCATGAGCATAGTACTTGAGTCAGCTAAACCTAACCAAGAACCTCTGTGCTTCAGATCCCCTTATATCTACTGGCCAGTTTGTGCATTTCCAAGTAAGGTTATTCTGGGAGCTAACTGGTGAAGGTTTGACAATCATTTAGTTAATTATGGAGTAAGACTCTGGCTGAGTCCAAGTGTCCTCCTGACCCTGAGTTTCTGGGAGAGTTCAGTTCATGTAAGATAAACCAGAATCAGTGTGACGTGCACATTGACATAATTGACTGGACATCAGCCAGGGGTCAAGTGGGTAGCCAAAGCCACAGTGTTTGGGGGTGCTTGAGTATGCCTGTCCCTTTTATATATTGTTCCTCCCCGCTTGACCCATCTGGAGATTGGGACGCCCATGCACTTCCCTTCCTGCACAGGTTACAACAACTTCTGTTGCCAGGTGGGCTCTGGGCTCCCTCAGGAGCCCCCAAATCCAACTCTGTTGGATGATATTCATTTGAACCCTCTACTCTTTGCAGGTATATTTTGTAACGGGACTTTCGATAAGTATGCGTGTTGGCCTCATTCCCTTCCTGGAAATGTCTCTGTTCCCTGCCCTTCATACTTACCCTGGTGGAATGAAGGTAACACGTCTTTTTTTTTAAACCATTTTCTGACCATTTCCTCAAAGACTTGTCCCTCCTGGGTAGACCATTCAGGGAGCAGTTAGAGGGCTCCAACCAGGTGTTTCTCCCAAGTTCTCCCCACCCCATGGGAGGCCTCCTAAGCTGGAGGTAATATATCCTTCTCTCTGCATCTCCTTTTGTCTTCTTGCAGTTCTTCGGTGTCTGGATGCCACATTAATATAACAGTCCTTTTTTCTTGGCAGATTAGAACATCCAGGCCCAACTACCAGAGAATTGTTCTGCAGCAAGGCTAAGAATGATCTGTCATGGGGAGGAGAAAGAAGTGAGGGGAAAGATTGGAATGCTCACATTCACACAGCTTTTGGTGGGTCAGGTGGGAAGGAAGGATGTCAAAAGTACCCTTGTAATAAATAGCCCTGGAAGGATGTTCTATCGAACTGGTACTTTGAAGCCTCCTGGAAATTGGATGGAGAATTTAACCATCTTGCCCGGGAGCTGCTTAAAGGGAGTGATTATTACTTAGGAATATAGGATGTCATCCTACCCCTACCTACCCCAGCAGCCCAGCCTTTTGGTTGTTTTATTCAGAAACTGGTTAAAACTCTTTGCTTTTGACCAAAGATCCCCAATGAGAACAGGTAAAATTCTTCCCAAGAGACAGAAGCTGTTATGAAGTTCCAGGCAAATTAAAGTGAGAATGAGTTTCTGAGAAGGTGAGATGGTAATATTTTGCATTTCATTTCAGCCCAATAAATCATCACATCAGTGTAAATGAGGTTGCAAATTTTTGAGGCCTCTGGTGCAAAAGAGTTTCACAGGAAGTGTCGTTTCCATGTGGGAGTGTTAGTGATGTCTCATGGAACTGTAAGCTGGTGGAATCCAGTTGGAATCAACCCCAGAGGCATGGACATGTGATGGTTAGAGAAGGTAGAAGGAAAGATGCTGGAGTGTTTGCTGGACTAGAGGGGTCTGGATGATTCAGGCAAATGTTTCCTGTGGGAGTCAGCTCAGAGAGGTGGAAAGAGCACTGGATGTGGAGTCAGGAGCCTGGAGCTAGACCTTGTCCCTCTATAAGACTTTTGTCAAGTTCCCAGAGTCCCTGCTGTGATTTCCTAATCTGTGAACTGGGGTGAATAGTATCTAACTCTAGCTCATTTTGAAGAATGAATGAGAAGGCATAGTCAGCCAGACAGCAGGTGCTTTGTAAATGAGAACTAAGGTTGAGACCAAGGTCAGGCTCCTTGGGTTCCTTTGAGTCTTTAAGGCCCAAATATCAACAGACTTCTCCCCGGTGACATGGAGCAGACCTCCCGCATCCCGGCCCAGTTCCACCATCCACCTGTTCCTTCCCCAAAGCTAAACATATAAGGTCATTTCACTGTAAGAGAAAAAGGGATCAAAATCCAAACTAACTATGAAGTTGACTTGCAGGCTTTAAAAATGGGTTCTGGAGTTCTAGAGTGTACTAAAGGGAGCAAGTCTGGAAAAAGGTAGGAAGTGACTTTTCCGTGCCACAATTGGTCCATTAAACCTGTAGAATCTATATGGGTTCCTGCACTAAGAAGGAACCGTGGAGCCCATGGGGAGGTTTAGAGGAGATCGGGTGGAGAAGAATTCTTGTGGAAGAAGATTAGAAGAATAAGCACTATAAAATGAGAAGGGAGAGCATGAGATGGTGATCATGACTGCAGTGGGTTATATGACTGCTAAGTGAGGCTGGGGTCTGGCTGTGAAAGAAATTGTGTATTCTGCTAAGGGTAATCCAGGTAAAGTCTGGAAAGATGGATTTGCCATCCACTGAGGTGGGTGTGGGTAAAGATGGTTTGAGGAGAGGATAACGAATGTGGTTGTGGATGTATTGCTTGAGATGCCAATTTAACATCACGACAAAGCTGATAGATGGGCAGGTAAACAGACTATGTGGCATCCATCAGTGAAGCTCAGCAAATAACTATTGTTCGCTCACTATGTGCAGTCAGGACAAGAAGTTCTAGCAAATCCCCATTTCTCATCTCAAGCCCAGTCCCTAATCATCCAGGTAGCAGGACCTTGAGGTATGGGCTCCTGGAATAGATGGGACCAAAAGCCACCAGTGTGGGCAGAGTGCTTTGCCCATCACTTGCGCGTGCACGCACACACACACACACACACACACACACACACACACACACACTCACTCACTCACACTCATTTAACCCTCCCCCAGGCCGTGAAGGGTCAGTACCATCATTTATGCTTAGCTCCCGAGGAAGAAATTAGAAGGCTCCGAGGTTAGGGGCCTGGGCCCAGGGTCACAAAGCCCTTAGGTGGCAGAGCAGTCCTTGTCCCCCTTGCTCTTCTTCATGGTTCTGCCTCTCGAGCATCATGAAGAGAGGTGCCATGGTTCCTGTGCCAGGAGCTCAGGGCTACGGTCCCAGCTGGGTCTCACATTGGAGTCCTAGAGCATCTCTGAGTCACAGGGACTGGTCTAGCTCCAGAAACTTCGGGTAAACACAGCAGACATTAGCGGATCGTGGTGCATTATGAAATGTAGAGCTTCCGTGTTTTGCTTTCCATCCTAAATAAATAGTAGGGATGCTAATGAGCCCCCAAGGGGAAGTGAAAATCCCTTTTCCCTGGGATTTTCCACAGCTTTGCCGCCAGGGCCAGGGCCTGACCACGTGCTCGGGGAGCAGGCTGCGTGTTCTGACGTTTCCCCTAGAGCTGTGTTTACTTTCAGAGAGCTCAGGAAGGGCCTACAGACACTGTTTGGCTCAAGGGACTTGGCAGACGCTGGAAAACTCCACAAATATTTGGCAGGATGTCTCCGAATGCTCCGAGAGCCACAGCTTCAGAGAAAACGTGAGTCTTTTTGGCTCGGTGACAAGGCACCCATGGGCCCAAATCATCCTTCACCAGAGTCCCCAGGTGGCTGGTCAGTGTTAGGGGCCACGCAGAGAGCTCTCCCCACGCCTGTCCATCCCAGACTCACCTGGGAGGGTCCACAGTCACACAACTCAGCCAGCCTGGTGAAGACTCCTATCTTGTTTTACTGCAAAGATGAGATATGAACTCCTGATAGAAACCAGTCTCTCAGTATCGCTCTCAGCCTTCGCACATGCTGTTCTCTTGGTCTGAGACACCTTTTCCCAGCATATCTGTGACCTCTTATCATCAGGTTTTACTTCAGTGTCTCCAAACAGAAGTCTTCCTTAGTCATCCCATCAAGAGTGGCCTCTGTAGTCACTTTCTACCACTTCGCAAGTCACCCCATTTCATCTCTTTATGGCACCTGTCACTCTTTAACATTCTCTCGTTTGCTTCTTAGTTATCTAGCCCTGCACTAGAATGTCACCTTTGTGGTAGCAGGAGATGCTGTGTCTTGAGGGCACACTCACATAGCTCAGGGGTTCAGGGTCATGGACCAAACAGCCTGACCTCATGCCCTGCTTGGCTTCTTCACTCTTTCACAGCAGACCCGCCACCTCTCTGTGCTTCTGCTTTCCCACCCGTCCCATGGGGAGCTTGATTTTTGCATATGGCCACTGTGAAGATCTACAGAGTTAATAGACACACAATGCTTTAGAGAAAACCTAACCCTAATCAGCTTGCTGGAAGCAGGAGTGACTGCTCTATCAATTGGTTCAGTTAACGGGGAAGTTAAGTCATCATATGCTGGATAGATAGAAAATAGGTGACAACAATTTAATAGAAAAATAAGCTTTTGATTTTTGAAAGTCAAATGAAATCTTATGTATTAAAAAAATAAATAACCCAAGTGGCCACTGCAGAAAAGCAAAATGTTTGTCACATGAACAAGCAAATGAAACTAAACTTCAGACTTCTCTTCTTTCCTCTTCTGCGGTCCCCTCAGGCATGGTTCGTCTCCATTTTCTTGTTGGGCTTTTCCTCTTCTCCCCAAAGATCTCTTGTTTATACAAATCCCACCCATGTTCCTTCAAAGTAAAGAGCAAGGAGGCAGCATGGAGCATAGGAAAAGGTGTTTGGTGATCAAACAGACATGGAGGGTGACATCTTGTTTTTTTGTGTGCAGATGGCTAGAATGTGAAACCCACTATATGCTAAGTTTTTGTACTAGGCATTGGGAATGAGCAGTGAAGAAGACATGGATATTGCCTTGAAGGAGCTTTGGATCTTAGGGTACCTTAGGAGACAAGTGTGGTCACCACCGTGATGGGTGTGTGTGTGTGTGTGTGTGTGTGTGTGTGTGTGTAAAGGATGCCCAGGGTCACTGAGAAGGGGAAAGTTGTCCCCAGACTAGGGACAGAAAAGGCTTCTGGAAGGAGGAGGCATGCTGGCTGAGCTCTGAAGAATCGGAAGGAGAAAACCTTGAGAAGAGTAGGGGCAGAAGTGGGGACAGAGGAAGAAGCACATGTCCAGGGTCAGACGTCATGGAGGTAGCTTGAAGTGGTGTCATGTAGTGAGGGTGGGATTAGAGGAGAAAGACATACGTGGAGGTGCAGATCTTGGGAGATGCCGCCTGAAGGAGTTAGGACTGTGCATGGTCAATAGGGGAGGGCCATAGCACCCAGTAAACCTCAAAAGTGTGGCTTTGGTAAGTAGAAGAGCAGTCTGGAATGAGGCCAGGCAGCAGGTCAAGGCAGGAAAAGCAGGTAGAAGCCATTGTAGTAACTCAGCCCAGATCTGAAGAGAACGGTAATTGGGTGGAAAGGAGGCTGGATTCACCAAGGAACAAACGGTGGGATCAGGGGCTGTAGCCAGGCATCAGAGAGTAACTAGATTCAAGAGCAACAGAGGCTCAGTTGTCTGGTTGGAGGAGCTTTGGAAGGCCCCTTACTAAGATGGGGAATGGGGTGAGTCCATGCCTCTCATCTCTTTTGGGTTCTAGATATTTCTCTACTTAATTCTTTGTCCTAACTTGAAACTGTAAACTAGACCTCCTATCCCAATTCATTGCTCATATCTTTTACAACTTAGTTGGATTTTGAACTTCTTTAATTTTCTTAAGTTATTTTAATATTTTTCCATCACATGTGAAAAAAATATTTTAGTAAAGTTTGAGAAAAGGTAAGGAGCTCAGTCCTGGAAACTTGTGACTTCAGTCACATAACTCCTCTCCTTTTGTTCATAAAGTGGGGTTTACTGTGCTGACTTTGCCAGGCTGGTGGTAGGTCTGGGAGGAGCAAAGATGTGAGGGGTCCATCTGGTCCTGCCAGCCAGTGTGTACGTGGTGCTGGATGAGCGCATGTCTTCTCCTCAGAATGTCTTCCCTCATCCCCTTCAAACAAATTCTCTCCTAGCTGAGCCTCTTTTGGGTCCGCTCCGAGAGAAATGATCACAGGCTACTTGTCAGTGTGAGGCTTGGGGGTCTGGGGTGCATTTTCTGTAGTGACTCCTTGGTTTGGGGGTTTAAAAAATATGCAATATTCATCTGACTTTCAAAAGCAAAAACCCAGTTTTCTGTTAAATTAGGAATATATGTGTCCATCTGTGTATTATCTCTAGCTGTATTAAGATATCTGTTTCTCACCAGTACATTGTGATACATCCAGGAGGTTTTCAACTAATTTTAGATGCCACTTTTACATTTTCAGCTGCATTATGTGTTTAAAAGATTAGATGCTTCAAATATTTTAAATGTCTTAAATATACATGCTATAGCAAGCAAGCCTTCTTTAATTCTTTAATTCTAGTTCACTGACTAGACTGAGGTTTTACGGTGAGCCTTGAATTTTCTTAAATACATCAGTATTGTTTTAATTAAGTTTGCAACTTAAACAAAGTTAAAAGTCAAATGCTGATACATTTCATGTTGGAATCACAATAGTAATTTACTAGATATTCTAATATACCAAATTCTCTTTAGTGTCTCTCTAAGAGGGATGAATAGAAGGATAACTTCGTGTGATAATGCTAGGTAAAAGTTAGTAATAGAATTTAGGTGCTGAGTATACAAATAGTCTTTTAACAATTTCTTCAACTTTGCTACATGATGGAATTTTTCATAATAAATATTAATGTAATAATAAGGAAAGCTGTATATCTTATTTTCACAGAAAAGCATGAATAAACATAATGATTTGATTAAACTTTGCCAATACTAAGATAAAAAAAATTTCTCACTAAGGAAACAAACTAGCCCAAGAAAGTAGGATCACCTCAGGGTGGATATAAAGCTAATATTTGTCTGGTCCAGATATCAACAACAGTGATGTGCGTGTGCCATTAAATGTTTAATGGTTGTTTCTCTGCCCTGACCCTCCAGAATGAAAATCTCTGATTTGTAACATTTGCCAATTTCTGTGGTAGGAATACTCCCGTCGCGGCCAGTTTCAAGCTGCCAGCGTGATGCCACTGAAATCAGGCTAGAAACGTGTAGCAGCTCATCATGAAGTATTTCCACCATACAGATATGGTAGCATAAACAACAAGCAAGGCACTGAGTATAACAATGTAGAAAAATGATTAGAACCTGATGAGCTGGGTACTTACCTTGTTTTTAATATAATTAATTTACTATAAATTTATGCTGTTGAATTTTTAATAATGCTGCATTTTTACCACTGGCTTACTTGAAAATTGACCATCAGGCTCTTCTTACAAACTAATATGTCCACACCATCTAGGTCTACAGGGTGATTTTTTATCACCTCTCACTTGAATCCATGTCCTGGGAGCAGGGGAATGTTTGATTTTTTTTCCAGGTTCAAGACATTTCATTCCCTAATTACTTGTTCTGACTGGGGCCCCTGATTCTGGTTGGGACTCTTTCCTTCAGGTCTAGTGAGAGTGGGCTTGTCCTTGACTCTAAATCTATCTTACCTTCCATGAGTCATGAAGAGCCTTCCACTGGCTCCTCCATATCCGTAGGGAATTCTTTCTAAACCTGTTTCACTTTATTACCTGATTTGAGTTGGCAAAATTCTGTGTTCCTTATATTATTTTACCGAGTGACAGGTCGTGCCTCTTCAAGGTGTTAAAATCATACCTGATTGGTCTGAGCTTTTCTCAAGAGTCTATCTGATTTTTGTCACAATACCAAAGGCATGCTAATTGCATGCCCCGAATTAGACAAATTGCCTTTATTTCTTATCTTCCCTCCTGGATGAAGCTGCTTGAGAACAGCGACTAATTCATTGTTGCAGTTGGCTCTTGAATAACATGGGAGTTACAGGCAGTCTGAAACCCTCATGAAACTTTTGCCCAGAAGAGTTTACCCATGACATCATCGAGTAAAACATATTTTGTATGTCATATGCATTAGATACCGTATTCTTACAATAAAGTAAGCTTAGATAAAAGAAAATATTATTAAGAAAATCAGAAGCTGTAGTTATTGACACTGTAAATTTACATCTTCTGTTTATAAGAAAATCTGAGGCTAAGCAGACCCTCGCAGTTCGGACCTGTATTGTTAAAGGATCAACTGTTTATCGGCATGTACCTCCCACCCCCTGGCTAGTAGTGGGGTGTACAACAGCTTTATGTGCAGTGGGTACTTAGTCAGTGCTGAATGAATGGTTTTACAAATTTTGAATCAATAGATATGTGATGGCACCTAGTCACTGAAACTGCTGCTGTAAGTTCCCTGGGTGATTCCAGGAGCAGTGAGTGTGGAAACTGAGTGTCTTAATGGAATTCACCAGCAGTGAGGAGAGGCCTGCTGCCTCCTCTGGGCTTAGGTCTGCTGCAGACCAGGCTAGTGGAGGGTCAGTGACACAAGATGTGAGAACTGCACTTTTCAAGACGGGAGGTAGCAATTTCTTTACAAGGGCCTTGCCTCGCCCTCTGCAAATGCCATGTTTCCAAGATTTTAGTCCTTCAAAACAAAGCAAAACAACTTTGGGCCATGTTTACCTGTGTTTCTAATAGAGGGTTGAAATTTTGCCCCCAAAAGACCAGTGTTAGTAAACCTTTACCCTTCAGAGTTTTGACAAACAAAATATGTTATATTTTTCCAACTGACAACATACCGGGGGTCATAAACATGTTAAATGGTACATTTTATGAGGGTGTGTGTGTGTGTATCTGTATGTGTGTATGTGTGTCTATTTGTGTATATGTGTAAACACATGTGCATGGGCACATGAGCATGCATGTTTGTGTGCATGTGTCTATATGTGTATGCATGTGCACATGTCTGTGTGTATGTGTACATGTCTATATGTGTATATGTATGCCTGCTCCTGTGTATGCACATATGTGGCATTAACAAGTACATGTAAGTTCCTTGGTATAGAATTGTATTTAGTAATGTTGAAATAATTTGCTATATTGCTTTACTTTAAGCTGTTTTCTTTGTCCTTAAAAAAAGTGCATTCTGCCCCCTCTCTGGCTCATGTGATTAAGACATAGGTTATGAGAGCTGTGGATGCACAACAGGGGAAGAAGGGGAAGAAAAAGGTGCCTTCTATTCTCAAATACAGAATTTTATCGATATATGTTATATCCTTTTAATACGAGTAATTTTAATGACAAATTTTAATTTTCAGTATCGTTTATAGTACATATCAATTGATACAAGTATTTTTTCTGACATTTTTATTTTGAAATATTTGAATACATACAAAGGCTTAAAGAATTTGTTTGTTTCCCTCAGAGTGGCATTAAATGTGCTCCTCCATCTTCTAAATTTCCTATAAGCTAAGTTATGTTTAGGGGCTTGATAAAATTCAAGATAAATCCTCATAGGTGCTGTGTGTATTTGTATAGCCTCACAGCTGGAGATCAAAAGGTCAGATGTCACAGTACACTGATGTCACCTTTGATCACGTGGTCAAGGCAGTAAGTTTGGTCTCTTCTTCTCCTGCATTTGGTAATTATTTGGTGGGAACATATTTCCGTTATCTTGTGTGTTTATGTTATTACCTAAGAGAACTTCATCAGTGTTCTAACATTCATTGATGATGCTTGTTTGAATTGGTTTAAGTTCTGTCTTTCCTTCTACATGTTTCTGCCAGCATTCTTCTGAAAAGAAGACCTCATCTCTTCTCTTCTTTTCAAAGTATCGCTATGGGCTTAACAGGTTATTTTATTCATTTATGTTTCTTATTTTTTGATGCTTAATTACTGAAATCTAGATTGAGTGAGTGAAGTCCCTCAAACTGGCTCTTATGTCCTTTATGATGGACCCATTAGTCTTTGAATACTTCCTTATTTTCTGGCACAAGCAGGTGTCCCAGTTCGTTTTGCATTTCCACTGTTCCCAGCTTGACTCAACTATGCCCTCCAGGAGTCCTGGGCTTTTAAGTGGAGGAACAGTATTGCAAAGCAAGATCTAAGAGGCGGGTGTTACTCACGCCATTACTACTAGGTCCTGGCACTTTCAGTGCATGGAGTTATGGAAAAACCTGTTTGAAAAATCACCACTTCATGTTGATTATTCTGATTCAAATTGAACATTTTTTTTGCTTATCCTCTTTGACTTTTTGTTACCTAGCTTTCCCTTCAGTGACAGTTTTGCTTCCTAATAATAGTATCATAATTATTTACCTTTTCCTACAATACATGTAAAAATAATTTCAACCTTAAAATACTAAAACTGCCACTAAAAATGCAAACGTATTTGGTAAAGTCTCAGGTTCCTTTGCAGCTATTTTTGTCTTAGACTATGTCCCATGTTCAGAGTACTGTGCTCATTTTTCTTTGAAATAATTATTTTCTCTAGGTGGTCAAATTATGAATTGTATATGTCTTATTTATTTGTTTCTATAGTGCCAAAGATTTTCCTTTTTTGTTGTTCTCCAATTTTATTTTTTAATAAATAAAATGCTAGCAGGGTTTGAAAGCCAAAGCTATATTTTAGAATATATTAGGAGGAGTCTTTCTCTCCTCACTATTGCTATACCATTTCTACATGCTCCCTATAACTAGCTGTTTTTAATTATTATCTGACTTACCTTTCCTCTCTAATGAACATTTGTAGATGGGCAACAGGCATTTGAAAAATGCCCTTCATCACTTATTAGAGAAATGCAAACCAAAATCACAATGAGATATCAACTTATATCAGTGAGAATGGCGTATATAAAAAAGACAAAAAAACAAAGTGTTGTCAAGGGTATGAAGAGAAAGGAATCCTCATCCATAGTTGGGGAGAGTGCAGATTGGGGTAATCATTTTGGGAAACAGTACAGAGATTCTTCAAAAGATTAAACCTAAAACTTCCATATGATCCAGCAATCCCACTTCTAGGTATATAACCAAAAATATGAGGAAAATTTTGAGGAATCTCCATATTATTTTCCAAAGAAGTTGTGTCAATTCACATTCCCACCAACAAATAGGAGGGTTCCTTTTCTTCAATATCTGCTCTCCAACATCTTCTATTTCCAGTCTTTTTTGTATAGGTTATTTTCACTAGTGTGAGGTGGTATCTCATTACAGTTTTTATTTGCATTCTCTGAAGATGAGTGAGGTAGATAATTTTTTTTTCAGGTGTTTGTAGGCCATCTGTGTGTCTTCTTCAGATAGGTGTCTGTTCAATTCTTTTGCCCATTTTTTGAATAGATCATTTTCCTTTTTATTGTAGAGGTGGTGTGTCCTAGCTCTTTAAAGATTTTGGAGATTAAGCTCTTATTTGATATGTTATGTGACAATCTTCTCCAATTCTGTGAGTTGTCTTTGTTTTAGTAGTGATTTCTTTGCTGTGCAGGAGCATTTAAGTTTGATATAGTCCAAATTGTTTAGTTTTACTTTGGTTTCTTTTGCTCTAGTTCTTCCTTTGCCGAAGATATCTTTGAAGTTGAGGTTGTGAAGTGCTTTCTTCATTTTCTTCTAAGTATTTTATGGTTTTATGGTATTTTATGTCCCAGTCTTTGATCCATTTTTTTAACTTTTGTGTTTGCCTATAACGAGTAATCTAATTTCTTTTCCTTCTTTTTTTTTTTTTGCAGATTTTTTCACTCAAGTTTTCCCAGCACCATTTGCTGAATAGACTTTCCTTACACCATTGTATGCTCTTGGTGCCTTTGTCATAGATTAATTTTCTGTATAGGTGTGACTTTATTTCTGGGCTCTATTTTGCTTCCACTGATCAGTGTGTTTGTTTTTGTTCCAGTACCATACTGTTTTGATGACGATCACTCTCTAGTATAGTTTGAAGTCAGGGATTGTGATTCCTCTTCTGTTCTTTCTTTTTCTCTTAGGATAGCTTTGGCTATTTGAGGGCTTTTGTGGTTTCATACAAGCTCCATTATCGTTTGTTCCATTTCCTTGAAAAATGTCTCTGGGATTTTGATGGGAATTATATTAAACCTATGTATTACTTTGGGTAGAATGGCCATTTTTATTATGTTAATATGTCCAGTCAATGAACATGGAATGTTTTCCCATCTCTGTGTCTTTTATTTCTTTGATTAAGGTCTTGTAATATTTATTGCAGTGGTCTTTCACCTCCTTTGTTAAATTTATTCCCAGATATTTGATCTTTCTTGGTTCTATTTGTGAATGGGATTTTTTTCTTTATTTCTTTTTCCTCTACATATTGTTTGCATATATGAATGCTACTGATGTTTGTACATTGATTGTATATCCTGCCACTTTGCTATTAGTGTGAGTGGAGTGTTGAAGTCCCCTGTTATTATTGTATTACTATTGATGTCTGGCTTTATTTCTGTCAGTATTTGTTCTATATATATTTAGATATATAGAACAAATATATAGGTAGTTCTGTATTTGGTGCATATATGTTGGTGATAGTTATTTATTTTTGATGGATTACTCTCTTGACCATGATATAGTGTCATCCTTGTCTCATGACACCATTTTTAGTTGGAAATTTGTCTTGTCTGATAGTAGTATTGCAATTCCTGATTTCCTTTCATCACTGTTGCTTTGATATACTTTTCCATATCCCTTGACTTTTAAACTGTGTTTATCTTTGGATCTGATATGAGTTTCCTGTAGGCATAATATTGATGGGTCCTATTTTTTTAATCCATCTAGCCATTCTATGCCTTTTGATTGGCAAGTTCAGTCCCTTCATGTTTAGGGTTATGACTGAAATGTAGGACTTCATTGCTGTCATTTGAGCCTTTGTTTTATGTGTCTATTGCTTTATTTCCTGTTTGTTTAAGTTTGCGTTTTCCTTTGGATGGTTTTCAATATCTGTGTTGTTAGTTTTGTCTACTTCTCAACAAGTTATCTCGTTAGAACTGGGTTTGTTCCTATCCTGTGATTTGTCTAACTGTACTGCTCTGTGATAATCTTTCATGAGCCATGCCGTGTCGTATTTACTTATTTGTGCAGATTACATGTTTTCCTTCCCCCTTTAATGTCTTTTGTGTTTCTTCTATTGGTCTCATCTTTGTTTCTGCTTTTGCTCTCCTGTTTTTCACCTTTCTTGATACTTGTTGAATCTTTGTTTTTGTTTTCCCTGTTATAGGCCCCTTTCACAATTTCTTGAATGGCAGACTTAGTGATAGAAAAAATAACATTAACTTTTGTCACTGAAAACCTTTATTTCTCCATCATGTTTGAGTGATAATTTTGCAGGGTAGAGTATTCTTGGCTGATAATTTTTATCTTTTAGTATTTTGGATACATTGCTCCACTGTCTCCTGGCATATAGGGTTTCTGTTGAGAAATCTGAATGATAGCCTAGTAGGTATGCCTTTGTAGGTTATGCTTTTCATTTCTTTAGCAGCCTTGAGTAGTTTTTCTTTGTCATCGACTTGCTAGTTTTACTATGATATGTCTGGGGTATGTCTCTTTACATTTAGAAATTTTAGTTTTCTCTCTGTTTCCTGGATGTCTATGGTTACTTTTATAACAGACGTGGGAAATTCTCTGCTATTACTTTCTTAAATAGATTTTTTTGCTCTCTTTTCCCTCTTCTCTGCTTCCAGAACACCTATTATCCTTATGTTTCTTCCTCTCGTAATGCCTGATATTTCTTTTAGAGTTTCTTCATTTATCCTCAGTCTTGTTTACCATTCCTCTTCCATGAGAGTTGCCTCTGCTATCCTATCCTCAATTTCTGATATTTGTTCCTCTGTGAAATGGAATCTGTTCATGGAGCTTTCTATGTTTATCTTCAGTTCCTTGACTGCATGTTTCATCTCTAGCATTTCTGCTAGGACCTTCTTCATGGCTTCAGTATTCTTGGTGATGTATTCCATTTGATCTGTAACTCCTTTTCCGTGTTCTTCCGATTGTCTTTGCATAGTTAGGTGTGACTCTGGCATCACATTCAGCTTTTTTATATGTATCATTTTGAATTCTTTATCTACTAAGTTGTCTCAACATATTAGTGGAGTTCTCTGGTGAGTTCCTGGCATCTACCTCGCTTTGAGTCATTTGTGGTTATTTATTTATTTTTTTTGTCACTTAGATTTGTCATGGCTCTTTTTCCCTGACTTGAAGTAAGCACTATAGCTTTCTTTTTCTTTTATTTTAGATTTCTTCATACCTCTATGATAATGTGACAGGTGTCAGCCCATTGATTTCAATGGGGCAGGGGCTTGTTCTATTCTCTAGAATCTTGTCATCTTGTGGTGGGTCACTGATGTTGTTTGAAGTGGTGATTGCCAGATTCACAGCTCTACAGCACAGAGAGAATCATAATCAGCCCAAGTGCAGTCCAGGATACGGCTCTCTGGTAGCCCATTATGTATTTCAGGATCTCTGGGTCTGGATCTGGCTATCCACAAGTCTTGAGGCATAGTGAGTGCTTGTTCCTGGTGATGGCTGGGCAGGGCGGGGGTCTTCAGGATCTGAGGCCTAGTGAACACTAGTTCTGGGCCATGGTGAGGTGGGGGAAAGGACCTGGGTACCTGAAGCTGAGTGGGTGCTGGTTTTGGGATGTTGTAGAGTGGAATAGGGGCCTAGAGTTTGCTGAAGTCTGGTAGGAACTGGATCTGGGCTGCTGCAGTGTGGAACTGGTGGTCCTTTGTTCCCCTGGAGGAAGGCCTGGCATTTGCTGGGCCAGTGATCCATGGGTCCCTGGGAGTAGAGGCTTCATTTTCACTAAAACCAGCAGAGCCCTGAGAAACTGGGCAGGTGCTGATTCTGGGCCACTGTAGATCCCTGGTTTCATGGGTACTTGAGGCCTAGAATTTGCTGAAGCTGCACAGTTGCCAGTTCTGAGCTACTGTGGGGTACAGCTGGTGACCTTCAATTCTGGGAACAGAGGCCTGTGTTCTCCGAAGCAGGGGGCGTGCTGTGACACTGGACAGGAGCTGGTTTGGTTGCTGAAAGGCAGGGCCCAAGTTATTGTATTGTTCTATGGATTAATTCCCTCGTGGGGATCAGAGAGAAGACCTTAGAAAACTTCAGAGCCTCTCTATATTCTTGTGTCTTCATTAGGAAACTCTTACTTCCTCTTTATCAACAATATGGCCTTGGCATCGAGAATTAGCAATTCTTCTGATAAATTAGCATTGTGTGGAAGGAATAACTCTAACATCATAAAACAGTAATAGCAAATGAACTGATTCAGATGACTGAAAATAAGATAGGGACAAGAAAAACTAGACTAACCAACCCCACTGTATTTCCATTGACTAATAATGAATAATTAAAAATACAAATAAAAAACCGCTATATATAACTGCATTAAAAATTTGAAACATATGGGCATACATTTGACAAAATGTAAGAAGGACCTGTATACTGAAAACTACAAAGTTTTATGGAGCTAAATTAAAGAAGACCTAACTAGATGAATATATTATGTTCATGAATTCTGGATTTATCCACAGTTTCAATACAATCACGATCAAAACCCCAGAAGAATTTTCATAGGAATTGACAAACTGATTCTAAAATATATATGGAAATGCAAAAGACTAGACTAGCCAAGACAGCCTTGCAAATGGACAAAGGTAGAAAACTAACACTAGCAGATTTTAAGGTTTATAATAAAGTCATAACAATAAAAACATGGCAGTCTTGGCATAAAGACAAGTATACAGAACAGAACAAAATAGAATCCAGAAACAAATCCACACATATAAAGACAACTTATTTTTCACAAAAGTGGCAAAGCAATGTGGGAAAAATAATCTTACTAAATAAATGTGTTGCTCCCAGAAATGGAGCAAAAATCCTGACTATCAATCCTTACCTCACACCATGTATAAAATAACTAGAAATGGATCATAGGCCTAAATGTGACAGTTAATTGTATTAAACTTCTAAGCAAAAAAAAAAAAAAAAAAAAAAAAAAAAAAAAAAAAAAAAAAAAAAAAAAAAAAAAAAAAAAAGCTAAAAATCCTAAGACCCTTGAATTAGGTAAAGATGTTTAGAACAGAACACAAAATAACACAAACTTTAAGAGAAAAAGTTGATAAATTGAATTTCATACAAATAAAAATCTGCTCTTCTAAAGAGCATTGTTAAAAAAAACCACAAAATGGAAGAAAATTCTTGCAAACCACATACCTGACAAGTGATTTATATCAGAATACATGAACATTTATGATTCAACATTAGGAAGACAAACAATCTAACTTTAAAAATGGCCAAATATTTAAACACTTTATCAAATAAGATATAGCATATAAGCACATGAAATGACTCTCAACATCATTAATCATGAGAAAAGTACACATTAAATACACATACATTAGAAAGGCTGAAGTTTAAAAATAATTCTATAAAGTGTTAGAATCTAGAACTGGAATTCTCGTATGTTGCTGATGGAAATATACAGTCATATAACTTATTTAGAAGACAGTTTGGCAGTTTTTTATGTTAAAACATATACCATATGACCCTGCCATTGTATTTCCTGGGTATTTATCTGAGAGAATGAAAACCTGTGTCCACATAAAAACTTGTATAGGAATCTTTACAGCAACTTTATTCATTAAAGTCAAAATATGAAAACAATCCAAATGTCTATCGATCAGTGGGTGGATAAATAAAATGGGACATATTCACAATGGAATGCTTCTTAGCAATAAAAAGCAGTGAAATGTTGATACATGTGATGACGTGAGTGAATCTCAAAATAATTATTTTGAGGGATATGAGTCAACAAAAAGAGAATACATATCACAGGTTTCCATTTATATAACATTTTAGAAAATGCAAAATTGTCTTTTCTGACAGAAACCAAACTTAGTGTTTTCCTGACTGTAGAGTGGCAGGAAGCAGTAGAGGAGACATATTACAAAGAATTGCAAGGAAACTTTGGGAAGCCGATGGAAATGTTCATTATCTTGAACGTGATGATGAAATCAGATACATTCTTGTCCAAATTTATCAGATGTTGTACTTTAAATATGTACAGTTTATTTTATAACAACTATGCTGCACTAAAGTTGATAAAAGTTATACAGATGAATAATTTGTCAGTATTTACTGTGGGTTATTTTATAAACATCTGTTTATAAACATAATCCCGACACTGGTATACAGGGTGGGTTGAGTGAGAAGGTGTGTGTTTATTGAAAAATCACAGATACTAACACAGAATTTCCAGTACATTATCTTTTGTGCACCATTAGACTATTCTGGCACTCAGAGAAAATATTCCAGTGTTTCACTGGGTCTTCATCTAAGAGGTCATCACTGAAAAGTTGTTTTAGGAGGGAGATGATCAGGTGGAAATCTGGTCCCATTTTTCAGAGAGTGAGACCCCTAGGAAAAGTACTCTTAAAGGACGAAGAATCTGTCCTAATTCCCAAGGACTCTTGTTCTGAGCAGAGTTATTTGATAACTGTGAATCTCGTTGCCTCAGTGCTGGACTGTGGGACCAGCCAGCAGGTACAATTCTCATCATTCATAAGGGGTCTTTAGTCTCTGAAATGGGCCAACTAGCCCATTATAAAATACATAAAATAGCTCGACTATTTTACTTGGGTGTCAACAAGGACTGAGTCCATGTGTAGAACATTAGTGGTCCTGGACATGAAGCAGGGGGCTGGAGGCCATAGTCACTTGGCATGGTGGTCATGTTTGCTCTTCCTCTGTGTTCAGGTGAAGCGCCATGACTTGCTGTCGGCCTTGCAGCGGTTGTACACCGTGGGGTACTCCCTCTCCCTCGCCTCCCTCTTCTTGGCTCTCACCCTCCTCTTGTTTCTTCGGTGAGTGGAACTTCTGCCAGAACATGTTCCGGCATGTACTGGAATTTTCTCACTGGTTACCCATAGAACACAATAGAAGATTGGACTGGATGATGCCATTGTTTATCAGAGCTGAAACAAGAATGAGAGTCTATCTTATTTTGTGAGTGAAGGGGGAAGGGATATCAGAGGCACAGAGTTACCCAAGATCACAAAGTTCATGTAGAACAGGAATCTGAGACACCTAACTCTACATTTGCTTCTTTTAGATTAGATAATCTTCTGGATATCTGGTTCTGCTCTAAATCCCTAATCAGATACATATTACCACGACCCATTTTCACCACAACTCTACCATAGTCATTTTTTTTTTTCCAGAAGAGATTAAGAAATTTCCCTGAAAAGCAAATCAGTGAATGGTAGAGCCCTCAGGCTCCTATTAGTGACCTACCTATCATTTAAGGGTTTCCTCAGTACCAAGCCATGTTTTAAGCATTTTAATATATTAAATCATTTAAATATAATCCTTAATCAACATTAAGGTTAATTTTAATCCTAGGAAATTAACATAGCATTATCCCCATTTTAAAAGTGAGTTAACTGAAATATGGAGCCATGAAGTTATTTGACCAAGGTCACACAGCTGGTGAATGACAGAGCCATGATCACAGCCCAGTCTACAGCCCAAACACTTTCACTCCCTTATACTGTATTTCCAAAGCCTGAGTATGCTTTACTAGATTATATTTTGAGGAGTAATCCAGGTGAGATATTTATGGGTCCACTAGGGAAACTTCCACGGTTTTCTTTTGGTCTCAGTCCATTCAAGAATATAACTGAGTATAATGTGGTAGGTAGGATGAGCATTCAACACAGATGCAGAAGGCATGGATAGGGATTCTGGAAGACCCAGATGCTAGTTCCAGAGCAGCTCTCTACCTGGTCTCTGTTAGTCACACATCCAGCCCTATAGACCCCTCAGTTCCCAATGTTCTATTGCTCCTGGAGCAGAATCATGACTATTTATTAATGGGAGAGCAATTCTTAAGCAATAGTTGGAATTCCACACAGCCTGTATGCATTGTGATTCATGCCCTTCTCCATTCACTTTTCCCAAGTCCCACAACCAACCCAGGAGAAAATGACTGCCTGGTTCTACAGGTAGATGTTAGCTGAATAGGGTAGACCAGATGTCCATTTTGCCTCAGGCATTGAGAAGGGTCAGACAGACTCTTTGCCCATGACCAGTTTCTATTTTAATGAAGGAGAAGCAGACATAAATCGTAAAACACAAAGATTTGTTTCAAATTCTTTTCTGAAAATTAAAAAAGTAACAGAAGCTCTAAAGTGAAGCAGGAGAGGGTATGTACTGCTTAGAGGCATAGACAGGGCTGTAAGAGCAGTAACAGAAAGGTTCCTTTCTACTAGAGAAAGTGAGAATGTATAGTTTTACACCAGCAGGTATAAAAAAGCACCTTCAGGAGGCACCAGGGGGTGAGGGAGAGGTAAAGAAAGCTAACATTTTCTGGGTAAGCTTTATGTGTCAGATCTGGTGTGAACACTTTTCATCCACTAACTGATAGAATCCTCCCTCAATGGCCCTCTGTTCTTATCAGCAGTAGAGCCTCCAAGAACTGGACTTTGGCTTCAGAGTTTCAGGGTCTGAATATCAGTTCTGCCACTTACTATATGGAACTTTGGACAGGCGACTTACCCTTCCTGCTTTAATTCCCCCATTTGTTAAATCAGGATAATAATACTACCTACTTCTCCAGTGATCACGAGGAATAAAGAGACACATGCATGGCTTGGGGGCATAGCCTGATGTGTTGAATATGTAATTTGGTGGTAGTTATTATTATCCTCATTTTGCAGACAAGGAAAATGAAGCACAGAGAAGTAAGAGCCTATAACCAGCTATCCAACTGTGGAGTCTACACAGGGAACCTCTGCCTTTAATGACAGATACGCAAGTGTTTCAGGCACACACCTGTTTGGTGTGAGCCTTTTTTTTTTCCTGAGGGGAGGCGCTTGGTTTTCTCCTTGCACAGAAAACTTCACTGCACACGCAACTACATCCACATGAATGTGTTTGCATCTTTCATGCTGAGAGCCCTGGTTGTGCTAGTGAAGGATGCCATCATTGACCAGTCTTACTCCAAGAGGCCCAACAACGAGGAAGGGTGGCTGTCCTATATGTCTGAGGTATGTCCTTCTTGCCATTGACCCCTACCTTATAGGTCAGTGAGGCCTTTTGGGCCTAGAGCTTTCTTTATTGGAAGGCTTGAAATTATTAAAATAATGAATGACTTAATTTAAATTCTTTAATATTAGTTATTAATATCAATAAGATTTTCTATTCTTTTGGCAGCTATGGCAACTTGCGCTTTTCTAGGAATTTGTCTACCTTTATCTAACTTTTCAAATGTATTGGCATCATGTTGTTCATATCCTCTTAAGACCTTTTTAAAGTCTTTTATATCTATAATGATATTCTTTTTTTCACTTATAATAATGATTACTAATACCTTCATTCTCCTCCTCCCAATCCCTGATTATCCTAGCTGGAAAATGCTCAATTACATCAATAGATAGATCATTCAGGCAGAAAATCAACAAAGAACCAAAACCCTAAATGAAATAATAGATCTTTTGGACCTAGTAGTTGCACACACACAGTGTTCTACTCCAACAAAAAAGAAATGAAGAAATATACATTCTTCTCATCTGTACATGGAACACTTTTAAGCATAGACTGTATAGTGGGACGCTTAACAAGTCTCAATAAATTTAGCAAAACTGAAATTAGAGAAAATACCTTCTCAGAGCACAAGGGGCATGAAACTAGAATTGAGCCAGAAAAACAAAGCTGGAAGAATCACAAAGGTGTGGAGATTGCCTCACAGACTTCTGAGCAAATTGTGGATCATCGATAAAATTAAGACCACTCTGGAAACAAATGAAAATGAAGAGAATATGTGGGATGTGGTCAAAGTACTTCTGAGAGGAATGATTGTAGCCATATAAGCGTGCATCAAAAACCGACAGAGGGCCCATACTAAATATCTAACTTCACACCTGAAAAAACTAGAAAGTGAAGAACAATAAAAATCAAAACTTAGTTAAAGGAGGGAAATAATAAAAATTAGAGCAAGAAATCAATGAAATTGCAAAGAAAAGGACCATCCAAAGATCTATAAAATCTGGACTTTTCAAGGAATAAACTTTTGACATTGTTGATTCTGTTTATTTTATGTTTTCTATTTCATTAATTTCTGTTCTTATATTTACTATTTCCTATATATACTTTTTTTTAGGTTTAATTTGCTGCAGTTATTTATTTATTTATTTATTTATTTTTACAATTTTTACCTGACCCTTAAAATAATTGAGCTTTAGCCTTTTTCATTTTTTAATAAATGCATTTTTGACTCTAAGTTTCATTCTACTCATGATATTAGCTTCATGTGACAAATTGTGATGTGTAGTATTTGCCTTCCACTCAGCTCAGAGATAGGTTCTAACTTCCATGATTATTTCTGATTCATGGATCATTTGGAAATATAGTTCCTAATTTCCAGTGATAGGAAGTTTTTTTAGTTTTTGATTTCTAATGTAATCAAACTGAGTTCATAGAGCAAACCCTTCAGTGCTTCCTTTAGGGAAGCTGCTGATGGTGAATTCTGTTTTTGTTTAGAATTGTTTAGAATGTCATGGAGACAGTTAGGTTATAAAACCTACACAAAGCTCTCCTTCACATTTTATTACTGTTGCTGACCTCTCTGAAATGGGCAGCCAAGTGTTTGGGAGAGATGGGAGTAAAGAGGGAAGGTGCTTGGGTCCACCCTTCTGTACTCCATTGGGGTCTAGATGCTGGAAATCCTGGACTTACCCTCAGGTGCCCTGCTCCCTGCAGATATTCCTCTACTGCCGCACAGTCCAGTTTCTCCTGCACTACTTCGTGGGCACCAATTACTCATGGCTGCTGGTCGAAGGGCTGTACCTCCACTCGCTGCTGGACCCCACAGTACTTTCTGAAAGACGGCTGTGGCCCAGATACCTGCTGCTGGGTTGGGGTGAGTGATGTGAACCCTTGGTCTCTTCTCCCGGGGACCCATCAGAATGTGGGAGCTGGACAGTCTTTGGTCAGAGTTAGAGATACAACTGGAGAGAGGCTTATGATTGGGACAGATGGTTCTTCAATGACCAGAGACTTTGAAGAGAGCTCTGTGTGTGTGCCTGCATAAGTACAAGGGCTGCACATTTGATGCAAAATCGAGACTTTCTTGATAGAGTCAGGTGCTACTCCTCCCACCCTGTCCCCATCTGGGTCTTGGTCTGTATGGGCTGTCTTAACAAAAGAGCAAAGATCATGTGGCTTAGACAACAGACATTTCTCACAGTTGTGACAGCTGAGAAGTTTGAGATCAGGGTGCCACCATGGTCGAGTTCTGATAAGGGCTCTCTCTCTGACTTGAAGACAGCTGCTTTTCTGACAAAGCCTCACATCATACAAAGGGAGAAGTAGG